>JADLZN010004485.1:0-29455 GCA_018155175.1 Sinocyclocheilus anophthalmus
GTATAGCCCCGCCCCTCACATTGATTGGCAGCTTTCCGTGCAGACATCAGAAATTCAAAAGCAAAAGGAATTGCGATTCCATTTGCTAGTTTGGCAGGTAACATGCGCGATTTGCATGCCCCGAGTATGTGAAAGCCGATCTGGTATCTTAAAATTACTGCTATTTAAATATGACAGGCTAGGAAACCGCCTAAGACATTGGAATACCAGCTTGCAAATTGGAATTTTTGCTTTTTCGATGTGAAACGTCTTATCCTGGAAGTTTTAGTCACTGTTTTTCTTTTTTGCGGTGTTTTTCGCGGAACTCCTTTTACGAAATATTTTTTAAAAGAGGAAACGCAAAATGCAACCGCTAAGCAGCGATTGCAATTGCATGTGCGTATTCCCTTATGTACAATTTTATGACAATACACTATTGAATAAACGCACATATTGAAAACGCAAAATTTGCTATTCTATTTTAAAATTGTCCGGAATATCGTTCCATAATATCGCATACATCGCATGCATTGGCCAACATTTCCTAAGGTAGATCATGCATCTTTTCACAACATGAAATCTATTTTTTTTTTTGTCCACCAAAAATAATTAGAAATCCATCAACTAAATGGTCAAACAAATGAAAATCCATTGTAAAACACATCATTTCTTCTGTTCAACATGTTCTTGATTGAGAAAATAACGGTGGTTCTGTCTAATCTTGATAAATCCCTTTGTCTTTATTAATGAATGTGTTTCTATGGTATATAATTACACCCTCCGGCCTTGGGAATAAACAAGTGAAATCCCCTGAGACACGGCCCAAACTTCACCAACGCACTCACACGTCCTTCTCCTCAGGCCGCCAGCTGCTCGACCGCTCGCCACCACAAAGAGAAAGAGAAACAAAGAGGGGCCAGAGACAGAACGAGAGGCCACATGCGGCCGGTTGCAACATCAGCCGCGCAAAATCTGCTTTGAATTAAACTTGCACAACCACGCGCCCCTCTCCACCCCCCTTTTGTTTAGGGATGCCTGTCCTGCCAACTCTCACTCCACTTTCTGTCTCTCTCATTCCTGCGTTTCTGTCTCTCACAACAACACGAGCCGTCTGTGGTGCTGACAGTCGAGGGGTTTTCCTCGGGCCGTCTGGCTAGGGCTGGAAACATGTTCAGAAATGTGAGAGAATTTACTGAGGTGTGAATATGTGGGTTTATTTAGCAGTAATTTAGGGACATATTGTTCCCAGAAGTTAGATAAAGCTAACAAAACTTCACATTGCTGTGTGAACTGACTAGTACAAGAGTCACTTATTCTCGGGAAGTAAGAATCACTTATTTTGAGGCTCATTTAGGTTCTGAAACACCTCGTTTTCATTTAATGTCATATAACGCAATATATATTCACAAATGTTTATTAGGAGTAACGAAAAAGTAACCATTACACCGTTATCGTAACTTAGAATTTTTTTTACCCATAATCAACCACTTTGGTTTGATTCTATACAAACAGCAACAATTGCAAACACCAACTTAATCAGGTTAATTTTCATTTTTATGATCCTCGTTTATGAGCCATGAGACCATTGTTCCACAACCAATTCTGCAAAAATAAAATTGTTACTTCTTAACAGGTCCCAGTAACCAAAAGAACTTTCTCACTTTTTTCTATTCATACACAACAATAGTTACCTCTATAGCACTGTTATGTATATAGCAAATCAATTCAATGAAATTTCAAAAAGCGTGGGCTACATTTCATCCTAAGACCAGTAACAGTAATGCAATAGCTACGAAGTTTTTGTGTTGATAGCCAACAACACCTGCAGACACCTTTGTCAACATTGTCCACCCTTCACTGGAAAAAAAATTTACAAAATTAAACAAACACCAGCTCCGGGAAACAACTACATTAATCGTTTAATTACTTTTTAATACCGTTGAGAATACATGAATGTATTTATTCTTGTAATACTTTTCAAATGTATTACTATCCCACTTTAGTTACCCATATTTCTATTACTAATGTAATCAATGAAGAACAATGCGTTGACTTTTCCTAGAAGTACCTTCTATTTTATTTCACGCTTTGTTTTCCCCCCTTCTCTCACTTTATTTCTTTTCTTTTTTCTATCCTCCCCCCCCCTACGTTTTTTTGCCTTATTGCTTTTTGTCTTTTAATTTTCTTTAGGTTATTTTTCGTTTTACTCTGTTTTACCAATCCCCTACGTAACTTTGCTTTTGGCAGCTCTTTTTCCCCTCTGTTTTTTGGGCCAACCCTTTAAGGTTTTTAGTGTTGTCAGTCTTTTTCATTGCGCATTGTACCCCCCAGACCCATTTGCTGTATTGCTTCCTGAAGGATGATTAAAAAAAAAATAAATTAATAAATATATTACCAACTTGCTTTAAAATATACCCAAAAAACATTTTATACATTCAAATAAAATTTACATCATTTTTCCAACAATAAGTTGGGGATAAACGGTGTGTTCCATTCAATTAAACAACCCAATTACCTATTATCTCTCGGTATTCTTCACTACCACTTCAGTTCCAATCTTATTATTTTGCTATACATTTAACGCAAACAATGAAATCAAAAAGTTGTCGCTTCAATTTCCCTTTTTTACACAGTTCACCAACAGCTTTGTATGCAACCTGCCTTTTTGTTTTGTATTTACACCATAACACCTATTTTGCCCTGAGACTGTATTTTTACATGCGACAATGAACAAATTCTCCAACAAATCAAAAGTAGTTATTTAACAACAAAAACGCGCAAATTAGCTACTTGTGATAAATTACCCAATAACTCAGCTTTAAATATTATGCAGTTTACTTCCATAAACACGTAACTAATGACAAACAAAACTTTTTTTAAATGATGTCTAACAATAATCCGTAACTTACGTTGTTAGATTTACTCCTTAGATATGATCCCTTGTATTGCTAATGACTAGTTGGGTTTATCGGCGCCATTCGTTAATTTTCGTGAATGTACATGTATTTAAAATTTTGATTAATCATCCATAAATTGACTTAAACCGCTTTAAGTTAATTGGACTTTGATAATTTTCATTGTAATAGGAAATGTCACACATCGTGGCAACTAATTCACTAACAATGGTTGTTTTTATCTTAAGATAAAAACCCGGACAACAACCAAACCCATTCTTTCAAACAAACACCGTTCAAATTCATTTGAATACAGTTTGATATGCGAGTCTGCTAGCACCCAAGACGACTCTAGCATGTGATCATATTTTAATGCACACAACACAGACATCACACACAACATACACACAACTAGCGCCACTGTTTGCTCCAGAATTAGTGAGTCAAGCAGCGGTCAGACTCACTGTTTACAAGTGAACAATATCATTGAGCCCCGGGGAAATACAAATGGTCATCAAGACCAAGCCTCAAATACGTCAGTCACGCAGCTCAGATTTCCAGGGCGTAACGTGTCCGTGAAGGAAAGCCAAGTTTAGAGACTATAATGTAGGAAATACTTTGATTTGATTTTTGGGTGGTTGTACGTTCTGGAATGTACCCGTGACCCTGTTTTTATCAAACATTCCCGCTTTTAGGATCTGTCCTGAGATTTATCTCGCTTTCATGCCATCCAGCCCCAAGTAGACGTTCACAACTGGGATGACATCACTGCCGGCTCTTTCCTCGCAGTCACCCCTCCACCTAGTTCATTAGTCCTCCTGTTTTATCGACGCCTCCCCCCGGTTATTTTCACCTTATTCTCTGGCCACTTAGACTTAGACAGAAGGTTCTGCTCAGACCACATGACAAATATTTTAACATTTTAATTGCGCTGCTTCATGTCAATGTCATTGGCTGGATGTTAACGCCGGCTTGCTCCTATATTACCTGTGCCACACATCATGCTTATGATGGGAATTCTAAATCCTCTACACTAACAACCAATCGTGTACCCGTCCTATGATCTGCGCTTCCAGGATCAGTGATTGAAGTTTTCACCTTCCTTTCTGCTCTTTGTGACCCCTTTTCCCCTTTCTGTGAACATGTAAATAGCTGTGTAGACCTGTACACCCAGGTTAGGCATTCCTCCTATGACAGGTTGGCTTACATATTGAGTGATTAGCATAAAGCATAAACCCACACCGCAGTCATCGCCACTCATGTCCTGTAACATTCCTTCATAGGTATCCATTCTCAAAATATATTTGCAGGAACGCTCTCCCTGGGATAAATCCAAACCTAATGCTCTTTAAAGTGTCTATGTCCTGCCATTGCAATTCAAGAAAAGGTTATTTGTGATTGATTTTAATAAAATTAAAAATCCTTTTTCTTTCGTTGTCGTTCCTACATGGTAACCGTTGCCATCCTTACAATGGAAAGTCGACCCACCCCACATTGCAGCACCCGCGCCGCCTCGACTAATACACAATTTGTCCATTTTAAAAGATCTATACAAACTCTACCACCTTTTCTAAATAAATATTGTATAACTGTTGGTATTCCATACAATTCAGAACCTTGACATATATTACGTTTTTGGTTTGAGAATTTTTTTGAACCTGATTCACAGCCCACCCTTACTTTAATGCACGGCACGTGAAGTTGACATTAAACCCATGTAATTACTGAACTATACATCAAAGAATTTCAACAAAAGACAATGCTACTCTTTCACGGGAAATTAAGGGTTCTTCCACTCATTTATTCAAAAGTTTTGTCTTGTATTATAACATTCAAAACTCCCGTCTTACCTCCATTCCATTCTACATCTATCCGCTATCCAACCATCCATCCATTACTATATCCCTCAGTTTCGTACATCACGCACATCTGCTTTATCTTCATTAAACTCATTTACTTCCCCGTCCTCTTCCATCCATTAAAACATTTTTATTTTTCAAACCTTTGAGATAAGGATGGAAATTATGTAGCTACAGTTATGCATATCGCACAACCTTAGTACAAATTAAGATGTGCAACATCAAAATCCAACAGTGTTCGACTCGAGGTGTTTGTGTGATTAGAAACAGTCGAAAAACACTTCCATTATCTGCCCACTGGCGAGTACAAGCTACTAGGCATGGCAAATAATGCCTCAAAGTTTTGTTCAGTCATTCAAACAAGATGTAGAACCAAAGGCAAGGACATACTGGGAATGAACACTGGCTCAGCCGAGCCAAAACCAAGACTTATTTATGTATTCATAACTGTATTGAGCATGCGTTTTTTTGGTGGTAGTGTTTGTTGTTTTTTGTTTTCTGGTTTGGTGGTTTTTTTGTGGCCCTTTTTTCCCCTGTGTGGTAGATAGAGGGGACCAGAGAACCCCACACTGCTTGTCATCCCTCTATTGGAGCCCATTTTTAAGTCTTGCTTCATGCCCAATACTGGTTTCTCAGGTTGGAGTAATTCCCCGATACAACCGGTGCGGAGCACCGCTACTTAATTGGCCCCGTGATGATTTACTTGCCTTGCACGCTTTTGTGAAGATTTCTCATTATATACTACGCAATTTGTACATACTAAAGGGGATTATTTCAACCGAAAATTAACATTCTGTCTCATTTACTCATAAAAACAATTGTTTTCACTGGAGAAAGCAATATTAGGGATAGAAGATTTGTAATTTAGCAATGGTTTGAAGTTGAAAACATCTTAATGATAGATTTGTTCTTGAATTTGAAAAATGGCGCTTTTCTCACTCACAAACAGTTGCATCTGGGAATGGTAGAATTGGCTCCCCCTGCCCAGGAATTTTAATTGAAGGTTTTGGTTTTTGTGGAACCATTTACTTTTAAACAGATTATGTTAGCATTCCACGACGTCTCTTTCAAAAGTGCTTCGTCTGCCAATAGTTGACTTGAAAGACAAAAATTTATGGCCCAGTTCTACGGTATCAAGCTCCCAGCCCCGTGCATTTTCTGTCACGGCAAATCTGAGAATTCTGTGATTTCACATGAAATCACATTGTGCATAGTGATCTTACAGATTCGGTGACTGGGTTCATGTAATTGAGAATGTCTCGGCCTTGGAGATTCACAAAGCTCAACTTGAGCAAGGCCAAAGTTGACGTGAGCCTTGACTCCAGGACATTTTCTTGCGGTACACCATCCATAACAGTTCCCTCCTATCCTACGAGAGGAATCAAAGCGAATTAACTAGATTAAAAACGCAGATGATCTAACTCATCTCAAAGCATTCCATAGATTAAAAACACTGTAGACAGAGTTCCTCCTTTTTTTTTTTTTTTCGCTGGAATAAAATGAATCCACATCCATGTCTGCCTATCCAAATTTTAACGAAAAATCTGCTTATCTTCCTTTCATTCTGTATCTATGACCCCCACTGTGTTTGTCTGTTTCTTTGCTATCTACAAACATATTAAATAACACATACACATAACACATGTAACTATTTAGTTGTGTTTCTTACTGTCTTTGTTTGTGACGTTTGGTTTCCCAGAAAACATATCCAAATACCATCCAACCCTCACCGTGTCGTGAGCCCGTAAGTTTTGACGAACCAGCAAAAAGAGATGTATGATTTTTCTTGAGAAAAACCAGGTCTAACCTCATGTTTTGTGGCCCCCATTACGATTACTCCTGTTGGGTGCTGTACAACCACATTTGAGTGATTCTAATAGCACGTACTTCTGGTCTGGTGGTAATAAAAGGGACCTAGTTCCTTCCCAGGTGGTTGCTAGTCGTTTGTTTTTCTTCTCCACTTTTTTCTCTTCATTGATCTTTATATGGTTTTCCTATAGGGGAGAGAGTCACAGCAATAGCAGCACGGCCAGTCTGTGGGGTTGTAGCGTGTATGTTTCAGATGACCGGATACTCAGCAACCAAAACCATCTAGTGGAAAACTTTGCTTTAAAACTTTTCAATTTTGCAGTTGAACTCAGTCTCTAATCTTACGGCATTTTATTTTGAGCATTTATAACAACAAAGCTTAAATCCAGTACATTGCGAATACTGAATAGGTAAAGATGCAGAATTACTGTGCTAGTCGTATGTTAATGAGATTTCATAAGTACATTTAATTGAATTTCCATTTTTTTCCCCCCTGATCAATATCAAACTCACAATCTGGTCACTTTTACATTCACAGCAACTTTCCACGTAAAGGGTACATTGGCATGAAAAATCTCACCTTTATGAGGTTTTGGTACATAATATGAGGTTCCCTTAGCCCCCGAATGCCTACGGTTTCCCCCAGTGCTAGAAAGCGATAGTGTAACCGAGCCTTGGGTTGATCGGCTTCGCCTTGATCAAAATGAAAGCTCAGATTCGACCCATATCTGGAATCTCCAGTTATCGTCGGCTTTTATTTACGGGGAAAGGTACCTTCCCTATGCTATGCTTGCTTCTCAGCCCAAGAATTTCGGCTCCCACCCAGAGACATATATGGAGATACTACCGTGCCGGGACGGGCCGCAATATTTCTGTTTTTGGTTCCGTAGCACGAATCATTGGCTTGTGCAACATGATTTTCTGCGATATGCATGGCAGTTGCCCCGCCTCTCTCCTCATCATTAGCATTTAAAGCTACAGACACAGAAATGGCACATCCTAAGGAAAGCTCATTGTGGGACTGGCTCGTAGTAGCTCAAATTCTGCACCAAGGCTGAATTTCGGGAAAGATACTTCAGATACAGTACTAGGGACCACTTAGGCCTATATAAAAGCATCCAAAAAGCAGCATGTCATGAGACCTTTAAGTCATCTGTATTATTTTTAACTCTTTTTTGCATACTCTAACAAACCCAAAGAGTAAAAGAACAGCTAAATGTAGTATAATGTAGTAGAACATAATTACAAATTATTAGTTTCCAATGAACAAATATGATTCCACTTAAGTCACTGGCATTTTTAGTAATGCTTATATTTCCCCAAAACATGCATAATTTAGTTTTTCATGATGGTTTCCCATCGTCATTCTGTAAATGATTAATGGAAACTAAACTGTAAAATTGTTATGACAATCATGAGCTCATTAAATATGACAACAAACATTTACATATGATTACATATTCGGAAAACAAAGGTGGCATAAATTATACAAATGACTTAAGTGGAATTCATATGAATTCCAAGGAAGTAAACTGAACCGACACAGTTTTGATAATCATCTTCTCTGGAAATACTGAGAAAAAATTTTGTTCACTCAAAAATGCACTCATTTATACAGAGGATTTGGAATAACATGTCATATTAAGTCCTATTGAGTACATTTATGATCATTTTATAATGTTTCGAAAGCAAAAACTATTTACTTTTTAGTATTTTGGTCTTTTTTCCAGTACAAAAATCTAAATATTCTTAAATTAAGACACATTTACATATAAAGTCTTGTTTTATGATTATTACTTATGATCCCATTCAAGTCGACTTATGCTAAGCTGAGAACTAATTATCTGCCAACTGGCCGGTACCAGAAAAATAAACGTTAATCTGCTTTTCATTGTAATTTTCATACTAAATTGTTTTTACCCACTGGCAGACGTTTTTGTTTGTTTGGTTCTCAAGTGTTACCTAACCTTCACTTATTTGGTTTGCACTTTTTCACAGAAACAGCCTGTATTCTTTTCATGCTTGGGCTTCTACGTATCTTGATTTAAGATGTTAGGTATTTTCGTACCTAAAACAAGACCAAGACTAATTAATCACCAGCTTTGCACAACTGTACCAAATGTAGGAAAAAGAGCAGTCTTCTTTGAACATGCCTTCAACACTAGATTATCTTTTTGTGTTGTCGAAAGATAAAGAAAGGGGAAAAATCTGAAAAAGACAGGGTGGCGAAGTTGTGACAGAATCGCAGTTGTTTTGGTGTTTTTTTATTCTATGCCTTAATTCCAATTAATTATAGTATTTAATTTAAATGAGATAAAGATACTTAGTTTTATTGAATCTGCCCAGTTATGCTCTGCGGTTTCCTCTCTTGTGGAAACTCTGACCCTGGCCTAGACTGCGGGAACTCTGGGAAACGTTAACAGCATGTTCCATCACATCGGTTTCCAACACCTGACGATAACAAATCAACCCTTTTAGCAACAAGAAACTGAATAACGAATGGGTGTGTATGTTTGGTTGAGAGCGACACATCAGTGGATGTTTCTATACGCACCTAAACGCTCACCAAAAAGCTCTCCAGACGGGTTGTGTAATTTTTTTAAGCGAATGAGCCAGCAGACAGAGGAGAGGCCCACAGAAATTAATACCCCGTTTTTTAGTTCATGGATGCATCGTGATTCATTAGTCTGTGTCTCGGTATCCGGGAAGGCTTCCAATACTGACTACGCATCCACGATGTCGTGATTAGGAATTCTACTGGAGCATACTGGTAAGAAATGCCGTATGGACATCTCTCGGATTTCATTTCAATAAATCCACCATATTACACTCATGAATCAAGGATTCTTACCATGATACCCTATGTGTGCTTATTTGTTTGATTCTCACACGCATCTACCCATTTGCTGATAATGCCCATCATACAGTGTATACCAAGCCGTTACACCCCCTGTTCTGTGCCGTATCATATTGTCACCTATAATTTTTCCCCACTCATCTGAAGAATCAGTATATAATTAAACAGACTCTGACCAGGAATTGTGGTTAAATACTATTTTGGTCTATTGAGGCTAATGCATTTATAATGAGGGGTTATTCTGGTGCCACGGCCGCAGAAGGAATGACAGAATCGGAAAAAGAGAAACGGAGCATTGAATGTAAAGCTAAAGAGAGAGCAAATGTTTCTGAGAACGCACAAATAAATCATATCATGGAAAACAGGATTTGTATTGCTATTCTGAAGCGTGAGTTTGATGTGCAGATGTGTAGATGTAGTCATTCTTTGTAAATGCAATCTGTGTAAGAGGATTTGTAACAGCTCTTATCTAAAAACTAGCATAGAAATGAATTGGTCAAAAGTTAAAGGAACCCTGAACTATGCCTGTACACAGAGTCTCACAGGCAAAGTAGCAACACTACTTGACAAATGCTATCACTGGACTTCATTGGTTTGTCTTACAATTTCTCTTCTTTTATCTAGAGCTGTAAAATCAGCGAGCAGAAAATCCCTCCTCCTGTTGGCAGGAGTTTGACACTTGACACCGTCATTCAGACCACAGATAAGGTGAAGAGAGTTCTGCTGATAACAGACGGTCATCAGCAGGCCAGAGCACACTTACAACACAGAGACTCGTTAACAAAAGGGCTGTAATTTGGGACAAAGCCTGTGTGTCTAAAATCAGAGATTATTATAGGGAGAATGGTCCAGAAATGGGTCATATTTCAACCATAAATTGACCAAATTACCTTTATGAGAAGTTTGAATTATTCAAAAATAAAAAAAAAAAAACATTTCTTTCTTTCTTTCTTTTTCTTTCTTTCTTTCTTTCGTTTCTTCTGTCTTTCTTTTTGTTTGCCGAGCTGTGACTTCTATTTGATGTAAAATGAGCATTTAAATATAATATTTTTATGTAGTTAATAATACATACTCGAGACCCCTATACCTTTATTTTGTCCTAATATTATCTATCCTCTACTATGAGTATGCCTCATAGTACAATAATAGTGATCATTTAATAATTAGATTTGAACTATTATCAAATGATGATATTTTCTAATAATAATTACAACTACTATTATTTTGTATAATTATAATAATACCAATAATATCCCGTTATATTTATTTACAATAAATGCTACAATACCTACTACTACTCTACACATAAACATGTAGTAATAATACACTTATACTTTACTATATTCAGATTAATGAAATAGTAGTAAATACAGCATTCCGTGTTTTTATTATAGTTAAACCAATCCATTAATACTATTATAATAATTGACTGTTATTATCAAATAATCATTCTTTAGTAAAGTAATTATTGAATTTTGTAACTAATTAATACACTACTAACTACTTCTATTATACACAACACAAAAATTACGCCTATTACTCCATTAATATTGTTACTATATACAATACTAATCTGTAGCTGAGAATCTACCAGTTTTGTTTTATGTTAATACAAAGTCTAATAAAATAACACATGAAAAAAACACCTACGACGTGCGTTCTCACATAAAGTTGTTGTCTTGTATGAATATAAGGGCACAATGTCATTTAAAAAAAAATGCGTAATTATCTTATTACATAGGCTTCATACTTTTATTGTGGTCCGCTGAGATCACCCTATCACCTCTCCTAAAAATTTAAAGGTGGCTTCACGATGCCCATCAGAAGAACCTTGTCTTGTGTAAATGGTTTCAATAAAGAAACCCTTAACACTCTGAAGAACAGGTTGTTCCACAAAAAAGGTTCTGTGGCAAAAGAACGGGTCTTAAGATTATAACAAACCGGTCAATATAGCCCAGCTGGTCTTTAAATAACCTTCTGACCTTGAATGGTTCTTTGTGGAACACCCCAAAAGGTACTCCTAGGGCACTTTCGCTGAAGAACATTTTGATTTTTCGCATTCCTTTTTCATTTGTAAGAGTGTACACTGGATCTGCCAGCCCATAACAGGTGTAAAGTAATCTAAGCATATGCCTGATTGTGTTGTGTGGGTGCTGTGGTGTTCTGGTGTTTGGGTGTTCAGGGAAACGGCCAACTCCATATCCGAGTGTGATCCACTCGTGTGGTCTGGCATCTGTTTGAGTGGAAACAAGTCAGTTTGAACCTCATAGCTGTGGAATCGTCTGGAAGGATCTCAGACATCCTACACAGGAGCTTTTGGGACACACATTTAGCCTTTGGGCCGATTACAGACCCAAAACTAACAACAGCAACAGGCCCAGAATCACATCCAATCAGGAAAGAGTTAAATTCACCCTAGACAGGAACGTTGGTCAAAGAATGGGTCTGCAGACACGCATACACACAACACACGGGGTCAAGAGGTGAGAGAAAGCGTGTCAGATCTCATAGGCTGAACAAACAGCACTGCAGATAATCCGACAACAGAGGAAAGACTAAAAGAGAGAAAAAACAGGAATGTTATTGTGGCTCAGACTAGCAGGCAGCCAGCGTTTATTCATATGGACTGATTCCTGAGAGCAGGCGTTCAGTCTCCAGCCGTAAGAGATGCCTGAGACAGCATGGTCAAAAATGTACACTGCCTGTCAAAGCCGTGACTGACCGCACAGACTGTCCAGTCGCTGATCTGCTGGGGTTTGAGATACCGTAGACCAGTGCAGACCGCGAATCAATGAGGCCCTTCTGTAAACCATGAGACGAGGCTCCGCCCACAATCTGTGATGTCATACATGATAGTTTATATAGATAGATTTTTATATACCACAGCTAGAGAAAGACAGAGATATTTTTCGGCAGGTTCAACCCTATTTTCAATACGTTTCTATTCTTTCCAACAACACTTTCTCTCTTTCTATATTTTTCACTTCAAAAGTGTAAATCTGGAGAGCTACAGAAAGTTTGCACTGAAAAAGTACATTTTCAACTAATCAGTAAACACTTGACCATGATGTAAATGTGCTCCATCTAAAAAGTTTCTGATCTAAACAATTTTTTCGACAATATTTAGTTTTTTGCAATCAAAAGTATCTGCAAATCTAAATAAATAAATAAAATGCATATTGAAAGATCTTTATATATTAAAAAAACATCTACTTACAATACATCTATTTTAAGCAAAACTTAAGACTGGTTGTCCATGAAATATATCGTTCATCTAAGTATTTTTTTGGTCTTTGCACGGCTAGATTCTTCTATTTTTATTTATTTTCTTTTTAATTATTTATTTAATTCATTATTTATTTTCAGTGCAGTTAAGATAAAATCTACGCATATTCTAGATGGAATCTATGAAATAAAACTGATAAGAAGTCTTAATATCTTATGCAGTGCTACTTCTCAAGAAATGTATCTTGTTTTGTGGAATTTTATACATTTTACCTGGAAAACAAGACAATAACAGACATTATGAATAAGATTTTTTTTATGTGCAACACTTTTTTCTGCAAAGGTCACTTTAGGGATTCTGTATCTATCTCTCTGTGTAAAAACAGTATGTTTGTTGTATATATACGGTGTAAAAATATCTTAAGCAAATTTAGCAAAGATATATGAGATATGAGGTTTTGGGGTCTTAAAGACTCACTGAAGCTCTATTTGAAAAGAAACTTCAACTGAGTGCTTTTGTGCTCTTTCCCTCCCTCTTTTTGTCTCCTCACTTCCACAGGTGTTGTTTTTTGACCTCGGCACTGGCTTGCTCATAAAAATGATTTATGAAGACGAGCTTTTAACTCAGATGAAAAAAGGGAGTTTGCATTATTCCAGAGACCCACTTACTGGCACCATGGGCTGGGTTACGGGTAGCGAGGGCCCACCTGGTTTAGTGGGATTTGAGTCTTTTAAAGGGGACATATTCCACACTTTTGTAGCATTTTATGGTTTCAAGTCCACTCATAACATTAGTTGAGGTTTCTTGCTCAAAAAATTTTTTTTATCATGAAGCTTCCCTGGCGAAAAACAGTTTAGACCAGACTGGTTTGTTGTCTCCTCTGTGGTCTTCAGCTAGTGTTTAGATGGTCAGCCAGGTATTTTTCAGTCACAAAGGTGGTTTTCACTGGTCTCAGCTGGTTTAAAATGGTCTAGTTCGTCTCCCAGCATGACCAACATGATTTTCAAGCATAAACAGCCGAGTGCTCAAAATTCACCCAAAAACCAGCTTAGGCTTGTTTACACAATTATTTACATCAGATTGAGAGCTAACAGGTTATTTATATTCAAACAGTCATGGTACACAGTAAACCCAGGGTTGCCATGTCATCATTTCAGAACTCATTTATTATGTGCTGACATTCAGAGAGAGATTAGGGCTGGAAGTGTGTGTGTGTGTGTTTGTGTGTGTGGTTTTCATCAGCTCATGTACTAACACACACTTGTCTGCCAGCGCTGGCGGGCCGGTTGGTTAGTCTCCCTCACCCAAGTACTCTGGAAATTGGAATTCCTTGTAGCTCTTAAATCCATCCCTCCCTCTTCCCTGCTCTCTGGTTCCTGATGACAGGCCTCTCTGGCTGTGCTCTCCAGCACTTATTCTGAGGAAATGTAAAATGGAAAGTTTTACTGTGGCATTATGGTTAGTTTTTTAGCTTTAAGGCTTCGTCACTCAGGGGGGGGGGGGGGGGGGGGTACTGTCGTAACCAGCGAGCAGGGCAGCGTTATTGACTACTGTGTTTGACGTACTACAGTTTTTTTGTTTTGTGTTGTTTTTTTTTTTTTTTTTTAAAAAATTTTTTGTTTTTTTTTTTGGGACTAACGTGTCTAGGGAAGGGTGAGGTGTTCACATTATGAATTGTAATGAGAGACGACAGCCAACCTGCAGGATGATCCTTTCAATCTTCAGTCTTGTGACGTAATCACGCGCGCTTTTTAGATCCCTTTGACGATATAAGGTTGCAGTATACGTGAGAAAATACCAGCAGTGGCCGGCTCCAGTCTGGACCAGATCTGGACTTTATTAAATAATCGCTTTGACTGTCTCACACGCCATAAACAACCCACTAGAGAACAATCGCTCAAGCCTTACGCATGAACACGCATTCATGAACTATTCTGCAACTAAGTATTTATGTCAATTAGGATGTAGACTTTCAAAAAAAATGTATGAAAATCAAACGATAAAAGAGGAGACTATCTGAATCAAAAAATCGAAAAAGAGATATAAAAGACGGAGAAATAACACAAACTGAGAAACGCAACGAAAGAAAAAATAAAAAAAAAAGAGAAAAGCAGAGAAAAAAAAGAGAAAGAAAAAGAGAAGAAAGAAAATTACATTAGTCATTTGCAACTTTTATCCCATACTTACTGAATACATAAAAATCTTCTTACGGCAATAGACACAGGGAATTTTGTAACCATTCAGGCATGTTACTAAGTACAACTAGAAAGAAGAATAAGAAGAGAAAGACAAGTCAGTCAAGACATATGTCGCAAGGATGAGTTGTCCTGTCGCTTGAATTTGGATTTTGAGCCCTCTGTAGTGATACCATCACTCGTAGATCCAACTTCTTGGATGTGAATTAATTTAAATGAGTGGAATAGCGTGCTACCTGTTTGTTTATAGCAACACAATGTCTTGAACCTATGCAACCCACATAAGCCAGCAAGGAATAAAGAAGGTGTAAAGGGCTATTTTGTGCTCGTTGAAGACATTCGGAGCTCCTGCTTCTGAATCATTGTAGAGGTTGATTGTGCATATTAAGCCCAGCCTAGAGATGACAAGGGCCTGGTCAAGAAGTTGTGCAGCATGCTCCGTTTGAAAGGGCCTGATCTTTCTGATGTTGTTGTGCAATGCAAACCTGCAAGATCAAGCAGTCTTTGCAATGTGGTCTTTGAAGGTCAGCTGGTCATCAAAGATCACACCAAGATTTCTGACTGAAGTTGATGGGGTAGTTGTAGAAGAATCTAGCTGGATGGTGAAATCATGCTGTTAGAGTGGCAGGAAAGATGATAAGCTCAGTCTTTGCCAGGTTGAGCTTTAGGTGATATTCTTTCATCCATGCCGAGATGTCCGTGAAGTAGTGTATTTGCAAGAGGAAGGGTCCACAGTAGTGTTGCTTTCGTCAACGAAAATTATGACTAAATATTTTCGTCAACGAACCTTTATCACGTGACGAAAACGAGACGAGATGCAACGTAAATGCTGGTCATGTGACGATGACTATAATTAAATGTATAATGAAATATTGTTGACGAATAAAAACGAGACAAAATGTGACTTACAAAATAAAAACTATGCTAAAATGCCTCTTCATTTTCGTTGACCAAAACGAAACGAAACGAAATGTTATAACGTTATTCCGTCTCGTTTAGTCGCGTTATTATTTAGTAGTTGCATATTCTGTTTCCGTCTCACGTCAGGGGCGCCAGTCTCACGCGCAGACGCAGGCGACGTCCTTCTTCCTCAAGCCCCCCCCCCCCCCCCCCCCCCACCCCACCCACCCCCCCCCCCCCACCCACTCGCGGCTTTAGACCAGTGTTTCCCAACCGGGGTGCCGTCTGTCGCGAGCAGGGGTGCCGTGTAAAAAATATTTTTAATAATATTTTAATTGCTAAAATGTTCATAAAAGCAGCTATTATATAATATCAATTTCTAATGTCACCAATAATTAGAGATGCACAGAAATTACGCCTGAATTAGTTCACCACTCAGGATTTACTTTCCCGTGATGTGACTCTCTGCGTATTATCCTGCTCTATGCGTGTGTGTGCTCCGCTCAGTCGCTCATGGCCCATGTGAGTGCTCCACTCGTATACTGTTCATGCTCATCGGAACAGCAAAGTCCACTCAAACATCAAGCTGACAGGAAACATCTCTGTAGTACAGTATTGTTTCTGTTTGCAATAGCCCTACTGTGTTGTAACAAGGTGTGGTAAATGGACAACTCTAGTAATGCTGCCCTCTCATTCATTGATCTGCAAACCGCATGTTATGCTCACGTGTCCTCTGATAATAACAGCTTTCTAAGATTAAACATTAGTTGGGATAATTGGTAAAATAAAATAAATAAATTCTTAATAGCCCTGCTGTTATACCTACCTGAAAAACTAAAAAGCTATTTATTTAATTTGTTGGCCTATCGTTATTTTTTATTTGTTTTTTAATTTCTTTATTTGTTCTTATTTTTTTTACTGACTGCTTACTTGTCATTTTTTGTTCAATTCAAAGTTTTAAGTCAAGCTATCGCGTGCTACTGCAACAAAATTACCCAGCTGTAAAATCAAAAATACACTGAGTGAGCAAAACTTTGTTTAATTACCATTATAACTAGCTATCTCACAATTTTTACATATGAATAAAAGCCTACATTAAATCTGTCATATAAATTGGTCTCTTCATTATAAATTAGCCTATTGATTGCCACCATTGATGGACAATTTTTTTTTTAAATATTAAAAATATCTGTATGACATTATATTCTGTTGTACCGAATATCTATACTTTTCAAATTTATCATATCGAAGTTAGAAATTCAAATATTGTGACAAAATAAATTTTGTAGGGTGCCACAAATTTGTTAAAATTTCCAAAGGGTGCCGCGACTAAAGAAAGGTTGGGAAACTCTGATTTAGAAGACGAAAACCAAACAACGTTAAGTCTGACATAGAGAAAGGGACCGATGGCCGGCCAGCCGGCGTTCGTCTTTTTTTAAATTTATGTGTGTGTACTTCTAACTTGTTTGGTTGGTAAAATAAATGTTGTCAGTTCAAATCAGAGCATCTTCCGTGTCTGGAATGGTTGTATTCTTGAGTCTATAAGGTAACAATAGTATAATAAGATAACCTTGTTTGAAATTGGTTTGGCTAAAAGAAAATGTTGGTTTCGTCTATACTACTAGGTACTTATACTATATTGACTGGGTTAAATAGAATTGCATTTCTAAAAAGAGACTAAAATACAGTTTTCGTCGACTAAAACTAGACTAAATGTCATCAGTTTTCGTCGACTAAAACTAGACTAAAATGTAATCAGTTTTCGTCGACTAAAACAAGATGAAAATAGTCATGGATAATTCTGACTAAAACTAGACTAAAATGCTCAAACATTTAGTCGACTAAAACTTGACTAGACTAAAAAAAAAGAGTATGAACGTGACTAAAACTAATAAAAACTAAAATGACAGCTGCACACAAAACCTAGCTAAAACTACAATAAACAGCGCCAAAAACAACCCTATTACAGAACTGATCCCTGAGGTACCCCAGTGACTAGTTGATGTGCTTTGGATACCTCCCCACCCAAGGCCACCCTGAAAGACCTACCAGTGAGACAGGATTCAAACCAGCGAAGTGGAATGTTCGGCCTATCATCTTTGAGAGCGACGAACCCCCGGAGGATCTGATGATTGACAGTGTCAAAAGCAGAAGATAGATCCAGCAGAATGAGAACTGATTATTTGGAATCAGCTTTTGCAATCCACAAGGCTTCAGTGACTGACAGTAAAGCAGCCTCAGTTGAATGGTCACTTCTGAAACCTGAATGGTTACAATCCTTTGTTGTTCTGGCAAGAAACAATGCTCCCTCTGAAAACAAATCGTCGAGGTTTCGCTATGAACGGAGGAGCGGAGCATGTCGTAGCATCTGTAATGAAGTGTTTAATTAGTTTGAAGAGAAAGAAAAAGAAAAGAAGAGAAGAGAAGAAAAGAGAAAAGAAGAGAAGAGAAGAGAAGAGAAGAGAAATGTTGAAGTTAATTCCGATAAAATTAGATGCAATCTCAGATGAGAAGAAATGAAACAAAATGAAAGGTGATGAGATGACAGGTGAGACATCAGATGAGACGAGACGAGATAAGAACCTTTGAGTAACATTACAAGTGGACTTAATAATGTGGGTGCTCAATGCTGTACTTGGAGATCTACCTTCCTGCAAAGTTAAGCTCCAACCCTAATCAAACACAACGAACCAGCTATTAAGATCTTCAGTAATGCTTTGATAATTACAGACAGTTGTTTAAGAGCAGGGCTGCAACGAAGCTTTTCTGGTCGGTAATCTACAAACCGAACTAGGTATACTGTGTACACCCGTGGCCCTTCTCAAGTCTCAAATCCCCTGGAACTGTATTGAAGAGGAGAGAGTCCTGGCTGGAAGAATAAACACATGTCGAGTAATTAGGTGTTGCTGGAGTCCTCCGAGAGACAGACGCCCTTCTGAGTTCTTGAGCAGCATCGTGTCGTAATGACACTCTGAGACGCACACCCTCAGTTTCATCAATCAATCACAGAGAGAGAAATGTGTGTGTTGGAGTGGTCCTTGGCGGGCAGATCTAACAGCACGGTAAGCCGGAGGAATGTCTTTGATGTCATGGATAGAGTATGCAGGCCAAAGTCATAACAGCCATTTTTCAGAGGGAAAATTACACAGGGGCTCCATCGACATCAAGCCCTGAACAACAGCATGAAGTCAGTCCAAGCGGCAGCTTTCTACAGTAATGCACGCCTGGAGAGCTCAACCGCCAGGACATGAGCTGTCATCATCACAAAAACACACACTGAAACAGCACAAAGGGAGAAGACAGAGCAACAAAAATACCTGACAGCAATGAAAGGCATTCCAGAGCTTGGAGTGTCACTTCTAATCCTCAGACATTTCCCACTTGCGTGTTAGGCTGGAGCGTGGTTTCAACAATGCATAGAAATGCAGAGGAATGATTGCAACACTCATGGATCACGTTACCTGACATTACACAAACTTACAAAGTTGATTTTTTATTGTCATACTTAGTGTAAGTGATTCAAATAAACCTCTAAGTATTAACTTTAACATGTACTCATCAATAAACACTCAAAACCCTGTATAACTGTACGGCAACATGCTAACAACTATTTAAAACCCTTCAGGAACTCCATACATTAAGATGTTAAAGACCACTTAAAAAACATTAGCATCTGTATAACTGTACAATGACATGCTAAAATACATTCAAAAACTATGCTAACAATGACTAAAACACTCTAGGAAACGCTTAACAATATAGCTAAAACCACTAAAATCACCTCAGCAAACTGCATAACTGTACAGTGACATGCTAACAAACACTGAAAACTCCCTAGCATCTAAGTAACTGTATCAACTAAAATACTCTAGAAAACACAATCATATAGACAACATGTTAAAACCATAAGGGGGGGGAAACATTTTTCCAATCTGATAACTTTACAGGGCCTGATACCAAACACTGGGAACCTAGCAACCGATGCCGGGCTGCCAACTCATGCAATTGAAACTTTTCTCACACTCTCATGCCACACATCCATTTTCTCATGCACCTTCAGTAAAAACTGTAGTAATAGGGTATTGGCGAAACAGATTTGGTAAAGGCTCCAGTGCGTATTTGTGTTTGCGCTCTGGAGAACGTCAAAAGTTTCTATTTACAATGTGTTTTTGTAGTGTTGAGCAATGTAGCCAATCACAGACATACCTGTTGATTTCTTGAACAATTTTGATTGGCCATTGCGTTCACTCACCTCTAAATGCCTGATTTCCTGCACGCTTGCAAATCCTCTCACTGTAACATGATGTAAAGACATTCCAAAATCTCTAGGAACTACCATTCAACTAGATTCTAAATGACATGCTCAGAACATCTTAGCAAATGCTTAACTAATGACATAAGACACTCAAAACTCCCTAACCACAGCATCATGCTAACAACAACTAAAATAATCTAGAAAACACAACCATATAGCAACATGCTAAAAACAACAAGAAAACCTCACTGGATAACCGTAAAGTGGCTTGTTTACAAACACTGAAAAAACTCCTTACAGCAATCACATTACTGTACAGTGCATGCTAACAACTCAGTCATTCTTGAGACATGGGACAAAAAAGTCCAGCAAGGGTAACTGCTATTAGCCTTAAAAATATTTTCAATTTTAAATGTCACGAGAGATTAATAATAGAATGTATTTAACACAATTATCACCTTCAATTAAGTTTTCTCATTATTATACCAAATCTGTGTTTCTTAGTGTCCTCTCACTATGTCTAAAACAGTGTGTCCACAGAGAAGTGTTCAAGCATTCATATGCAATAAAATGCATAATGTTTTTTAATGATGTAAAAGAGCTTGTTTTATCTAAAGCAACATTTAATAATATCTCCTATCAAAGCAAGTTTGTTTTTTATGACACATGCATGTTTCATAAGATTTTAAAGTTGCGTCCCCATTTTTGTCAACACCATCAGACATTCAATAAAATGTAATAAATGAATGAATATCAGGGGCAGCTGTCACTCTAAAAGACCCCCTTGCCACAGTTCACTAGTGATGGGAAGTTCGGATCATTTTACCGACTCGGACCTTTGAGTCTCGTTCAGCAAAATGAACGTTCATTCGTTCAATTTAGCAAAATATAATTAAAATGTTACGTGTTACTTCCCTAACATGTCTACTACTTACGCAAACGTTGACCACACTACATACAATACAAAACTGCTATAAGAAACATAAAAGATTAATTCATTGTTTACCTGGTCTTCAGTCTATGATTAGCTCACCTCCCCTCTCCGGCACAGACTAAATTGCATTGGTTAAAGCTTATGGGGCTGACACGTGATGAATGAACGACTCAAACCCGAAGACTCGAGAGCTGAACTAATCAATTCTCTTTCCAGCTCAGACTGCATTGGTTAAGTGTATGGGGCTGTCACGTGATGAACGAACGACTCGGAAAAAACCAGAAGACTCGAAACAGGTGAACTACTTAACTAATTCCAGTACAGAACCGATAGGATGTTGCGCATGCGCGACTGAAGGAACACTCTCCGAGACGACTCGTTCTTCCCGAGTCACATTAAAGATTCGTTCAAGAATGACCCAACACTACAGTTCACCTCTGCAGCAGTGTCAGACAGGCTCTGCTAAGTTTTATAGTTTTAGAATATTTTAAATCCTAATGTTAATATTTCCTGTGTCACAGCCATGATATGTCAACACCATCTTTCAATTTCTGAGGAAATTATTTGAAATGTTTAGATAATTTTATTCTCCTAAAGCAGGTTCCATTAGCATCTAGCACCAAGAGAAAAAAAGAAAATGGCTACTTCATGAACTCCATTTGTTTTGTGAAAGGAATGCCAAATTTGTCAACACCGTCAGAGATGTCACCACCATAAGATTTTGTGTTCCAATGATATATCAAAATACTTAAATGTGACTCTTGAATAAAAGCTTTATAAACAATAACATACTCACTGTTTGTTGTGTTTGTTTTAATACAGTAATTGACTGATTCAATGTATTTGATAGTTAAAATGACTACAAATTCAGGTTTTCGTCACCACCGTCTGATGTGTCAGTTGAATATTTTGATATTTCATTATGGTATTTTATATTTGTTGTGGAATTGTTGGTAACATGTGAAAGTGTAATCTGTCTGATAATGAGAATGTGTTTTGAAATGTTAAAACATCTTGAATGCTGTTAAAGATAAAGCTAAAATTATATTACACAGTCCAAGCTAAAAAAAAGCACATTTTGTTAAAAAAAAGAAAAGTTGGGAGGTTGTATCAAAGCATAGCTCAGTAGCTTAGTACATATAAGATACATAAATGTAGTTTCATTTGTCTGAGTACAAGGTTTTATTTTTTCAATTTTGCACCCTGTTTTGTCCCACTTCTCAAGAATGACTGAACTACCAAAACATCCCAGGAACCATTTAATCATATAGAAATATGCTAACGATAGCTCAGAACAGCTTATTAACTATATAATTGTAATGTGACATACTAACAAACACTCCCTACACTCTTAAAAATAAAGGTGCTTCAAAAGGTTCTTCAAGCGATCCCATAGAAGAACCATTTTTGGTTCCACAAAGAACCATTCAGTCAAAAGGTTCTTTAAAGAACCATCTCTTTCTTGTGTTTTTGTAATTTGAAGAACCTTATTTCACCACAAAGAATCTTTTGTGGAACAGAAAGGTTCTTCAGATGTTGAATGTTCTTTATGGACCATTTAGACAAAAAGGTTCTTCTAATCTATGGCATCGTGAAGCACCTTTAATTTTAAGAGTGTATGACAACATTTACAGCAACTTGCCAATAACCACTTAAAACACATAAAAGTACTATAGTAATTTAAAGTAAATACTATAGTGTTTTTGAACCATACCATAGTAAAGTACTTGAATGCATTTGTTGTAGTATTTCTATAGTTGCTGTGGTAATATAACAGCTAGAGTAATATAAACTAATTACTTTACCCAATACTGTACTAAGTTTAAGACTCGATACACCCGACCACAATAACATGCTAGCACCTAGGCTATCTAAAATGTTCCTAATTTCAGTCTTTTCCTCGCACAAAGTTATCAAATGGCTTTATATGACTTGGAATATAATGGACACGTTATATGGACTGTTTCAGAGTGCTTTTGTCAATTTTGGAGCATGACAGCCCTAGTCAACATTAACTTTGTCTGTAGGGAAAAGAACACCCGGAGCATCCTTTAAAACATATTTTTGTGTTTTACAGAAGAAATAAAGTCATACTGGTTTGGAACAATATGAGGGTGAGTAAATGATGACCGAACTTTCATTTTTGGGTGATTGCTCCCTTTAAGACATTTCAGCCCGGCATTCTACTTGTGTGTGGGTGTGTGTGTGTGTGTGTGAGGAAGAAAGGTAGGGTTACACGGGCACCTGGGTGACCTCCATTGCATTAAGAAACACACCCTTACAACAACAAACAGGTGTTGAGTTTCCGCCCCACAATGTTGGATCGCACAGGAAGAGGGTGTTCATCCTCAGGTTCACTGTAAGTCAGAGCATTCATGCACAGGAGGGAGGATTCAGTGTTCATTACTTATGAAGATGTGCAATTATAGAGATTATGGGATTAGTATTGAGCTCTGCCGGTCTACAGGTGTGTGTGTGTGTGTACCTGTTTTTCTTTTCTGGTGGGGACTTAAACCTGAATACCCACAGACTCATGGGGACTTGTGTCACGGTGGGGACCTAAATTGAGTCCCCACGGGTATAAAAGCTTATAAATCATACAGAATGAAGTTTTTGAAAATCTAAAAATGCACAAAAAAAGTTTTCTGTAAGGGGTAGGTTTAAGTGTAGGGTTGGTGTAGGGCAACAGAAAATACGGTCTGTACAGTATAAAAAGCATTACGCCTATGGAGAGTCCCCACAAAGATAGCAAACCAGACTGTGTGGTGTGGGTGTGTGCTTGTGGTGGGTGTGTGTGTGTTGTTGTGTGTGTGTGGGTGTGTGTGGGTGTGCTGTATAACACAGATCATGAGGAGGTGACCTGATTACTTATTGACAACATACCTACAAAAAACAAACTGGTGCGAGGTGCTGTCATGGGATTTCATGGGCAATTTTCATAGGAAAGCATGTAATAAATTTGCCAACCTTTTCTTAAACACTACAGGACCCTCCATTTGTGCTCCATTTAATCTCATTGCTTCGAGGGAAACAACTGAGATATTCAAGCGATTTCAGATCAGTATAAATAAAGAGATCTAATCTGTGACTGTCCTATGGGAATACATATCTACTTTACACAGACAAACAAACATCAACTCCAAACAAATCATGGACTACCCTGAGAGGTCATGACCTTTTCCAAAGTCTCGTCTCGTCTTTCAAAAGCTTTCACTCCCTTTCACACTCCACCACAAAAATGCCAACTCAACTTTCTCATACATTCACAAAACTACAACTATATTTATGCAGATAATTACATTTAATTACATCTTAACCACAAACTTACTCCTAAAAAAAACTTTTGCAAAGGAAAATATATTTAAAAAAAAATGAAGTAAATGTATGTTTTAAAAAAAATTACGGGGGGGGTGTGACCCCCAACTTTGGAACAGCATTATCATCATTAATTAGTTATTTTAACAATTTCACTGTACATGCTATCTAGACCTGATGTTCAAATCTTGGTACCCAACAAAATACCATTATAATTCTCCAAAAGGTGCCATCATTGTAAAACTCAGGAACACTTCAATAGCAAATGTCATGACTTTTCCCTAACGTAGAAAATGAAGTATACAGAAACCTATACATATACGTAAACAATATTTCCCCTACTCAAATAATAGGCTTCAAACGTCCTTCCTAGAAAAAGGCACATTACTTACCGCTTGGCTTTCTCAAGCCCCCAGACCGAACACATGAATGCATGAATTTTTTCTCTCATCTAACATTCTCTGATTGATTATCATACACATTTCACAAAATATTGTGCACACCTGTTTTCACTTGGGAATAAATCAGAAATTGTTTCTTGGCAGCAAATCAAATATTAGAAGATTTCTGAAGTTACACTGGGAGACTGAGGAAATTCACTTTGCTCACAGAAATAAATTTACATTGACCATATATTCCATGAAAACGCTATTTAAATTGTAATAATATTTCAGAATTTTAGTTATTTTGATCAAATAAATGCAGTCCTGGTGAGAAGAACACACTGTAAAACATTTTTTTTTCAAATCTTACCGACCCCAAACTTTGTGATTTCTAAACCGATTAATATCACAAAACAACATGCACCACACTTCAAGAGACTTGATGTTATCAGATGCACATAAGACGTAATCTATCACGTCTGTAAGCGATGTGCTGGAGATAGGTGCCTGATGTAGTAGCGGTGATGTATGAACGCGCTGGATGAAGTGAAAACGGGGGGGCGGGGGGATGGGGGTTCAGATCCCTGCATCCTGAGAGCCCAGGGCAAAAGTGGGATAAATGTTGATTAGTGTTGATTTTGTCCAAGGAACACCCGGCAACTGACAGTGGGACTAAACTGCAACGAAAGGCAGTCGTTAATCTTGCTCTAGTTTAAGTAGTGTATATTAATTTGTGTCATTTCCAGTACGTGGAGAGAGGCCTCTAGTCTCCGTCTCTCTGTGAGCCGGTGACGGCGAGGGGGAGGAAACCAGATTCCCAACCGCGCATTAAAGACAGACGACTCCTCCGGGGTTGGTATGGCAACGGCGCTCGCGAGAAGCACTTCACGTTCACTTTAATGCACATTACAAATTTTCAGATTTGATTAAAGTCGTAACATATCAAGAAAGCTGGCAGTAATGGAGGGCCGAGCGTGTCTCCACCTAGCTTTACGACGAGCGACACAAAGCAAACGGCCAGATAAAATCGCCACAGCGTCTCTGTCTAATGCACTGAGCGCCATCTCGTCTAATGCGCCGCTCATTCATATCTCTGTGAGCAGAGCCCATTTGAGCACAAGATACAATCTATTGACAAAAGAACAGATTCTGAGGCAGTTTACGAGGCGCATTCAGTCTGTGAGGTTTTATTGCGCTGGTGAATCTGCCATTTTATAATGGTTTTGTTATCGTTGGCACAATCACTGGGTCTGTCCATATCTCATATTAGCTACATCAGCTGCAACACTAATCAATACCCTTTGACACTATAGACAATGAATTGCTATTTAGAGGTCTTTAAGGTTGTGATTTTTTTATGTTTTTGAAAGAATCTCTTCTGCTCTCCAGTGCATTTATTTGATCAAAAAACAGTAAAAACTGTACAGTTATGAAATATTATTACAATTTCAAAAAAATTATTCTATTGTAATATATTTAAACGATAATGTATTTCGTTAGCGCAGCCTGTATTTTCCGCTCAGTCCTCCAGTCTCAGTTCACATGATCTTCAGAAATCATGATAATATGCTGATTTGCTGCTCAAGAAACATTTCTGATTATTATCAATGTTGAAAACAGTTGTGCTGCACAATATTTTGTTGACACATGAAACTCTTTATGAATAGAAATATCAAAAGAACAGCATTTATTTGAAATAGTAAAGACTTTTATAATGTTACAAAAGATTTCTGTCACTTTTGATCAATTTATTGCATCCTTTCTGAATAAAGGTATTAATTTCTTTTTTTTTTTAAAGTGGATTTTCGTTTTGGCTGTATTAGGAATAAGTATAGTAATGAATTTAATGTTTTAAATGATTTTGGTTCCTTAATAGATCTGCTAATGGTGCTTTCAACTATTTTAAAGATACAGACATTTCAAATAAAATCAAATGTCATGAAAAAAGTTTAGCCTATTTTACTCAAAATATTCTCTGAACCAGATCTCAACTCCAAGGATTTTGCATGTGATATATCCAATTATGCAATTGTGCAATCACTTGCAAAGCCATTAACTTATTTATCATGCTTTTTATTTCCTAAAGACATCATTATTAGACAAATTTTGCAACTTATACCGATGAGAATGTTTTAATAGCGTCTCATTTTAACGTCAGTAGTGAAGACGGCATCGGGGTTGGTAAGTCTGAATCATTTCCGTGAATCAGTTGTTTTCATTTCAATTAATCACATACTGAATATCGTCAAGGCTAAACAAAGTCAAGCTATAATTTCTCTAACGCCTGTATAGACAGACAGACAGATGTATAAACACTCCAGCATCATCTTCCACAAGCAGCCCCCCAAACTCGCCGTCGGGCTTAATTACCAAATAGCATCACAGTTAAATTCCAGCTATTAAGCTTCTTAATATGATTAACACATCTCAATTAGGCCACTGACAATTTGCATAATTCATAAGGTAATGTGATTGTGCTCCAGTGTATACTCAGAGAAAACGATGACAGATCTCTCCGTAACTGCTTTTGCGTGCTCTCCTAATCTCATTTCTGCAAAAGCCTGCCGGAGCCGTTCCAAAAAACGCCACGCCGGCCGCGCGCTGCCAGTCAGTATGCACGCCTCTATTATGAGCTGGATTAGGCTTTAGCGTTTCCGCTTGAAGGATGATGAGCCGGTCCAACAGATGTGATTCTCATCCTGCTCGTTGGCGCTCGGCGGAGATGCTGCATCAGCATGTTTAAAAAAAACACACAGAGAATGAAAGACAAAGCAGAGCGTATTAGCACTGAGAGACCAGGCCGGCCGTGTGTCAGTGACGGCCCTGCGCAGAGAGTATCGATGCACGCACAACAAATGATTTCAGCCAGCTGTGCTGGAGAAAATGACCTGCTTTCTTTGTTTTCAGGAATCACACACCTGATCGGAAACCTGAGGGAAGCACCAATCCACTCAACGCTACACACTTGTGTTACTCAACAGGGGTGAATGTGGAGTCGAGGCCTAATCGAGTCAGATCTGGAAAAGCAATGATAAATTGCAATAACTATCGTGCATGAAAAATAAACAATTGCACATCTTTTCTTGTTTATTTCAAAGCATGTGCAACTTTTTTTATCTCCGTCTTTTTTTCTCTCACAATCGCTAGTTATATCTTAGAATAAATTCCAAATTATCAGATATAAACTTGTAAATGTGAGGAAAATCTGCAATTGTCTTTATTTTTTATTTGGTAAAGAATTGCAAGATGTAAACTCGCTATTCGGAAAAGAAAAATCAGAATTGTGAAATGTAAGCTAACAATTGTGAGAAAAAGACAGAATTGTGAGATAAAAAGTTGCAAATTACCCTTTTCTATTTTTTTGTATTTATGGGAGAAATAAATTAAAAAAATAATATTGTGAGAACAAAAGTTGCCTCTCCTTTTTATTTTTTTTATTCGTTGGTGGCAATGGCTTACTAGTACACTGTATTGATTTTATATATATAATATGACACACACACTGTATCCTGTGTATACCTATAAAATATATATATAATAATATAAATATACAGTAAGTGAATTAGTGGGAATTAATTCACTGAAATCATTTAAAAATAGTAGTGATCTGCATTTTTGTCTTGGAAATAAAACATTTTTTTAGCATTTTTAATAAATTAAATTATAACTTTTGGCAGTCTGTTCAAATTATGAATCAAAAAAGATGTTAGAATCATGGATGATTTCATATTGTTAAAAAAAATTTTTAAATAAAAGCAATGCATTTTTTGGATGCAGTGTTGCACGCTGCAATTTGGCGATTGTAGCAAGTATTATTTTCAATACAAAGTAAAAATGTTCATACTGTGCACAGTGTACTGCAGCAATAGTACAAATAATAAGGTAGTATTTGCAAGTATTTGCATATTTTAAGATTCTCGAAAACAATTATATTTATGAAGTGGCTTAATGCACAGAATTCCACCACAATTGGCTGTTTTTAATATCACCGTAACAGACGCCCTCTTGAATCCATTTAGTGACATCAAGCATGTCATTGTTAACGCCACACACTCTTAGATCGTCTGTCTGCTGGTTTGAAACCAAGCTGCCGTAGATGATTTATTCCGTCTGTAATGAGCTATAGAAGTGTATACTGTGTGCACTGGTGTGTTCAGCCTGAGAAGCCGTAAGGAGTCGAGCTTCCCACAGGACCCAGAGAACTGAACGCGCTCGCAGTAATCATATCTCTGGCTCGTTTCAACGCTGTCAAATATTCCCGCCCTGCCCTCTGCTCACCTCATTCTCACCCATCAAAAAATAACATTACATCACCCGAACCCCCAGGCGCTAAACCTTATACCGTTTAAACACATGCCACAAGAAAACTAGCCTTTTGTTGAGGTTTGCACAGAGAGAAAACACTGCAAGTCAAGATTTGTGAGGTTTGACAGACGTTTAGACGATTGAGATTTATAATCATCATCATATGCTTACAGATGGTTGCAATAAAAAAACATCACACAGTGTTAAAACCAATAACTAAATGAGCTCTTCATTTTGATAGTTCAGTTTTTACAAAGCCAGTGAAAGCTTTGCAAAAACAAAATGAAGTTGTTTATTATAGAAATATTAAAACTAAAATATTGTAGAAAAATATACAGTGTCAAAACCAATAACTAAATGAACTTCTCATATATCACAAAAAATACCTAATTTATTATAGAAATTTTCAAATTAAAAATAACGTAGAAAAAACATAATTTAGTGTTAAAACCAATAACTAAATGAGCTCTTCCATTTCTTTTTTTATTTCTGTTTTTAAAAAGCATTTTTGCTGATTATAGAAAATGTTGAACTAAAAATAATG
>JADLZN010004486.1:638855-940175 GCA_018155175.1 Sinocyclocheilus anophthalmus
ATATGAAATAATTCATCATTATTATGTATTTCAGAGCTATAAAACCTGGGTAATTAGAGGCAAATTTCGTTGAAGTTTTCAATTATAACAGCTTAACGGTTTATTAAAATGAACGAATAAAATAAAATAAAATATTGTTTTATGTATTTGTGTGTGTATACATATATTCCGGAGAGGAATCTTAAGCTAATGATGCATGACGAGTTGATGATGTCATTCCTGTTAGGCCATTAGGTCATGCACACACCACACTGCGCAAGAACCCAATGCAGCATGGGTAATTTAGGATAGTCTTTCACAACCTCTCAATTTGTTCTGTATTAGCAGTAGTGCGTTGTGAGGTTATCTAGTGCACAGGGGAACGGTCGGTTCTGAGGCCACTCAAGCGCAGCTTGGCTAATTTAGCCTCTACTGACTTTAATTAGCATGGTTGTAATGTGATTCTGCCGGTACCACAGCAGTCTGACTTTAGCCAGACCACGAGCAAAGTGGAAGAACAACTCTTTACCCATCCTCTCTATATCACTGCCTCTGCCTGAACACAAAACTTGAATTCTTGCAAAGCCTGGAAGATCAGTAACACTAATGTCTGTAATGATGTGTCATTACTCCGAGCCATTTCCCTAATAGACAATTCAATTATGCGTGTAGGCACATTGAGCAGGTTTCTCTATCTTGGGCTGTTCATATGCACTATTATGAAAACGGTTTATGAATGTATCTGGCCTTTGCTTCTGGAGTGCTTAACGTTGCCTATTGTGATTTTTAAGCTCTCACATTTGCAATGGTAATTTAAGTCATTTTAGTGACTCATACAGAGATTTTCTCTATAGGCAGAGAGAAACATGCAAACAGAGGCGGTTCACACTTGAGCTCTGGCCAGTTTTCATCTCGCTGCATGATTCATGTTTTAACCAGATGAGTACCGTTACTTTGAGACGCAGAATAACACACACGCCCTTCTCTGAAATCACATACTGTGTATACATGAAAAAACTTGGGATGAACGAAGACTAAGAAGCTGCTGTTAAGTTGTGTGCAAGTTGTTGTTTTTATTATAGACACAGTACAGAGTAGGAGAAGGCGATTGATTGAATATTCACAATTATACTATGATTTTGCTGACAATAAGTTAATAAATATTAAGCATGTTATTTAATTTATTTATTTTTGTTTGTTAATAACATTTTCTTACAGATCTGTTATTACTATTTCATGGCCGCTCCTTTTCTACGTAGATGTATGAGAGTTAAGGCATATCATTAGAAATGGTAGGAGTGATTCATTTCTGTGAATCTGCTCAAACTCAATGAATCACTGATTCATCAATAGAAAAAATCAATTCAGAACACTGAAATGATTCATGTCACTCAATACTGTTCACGGAAGTCCCTGTGTGTTGTGTTTTTTTATGTATTAAAATGTTTTTGTAAAAATATCTATACCCCCCTTCAGGATACAAGACCTCTTTCAATTTGTGCATTAAGCATTTTGATTTTATGTTAAATACAAATACAAACACTATCATTCAAAATGTATATATACACAGATATATCTTTTTTTTTTTAATTTTGATTATTATATTATTAAAAATGACACTTTGATTCACAAAGATGCAGTGACTGATCAAAGTGACTTCCTGACATGTATAATGTTACAAAACATTTCAATTTCAATTCTATATTTCTATATTTGTTTATAAATGCTTTCTACATTCTTTACAAATTCCACGGTTTTCACAAAAATATTAAGCAGCACAACTCTTTCAAACACTGATAATAATAAGAAATGTTTCCTGAGCAGGAAATCAGCATATTAGAATGATTTCTGAAGGAAGCAATTTTGCTTTGCAGCCTTGAGCATAAAAGACTTCTTTAAAATACATTTTATAATCTTACCAATCTCAAACTTCTAAACAGTAGTCTACAAGTAAATATCAAGAGATATATTTGTGTTTAAATATCTAGATTATTTTAGCCAAATATTGCACAAACCTAGCAGAGGAAATCATGGGGTAGAATGGGATCTAAACACAACACAGCCGTATTCAAATCTGTGTCTCCCATATGAACACCGTGTGTCTGGATCATGGGTGCTAAGATTTTTCCAGAGATTTCTATGCAGCAAATATCCATTAAAGGTTCATGCAAAAACTCATCGTTTTTCAAAATAGCTTACTGTTAAACATTGAAGGATTTTCTGATGCATGTCTAGAATCTTCACGTTTGAATGGGAATGCTTTTTAAACTCTGTGTCCATTTCCAGAGATTGACAAAACCCTGATGATTGTCAACATTCTGCGCATCAGTCAGGTGTAAAAAGGTCTTCTGAGTTGCTATGGCGACCTGAAATGTTTCACCATGGAGAAACTGTGGCGCTGTACACATCAAACGCCCACAATCCATAAAACCGCAATAAGTCTCAAGATGTAATTACTGTTCTGGGTAATATGACATGCTATAGTCTGCATAGCATTCGTGATGTGTCATTTCTGTGCAACTAAACAGAATTGCAAGTATAATTTGGGTGTAATTATATAAGTTGTGAGAAAATATAACCAAAGTTGTGCATAATGTGCCTTGTCCAAATGCAACATATGGTGTTCTCACAAAAAGCTTGAAGCTGAATTGGCATGACAGTTTGAGCGTGAGGTATAAGGGAACACACAAGCCATGTTCGTCTGGTGGCAGTTGGTCACTTCAGGGGACTCTTACCTAATTCTGGGATCTTTGGCCATGAGCTCATCCCTTCCAGCCTCTCCTCGGCTCTGGCCCCTCACTGAGCCCCACCTGTGCCTGAGGGCCCGAGAGCCGGGTTGCATCGCAATCATGGAGTGAACAGAGTCGCCTGTGGGAGACACAGTATGTTCCTAATTATTCTCATGATGGAAGACTGACATAAACATTGATCATGATAATATCAGTTCTAGGAATGTCAAATGTACTTTACATTAAAAATATTAAATATTAAATAAAAAAAGATTAGTATTTCAAAAAAGTATTAAAATAGGCTTCACACTCAATATGTCTGGGTTTCGTCTTTTTCTTTGTTATACTGTAATCAGATTATTTTACAGTTTAAATAAAGTTGTTTTTAATATGACTTTTATACCGGTCTCTTTGTTTTTTATTGTTTCGTGAAACTTTTTAAAAAATGGAGTCATTTTAATACTTAACAGATTATTTGCAAAAAAATTGTATGTATTATAGATATATATATATCTATATATATATATATAAAAGATTAAGCGCATCCAAAAAAGTGTTTGTTTACATAATATATGTGTGTGTACTGTCTGTGTATATTTATTATGTATATATAATACACACACACATGCATGTATATATATTGAAAATATTTACATGTATATAATTATATTCATAGATTCATAAATATATTTATTAAAATATATTTTTTAAATATATACTGTATGTGTGTGTATTTATGTATGCATAATAAATATACACAGTATACACTCATATATTATGCAAACAAAAACTTTTATTTTGGAAGCGATCAATCGCGATTAATCATTTGACAGAACTAATATATATATGTGTGTGTGTGTGTGTGTGTGTGTGTATTTGTATGTGTAATTTTCACTGATTGTTGCTGTTATTATAGTTCCTAAAACTAAAACCATAAAAAATTCATTACTTGAAATAAAATAAATGGTTATATATATATAACAATTACAAAAACACAGAAAATAAAAAATATAATCAAAAATAAAATAATGCTACTGGCATCAATTACTGAAATTTTGGTGTCGTGATAGTCAGTTCAGCAGTTCAGCTCAGTTTTTCTTGAAAGTATCTTGACCAAATTAGTTTCTCGCTCATCATAACTCACACAGCTTGTGTAAGAAGATAAAATTAAAAGCAATAATTCAAACCATGATCAGTACGTATTTAAAAGCTCTCCGATATGAGACTTCTGCTCGTTTCCTCAATGCCAGAGGAGAAATATGATGATTTGACGTTCTATTAGAATTAGAATGTATTATTGTCATGCTGAAGTTTCTAATTATTACCCTCCATTGCCATTTAGATGTGGACTTCATAAATCTCTATCGCTTTCTCAAGGTTCAGTGTGCCTGAAGCTCCAGATAGGAGAAATTAATTCAATTAAACTTTGTTTCACTGTGCAGTACCTTTCCTTTTCTCCATTTAGTATCTCTACAAAAACAGCTAAGGGACCAATTCAGTAAACAGTTGCGGTACTTTTGCACATTGTACTGTAACGCACACACACACACAAACATTGTTTTTATCTCAAACCTTCCATAATCCAGTTTAACCAGGTGCTAAATTAAAATACTAAATGTATTGCTAAATATTAAAATGTAATACTAAAAATTTAAATACTAAATGCTAAAGCAGGTATAAACACCACTAAATTAAATGAAGGACATTTTTAAATATAATTTATAGATAGGCCTATGTTTTTAGTGGGACCTGTTATTTATTAATATTTTTATGTACACAGTCTGCTCTAGCATTATTAAACTAACATTGTTTTTCACTATAAAATATTCTTGTTTTAAGTTAAAGTTACATTTTTTATTTTCTTTGGTTTTATTCTTTCCTTTTGAGACCACAAAACAAAAATTTAAAAATGTCTTTATGAATGAAAAATAATTAAATCATAAAAAATTTTCTATCAGTATATATATATAATACAGTAATATACACCCTTTTCGACTTATTATTTTCATTTTTATTGAAGAATACCACACATACAATAATACAATGAACAGTACCTTTTTCCAGTCTTTGCATGTTTTGCTGTAACAACCCTTCCCCCCCCCAATCCCAAACATCTCCAGGGTAAAATTAAATTAAATTAAATTAAATTAAAAAATATTAAATAATAATTACAAAGGCAAAATCAACAATCACACCTTTCAAAGTATAACCCATGCATGTCATTACATAGATGATGAATAATCGTGAAGTGTTGTTTACAATTATATTTTATCATCAATAGAGTAACTTACATAAAGAAAAATTATTTAGCCATTCTGCAAGACAACGCCTTTTTGACTTATTTTATTTTTATTTAATTTATTTTTTTATTTATTTATTTATTCGGACTATTCTTTTATATGTTAGGTTTACCCCAGCTTAAAATATATGTTCTAAGTATACTTTGCTAACATTCACATTGAGTTATGAAAACATCATTCTCTAAACCTTGCCAGAATGCTAATCAAAGTTCAGAGAACGTTCCTTCTTAGCTGAGACTGAACTAAAGAGTCGACCGAAGTAGAGGAGAGATGCTGTACAGACCAAGTAAAGTACAACATACTGCAACAATCTACAGCATCCTCTACAAATGTGCAAGACTGGGAATTGGCACGCAAATTGTGTTCAGTACAGATTTTAAGGGTCCATTTGTACCATTACCCAATTTGCATAATACCGTTTTTGAAGCAGGCGCTAAAACAATGCAGACATTGCTTTCAAATAAATGTTGCTATTAGCAAGCACATTTCATTCTTAGAGAATTCCACCCTAATTCTGCTTGAAGTGTGTTTGTGTGGCAGTACACCAAAGAGAGAACAAAAACAGGAAAGTGAAAGAGAAGACAGAGACGAGTGTGAGAATGCAGTAGCATGTGTGACTAAATATGGTGAGAGAGAGCAGTTGGGTGGACACGACAATTACGGCCTAATTTATGATTCAGTGTCGGTGAAATTGGGTTTTACTGGTTGCCATAGAGATATATTCTGAAAATTCCCTGCAAAGCTATTCATCCATAATGTCAAATGTTGTTGCCCAGAATTTCTCATCAGTGGCGGCTGATGCACACCACGAATCACACGCAGAAGATTTATGTGTGTAAACATGGAGCCATTCTGAATAGCCTACATGTGTAAGTCTTATCGCTGTATGTGTGTGTGTATAGTTTAAGAGATATATGTGACCGCATGCGAGTGGCTGGTGTGACCGTGATCGCCTCGATAAAAATTTCACTTCTCGTCTGCAGAAACAAAAGCTGTGGCCGACTCAGCTTTTGCAGCTGAGGTCAATGGCATTGCATCTCACAGACAAACTGTACTGAAGCCTGCAGGTGATAAAAGCATACTGCAAAACCTCATTTATAAAATGGATAGTTTCTCTAAACTCTATTGGTTGAGCCACATTCAAAGCCATTGTAGACACACCTGTGACCACATATTATATATCAGTGTGCCAAGTTGCTATGCTGCTTACCAACTTTAAACAGCCTTATGTTAGGCTAATTAAATGTATTACTTTGTGGGAGAATTGTTTTTATTAAATGCAACAATTTATAAAGCATTGGAGACTTTTATTAAAGGGCATCTATTATTCCTTTTTTATAATATGCAATATAAGTCTCTGGTGTCTCCAGTATGTGTCTGTAAAGTTTCAGCTCAAAATACCACACAGATCATTTATTATATCATTTTGAATATGCCTATTTTGAGTGGAAGCATGTCTCTTTAAATGCAAATGAGCTGCTGCTCCCCGCCCCCTTTTCCAGAATAGGACTGTGCCTTTACAGCTCATACCTCATATCTATTTGGTTTTGATTATCATGTCTATCGCGCTGAAATCATGCATTGTAAACCATGGCTGGCGTGCGCTTTCCCAAAACAGTGTTTAAAACAAAAGCTCAAGTCCATCGTAGACCCATTGCCACCAATAGAGCTATGATCAACTTAGGCTTATGATGTTTTTGGGAAACGCAGCCCATATTAGTTTAAACTTCTCATATATACGCTTTTCTGAGCGCACACATCCGAAGCACGTACACAGAAAGTGGCTGTCACGTGGCATGTGAGTACTAAACTAAGTTTTCTTTCATGCCTTATTGCACTTAAACTGTCAAATACACACAAGTATTTATGTTAAAACCCCACATAAGTTACAAAAATACAGTGGGTTATGCCTGTGAAGGTAAACAGCTGGGAAAGAAATTGCATTTTTATATTAGATCTGTGTATTAAGTGACAGCAGCGTAATATACAGTACCTATACCGCTGTCTCTGATGTTATTATGACCCAAACAATAAAATAAAAACAGAAAATCATTCACTGCTCTGGACTGGATAACCTCAATAGCTGTAATAAGAAGACATTTATTATTTGAATGCTGCTTTTAAATGCTCTAGCATGAAGATAAACATGGCGGATTGTGTGAGGCTCACTCAGGGTGGGATTTCTGCTAATATGCCAGTGTCTGTCAACAGTTGTGGGTGGGGCTTGTAAAATATGACATCACATTTTAAGGATTCTGTGAACGGCTTGTTCTGAGACACTGCTTATGATTTATGGGGATTTAAAAAAAACACTGGGTGGATTTTTTTTATCATTATAGGGTGGTTGTGTAACACACACTGCCAACACACATTTATGTCCAAACCATGTAAAAGTGAATTTTGCATTGTTATGCTCGTAGGTGGTGACAAATGACTTTATGAGTTTATCTTTATGAGTGCATCATTCAATGGCTGCATCCAAAATCGCATACTTCCCTACTATATAGTAGGCCAAAAACAGTATGTGTAGGATTTCTGAATAGCAGTAAGGTGACACATCTGATGCTGGTAGGTCCCGGAACAATGACCAACGGTGGACTTTAGTAACGTCCAGATTACATTCATACTACAGACATATATAGAACATATTCGTAGCGGTTGCAAAGTAACTATGTGTTCAAAGGAAGTACCTACTCAGACAGTATGTGATTTTAAAAACAGCCCACCATTCATTCAACTGATTTGTTTAAAAAGTATTAATTTGGGAACAAACCAACTGACAGGCTTTATGAGTAAGTCATTGAATCATTCACTCAACCAATTCGCTCAAACACACTGATTCATTCAGGAATGAAACAAGTGGCTGTGTTGACTCATTCACTCAAAAGATTAATTCAAAAATGCAGGAAGAGAACATCCTATTGTTTTTTGTTTCGAATGCAACGATTTTTCAAATTATTTTCATTTTCGAAAGCAAAAACAGATAAGTAACTAGCAATAATGTGTCTCAAGTTTTACTTTAATATTAACTTCTCATATTGCTTAACTAATTACCTGTGTTGGTTTAGTGCTGCACCAGGCATATTTAAATAAAATCATTGCAATATTTTTCTGAGAAAATACGCTTTTAAGCCTGCATTAACATTGCTATTAATGTCAGTGGGAAAAAGTTGGTAAGCTAACTTTTATTCAAAAGTAAGGTGTGTGAGATTTTTTCATTTTTCTGTGCACCTTCTATGCAAATCTGGCCAGTGAGTAAAGTATTGTGCATACAAATTGCTCTGTGAACTAATTGAGTTAAAAAGTTGAGCAGCAAGCAGGTTGTGCGTTACATGTCTCCTCTTTGTTTTTGTGTTGTGTTAATTTTTCTGTAATGTCTGGCGCATTTCATTATTTTTACCAGTCTTTGGAACATTTTTGTCGCCTGCCTCTGTGTGTCTGCGATCATTTTTGGATTGTGGGCGCTGGCTGAGTGCTTTTGACGGCGAGTTGCAGGGCCTGTTGCGCTTCTGCTGATCCGGTGTCTGGGTGGACGTCGTTTTTGTGTGGCGCACGAGCTGCATGTGAACTACTGGACTACTGGTCCTGTGTTGTCCGTTGACTGTTTTGATGTTTACCAGATCTCCGGTTTTCCAGCTTCTGCTAGAGTACTGTCTGGTTAGATACGATAAAGCGCTGGCTGGTAGTATTGGCTCTTTGTTTACACGCGAAATTCAACGTCATCTCTCAGCTGACTCGGTGGATTGTAAACTCGGACTGGACTTCACATGCTACGGATCTGTTTTTGATGGATTAGGCTACTCACTGTCTTTTAAATCTGTGGTTTGTAAACACGGATTGGATTCCAATATGTCACGGTTTCAGAGCTATTTTTTATCAGACTGTTTATTGACTTTCAAAGGGAGATTATTTTAGATTTTTTCTGCACTATGTTTGTTTTATTTGTGCAGTTCTGTTGATGTTTTCAATAACTGTCCAGCCCCAGTTGCAGTTCTGTCTACTCCATTTATATCAGGCAGAAGTACATGTTCAACCAGCTGCCTACCATGGGGCAAGCCATTGCCTTTATCATCTCCAGTCATCATCAGTTCAGTTTTTTTGGGTTCGTATAATCAGCATTATGGCCTTACAGGACCATTTTTCTGTGCCACCTCAACCTAGTAAGACTGTTAATAAGGACTTTACCATCAAATTGTTCAGACAGAGATGTCTTATCATTCTTTTGTTGTTGATGTCAGGGAATGTTCAACCGAATCCCGGGCCATTTGATTGTTCATTTTCAGATATTTTGGCAAACAAATCTATACATTCATTAACTTTTGACTGTTTTTGTAATCGTAAAGGTCTTGGACTAATGCATTTGAACATACGTAGTCTTCTCCCTAAAGTTGCTGAGCTTACTGCATATGTTCACACTGCAAATCCTGATATTCTTGTCATCTCTGAATCATGGCTTAAGAAATCTATTTCTAATTTTGCTGTCTCAATTCCTGGTTACAACACTTTTCGTCAAGATAGAATTTCTAAAGGTGGGGGGGGTTGTTGTCTATTGTAGGGATAATTTACAGTGCTCAGTAATTACCTCAAAATCTGTTGCTAAACAGTTTGAGTTAATACTTTTAAAAAGTATTTTATCTAAAACATTTTTTTTCACTGTAGCTGGTTGTTATAGACCACCCTCTGCTCCTGCATGTGCTTTAACTGCTTTAAGTGAAATAATTGCTCCTTACATCTCTTCTGAATTTATTTTGTTAGGGGACTTGAACTGGGATATGTTTGACCCTCCATCATCCTTACAGTTACAACTGGATGCACTTAACTTGTCCCAGATTGTGCAGGCCCCAACAAGATATAATACTAAGACTATGGAATCTGGTTCATTAATTGATATTATTCTTACTAATAGGCCAGAGAGGTATACATCTGGAGTGTTCTGTCAAAGCCTTAGTGATCACTGTAATATAGTCTGTGTTCGCAAGGGCACCACCATAAGAAATCCTCCGGTGCTCGTTTTCAAAAGTTTTTTGAAAAAATTTAATGAACAGGCTTGTTTGAATGACCTGGCTGATATGGACTGGTACAGAATTGGGCTTATTCCTGAAGTTGAAGAGGCATGGACATATTTTAAATTCTTGTTCAGAACTGTTTTGAACAAACATGCTCCTCTTAAAATGATTAGAGTAAAAAATCGTCTTAGCCCTTGGTTTAGTCCAGATTTGTCAGAGCTTATTCGCCAAAAACACACTCTATGGCGCAGAGCAAAGATTTCTAATAATATCTCTGACTGGCAAACATATAGGGCTATACGAAATAAATGCACTCATTCTATTAGACAGGCAAAATCAAGTTATTTTAAACATCATTTGACTGTTAATAATACTGATTCCCGAATGTTCTAGAATATCATCAAATCAATGGAAAATGAAAACATCTCCTCCTGTTTGCCTACTGTAATTAAATATGATGGTGTTGTTATAACAGACAAATCAAAAATGGTCGATCATTTTAACAAATATTTTGTTAATGCTGGCTGTGCCTTCGAGAATAGTTCCGATACTTCTAATTGTTCCCCTGCCAACTTGGCATCTGTTATGCATTCACCTGTCTTGGGTTCCCCCTCCTTCTCCTTTCAGTCGATACAAGAGACCGAGGTACTTGGGGAATTGCTTAGCTTGGAAATTCATAAATCTGCCGGATTGGATGAATTGGATCCATTATTTTTAAAGAAATCAGCTTATATTATTGCAGCGCCTATCTCTTGCATTTTTAATCTCTCTCCAAATTGGTGTTTTCCCGAGGGACTGGAAATCTGCAGCTGTAATCCCACTTTTTAAAGGGGGTGATGACTCAGATCTAAATTGCTACAGACCCATTTCCATTTAGGCCTGTCTCTCTAAAATATTAGAGAAGTTGGTCAACAAGCAGCTTACGCACCATCTGGAGACCTATAATGTTCTTAATCAGGTTCAGTCAGGCTTCAGATCCGGCCATAGTTGTATCACTGCTACACTTAAGGTTCTCAATGACATCATATGTGCCATTGACAACAAGCAATATTGTATAGCTGCATTCGTTGATCTGGCAAAGGCTTTTGACTCTGTGGACCATGAAATATTGCTAGATAGGCTAAGAGGTATAGGACTATCTGAGAGCTGTCTGGATTGGTTCGAGAGTTACTGTTCTGGTCGTTCACAATCAGTAAGGGTGGAGGGGTTTCGGTCAGATCCCCTGCCCCTATTTATAGGGGTCCCACAAGGAAGCATACTGGGGCCTATACTTTTGAATGTTTATGTTAATGATATCGCTCTTGCTGTAGGTGATTCTCATGTACATTTATACGCTGATGACACTATTATTTATACATTTAGCTCTTCCTTGACTATTGCATTATCTTTATTACAGGCCAGTTTTACTCGCATCTAATGTGCGTTCTCTAGTCTAAAATTAGTTTTAAATACAAATAAAACAAAATGCATGGTTTTTAACAGAAATCTATCACAGGTTGAATATTTGCCTAACATTCTTTCATTGGACGGCTCTGAGATTGATTATGTTGAATGCTACAAATACCTTGGTATCTGGCTTGATAGCAAATTGTCATTTGATACTCATATAAATGTACTGCTCAGAAAGGTTAAATCTCGTATCGGTTTTCTTTATCATAACAAATCTTCTTTTACACATTCTTCAAAACAGCTTTTGGTTAAAATGTTAGTTCTCCCAATTTTGGACTATGGTGATATAGTTTACAGGTCTGCTTCAAAAACTGGATATTATTTACCATGCAGTAATCCGCTTTGTGACTGGAGCTTCATTTAACACTCACCATTGCCACTTGTACTCTTTATTGAACTGGTCTTCTCTTCATTCTCGTAGACAAATTCATTGGTTTCTGTTCAGTTATAAAACTCTTATCGGGAAAACGCCATTATATTTACAGCCACTTCTTAATATTCATAATACAAGTTGTAATCTGCGCTCTAGTAGTTTCATTAATTTCTGCATACCTAAAGTCCGTACGTCCTTTGGTCGTTGCTCTTTTCAGTTTTGTGTTGCATATGATTGGAATCATCTGCAACAGACTTTAAAGCTCAGTTCATTTATCTCGTTCTCTTCCTTTAAAAATTTAATTCAGTCAATAGTACAAGACCATTGTACTTGTTTTTAGTTATCTGTTTTTATATGTTATTGTATAAAATTGTGTTATTTGTCACTTTATGTTTTTTATTGTATGGTACCTGCTTTTTATGCTGCCTCTTGGCCAGGTCGTCATTGTAAATGAGAAATAGTTCTCAACTGACTTACCTGGTTAAATAAAGGTTAATAATAATGGGTTACTTGCATATGTGTGAAGGTCCATTGACAGGAGGCATATATTGGAGTTGGACAGAGAATATTCTGCCGTCAAGATGAGGTCTTTCCTGTGAAGTCCATGGTTATTATATCAAGCCAGATGCCAGCTCTCATTCTGCATGTGCTTCAACAGCGTGGTTTCGTAGACTCAGAGTGAATGTGCTAGATTGGCCTGCCTGCAGTCCAGATCTGACTCCTATAAAAGATAAAACAGAGAACAACAATCACAGACTGCTGAGTATCTGAACCTTGTGTCAAAGAGACTGGACACAAATTTGCTTGCAAAACTTAAACAATTAAATCCTTATTCCCAAAACAATGAACATTGTAATTAAAGGAAAGTTTGTAGTGACAGGGTTTACGTGCCTCTGTCCCAACTTTTTTAAAGTTTGTTGCAGCCATCAAAATCAAAATTAGTTACAAAATACATTTACGTTGGTCATTGAAAACTTTGGAAATCTTTTCTTTGTACTTTTGTCAATTAAATAAAAGTTAAAGAGAATTAACAAATCATAGATTCTTGATTTTATTGAATTTTTACAAAACGTCACAACTTCTCTGGAATTGGGGTTGTAAAAGCAAACAATAAGGATAAAGTTCAAATATATTTTACCCAATTATTCTGGCTTTAGTTCAATGACCAAAACCCAAAATAAATAAAATCCAAATATTTAAAAAAAAACCTTTTTTGCAATAACATGCTGCCTTTGTCAATATCATGCTTGACAGTAATATATATATATATATATATATATAGATTTAGTTATTTTTTTTTTTAACATAGTAAAAGGGGTCTATATACATGAAAATATATAGACCCCTCACAAGAGATTCATCATATCTGGAGCTCCAAAACACCTTGATGGAACAGTTTTAATGGAACCGTTTACTGATAAATTCAAATTTACTGGAAATCATGCCCATTCGTCAAGTCTCATTTGTGTATATTCAAATATATAATATTATCAAGGAAGCATTTTTTTTGGATCTTGACTGCATTTTTGTGTTGGAAATACGGAATGACATGAAAATAAGTAAATGATGACAGAATTGAAATTTTGGGGGGGGTGAACTGTTCTTTTAAACATCCTATTACAGGTCCAAATGTAAAGGTTTCGACCAATGAACTGCTAAAAGTACAAAATCGATCGATCTGAAGGTTTAATGAGGGTTTAATTACAACCAATGTGCTCCTGAGCAAAGAACTCTTTAGGGCTCTGTGCTTAAAAAGACACTGGATTAAAGTAATTGAAATACACATTACAGAAAAAAGTGGCTCCTGATCATTCTCTAAAGGAGCGCATTCAATAATTCATTGACGGAATGAAAGGATCTCACAAATGCTCATGCACTTTTTCATGAAACGTCTCCCATCAGTCGGGCTGCGAGCTCATTTCCTGCAGTTCCCAGCCTGGGTGATTTGAGGTGTGTGTCTCTCTGCTATGGCCAGATGGTTACACTTCAGTGGATTTGATGGAAACGTCACGCCTGTTACTGTGATTAACAGGCGTAACCTGTGAGTCTATTCAGTACAGATGCTACTAGAGACATTTCTTAACTAACATTTGTGGCTAAAGTTAATTCATTAAAAATTAAAATTGGATATTTGTTTTAGATTAACAGATTGAGGTGCTTAACACACACACACACACACACACAGACAAGCAACAATTCCTGTAGGTCTTTTGTGCTTTTGATAGTGTGTGTGTGCGCAAAAGTAAGAGTCACATGTGCGTCTAGCTGCTGTGGCATGTGTTAATGGCCTTCATTAGCGCCACATAGCGAACGTGAGGTATGAAAGATTGCGGCACTCCGTGGCATGCAGCTACTTCAGAAAAGAACAACGTGTTATTAATAAACTAAGCTAAATTGATATTGTAAAATACACGAGACAAAAACAAACAAACCAAAATGCCACTGAAGAAAATCAGTTGAGGAGGAGTTGGAGGAGATTAGAAAATCCCTAAACTTCATGTCGGAAGAGTTGAGCAAAGTTGCTAAACAACAGACCTTGCTACTTGATCTAATGGATGAAGTTAAACAACTGAAGAACCTTGTGAAAGAGAAGGATAAGAAAATTGAAGGACTGGAGAGAAGGATTGACGAGCTGGAGCAATATACAAGAATGGAGGATTTAATTATAAGTGGACTGGAAACTAAACACCGGACGTATGCCAGTACAGTGGCCAGAGTAAGAGACGGTGAAGATGCCCTACCAGAAGAACTACAAACGCTGGAAAAGCAAGTAATCAAGTTCTTTGAAAGCAAGAATATGATAATTCAGAGCGATAATGTTGTGGCCTGTCATACCCTCCCACGAAGGAATGGCGGAGCGAAGCCTGCAATAGTTGTTCGGTTTGTGAATCGGAAGCATAAAGCCGAGTTACTGAGGCAGGCAAAGAAGTTGAAGGGTATGGGGGTGTACCTGAATGAACATCTTACAAAAAAGAACGCTGATATTGCTAGACGTGCTCGCATTCTGAGGAAACAGAACAAGATACAAGCTACATGGACAAGAAATTGTAAAGTGATGATACGGCTAAATGGAACACCTGAAGAAGCCAAAGTTTACGCAATAAGAGAACTCGAAGAACTTGATCAGTATGGATAAGTGAAGACTGTGTTACGGCTAAATGGATCATCTAAAGAAGCCAAAGAACACACTGTAAGAGATCGTTAAGAATTGGATCAGAATGGATAAGTGAAGACTGTGCGGAGGAATATTCATATGGACTATCGATATGACGGACATTGATAAGGATTTTTTATTTCCATTTAGAGATGTTGATGATGGGGAGTTGGTCAATATTCAAATGAACTGTATGTCTGACCACTTACAATGTCACTGTAAGTACGAAAATTTGAATTTTAAATCCTTCAATCACACAGATCATAAAATTGAGATTGAAAATGATATTGACCCGGAAAATCACTTTTTTAATAATCTAAATATCAATTGTTGTGAGTATTATACTGAAGATACATTTTATAGAAATGTGAATATGGAGGGGGCATTATCAGTAATACATTTAAATAGTAAAGTCTTTATAAAAATTGCATACATATTAAGGATTATTTGCGTCAGTTTAATAGATTTAATGTGATTGCTGTGTCAGAGACTTGGCTTGATAAAGATAAAGTACATGAAGTAGAATTGGAAGGGTATAATTTGTTTACGGTAAACAGAGTTAATAAGAAAGGAGGAGGAGTTGCGTTGTATGTTGACACAGCGTTAAGATGCAATCTGATTAAAAGTATGTCAGTGACTATAGAAAATATTTTGGAATGTATAACTATAGAAATCGATATTGAAAGATCTAAAAATATGATTATCAGTTGTGTGTATAGATCACCAGGAACTTGTACGGATACCTTAATTAATTTATAATAATTTTTTTGAATAATTTATTTGGTATGCTTGATAAATGGAATGAGAACAAGGTACAAATTATATGTGGAGATTTCAATATTGATTTGTTGAATCCAAATGGAAATAAGAGGATAACAGATTTTACTGACACTCTGTATAGTAAAGGTTTATTTCCTGTGATTACAAAACCTAGTAAGAATAACTAAAGATATTACTACATTAATAGACAATATATATACAAACAAAATTGAAGGGAAAATAGTAGGAGGGTTATTTATAAATGATATGACTGACCATCTTCCAGTTTTTGCAATCTTTCAAAGACTATTTGAAAAAACAAAAGGAAATAGGATAAATAGCTTTAAAACAATTCGACATAGAACACCAGAAGTCATTGCTGCTCTCAGTGAGGACTTAAAGAATCAAAAATGGAGTGAGGTTTATGTAAGTAAAGATCCCAATAGTGCTTATGATGCTTTTTTGTCCATATTAATTGAAAAATATGAAAAACATTGTCTAAGAGGACTGTAAAAAAGCAAAAAAAACGAGGATAAACCATGGATTACTAAGGGAATAGAGAAAGCATGCAAAAAGAAAAATGCATTATACAGGAAATGTATAGTAACTAGAACTAAACAAGTGGAAAATAAATATAAGATATATAAAAATAAATTAATAAGCATTATAAGATTTAGTAAAAAGGACTATTATAATAAGTTATTGGACAAGCATAAGAATAACATACAAACAACATGGAAAGTACTTAATAGTATAATTAAAAAGAATACTGGAAAAGTAGATTACCCAAATTATTTTGTTAATGATGATAAATTAAGTATAAATAAAATTAATGACATTGTCAATGAATTTAATGAGTATTTTGTAAATATTGGGTACAATTTAGCAAAAGAGATTGTGGAGCAGAGAACTGGGGATAGGATAGGTGAAATGAATATTTCCAGTAATGATTACTCAATGTTTATTAGGGGAGTTGACGAAAAGGAAATACTTGACATTGTTAATAATTGTAAGAACAAATATTCCACTGATTGTAATGACATTGACATGTCGTTAATAAAAAAATATTATAGAATATATAGTAAAACCATTTACACACATTTGTAATCAGTCCTTTTTAACAGGCATATTCCCTAGTAATATGAAAACAGCGAAAGTTATTCCTATTTTTAAAAGTGGAGATCGGCATCTTCTTTCCAACTATAGACCAATTTCTCTTCTTTCCCAGTTCTCAAAAATTCTAGAGAAAATATTTGTGCGCAGGCTTGATAATTTTATAGACAAACACAAATTATTAAGTGATCATCAGTATGGCTTTAGAACAAACAGGTCGACCTCAATGGCTGTGGGGGTATTCCTAGATTTAAAAAAAGCGTTTGACACTATTGATTATGGTTTATTAATGATGAAACTGGAGAGATATGGTATAAGAGGAAAAGCCTTTGCTTGGATAAAAAGTTACCTCGATGACAGATATCAATTTGTGCAAATAAATAATGTTAAATCAGATGTAATGAAAGTTACTTGTGGTGTTCCGCAAGGTTCGGTGTTAGGCCCCAAATTGTTTGTACTGTACATAAATGATATTTGTAAAGTGTCTAAAGTATTAAAACAATGTTTGTTTGCTGATGATACAAATTTATATTGTTCGGGGAAAAACTTGGAACAGCTTCTGAATACAGTGGAAATCGAACTCATGGTTTTCAAAAAATGGTTTGATAATAGACTTTCACTGAACTTAAGTAAAACTAAGTTTATAATATTTAGTAATCGACAAAGTAACAAATTTAAATTAAGGATTAACAATGAGGAAATAGAAATGCGTATGAAAATACATTTTTGTTATAATTTATCATAAATTATGTTGGAAACCACATATTAACCACGTAAAAACAAAAATGTCCCAAATCCATTGCAATATTAAATAGAATAAAACATATTTTGAATGAAAAAAAATTATATATATTGTATTGTGCACTCATAGTTCCATACATTACTTATTGTGTGGAGGTGTGGGGTCATACTTATAAAACCTATATAAATTGAATATATATGTTACAAAAGAAAGCAATTAGGATTGTTAAAAGGGTTGATTATTACGAACCAACAAACAAATTGTTTATTCATTTACATGCTTTAAAATTTGTAGATTTAGTTGATTTATGTACATCACAGATAATGTTCAAAGTTTATAATAATTTACTTCCAAATTGTATTCAGAGGCTGTTCAAAATAAGAGAAAGTCAGTATAATCTAAGAGGACTGTATATGGTTAAAAAAGTTAGGGCAAGAACTAATGCAAAAAGTAGGTGTTTATCTGTTAAAGGGGTAAATCTATGGAATAATTGTGATAAGGAATTAAAATTATGTAATTCACTTTGCAAATTAAAAAAATTATAAAAAAATAATTTTATGACTCAGTATCAATAATTGTTTGTGTATTGTTAAAATATTGAAGTAATAGCTGGATTGCGTATTTTTTATGTTTGTTTTGAATTATGTATGTACATTTGGGGTAATGTTTATGTAACATGTTTATCTTGTATTTCTTAGTGAAACATGTGGCTCATCAGTTAATTATGTATAAAGGGTAGGCATAATAAGCAATGCTTCAGCCTACACCGTTTTCGGTAATTATGTTTATTTATTTATTTTGTGAAAAGTTGTCTGTGAGGACCGAAATAAAATTATTGATTGATTGAAGCTATAGGTAACAGGACAGTCACAACAGGACTGTAAACACAGCGAGATATGACACAGACTCAGACCAAAAATGCTGTGAAACACTGAAGACCTCAAAGGACCTTTGATGGATGAAGACCAGGTTCTCTTTGTTAATAGAACAGGACTGGAATATAATTGTCTAAATATACTACACCTTGTCAAATGTCTGATTAATAGCATCCGCTCTGAAATTGAAGTTAAACTACATTTCTGCTGAAGGTATCTATCAGAGAAAATGTAGGTCTTGAATAAAATATGACACATTAGGGATGTAATACCTCACTTCTGCCAGTGCAAAAATAGAGCTCTAATTGGAAAGCTCATATATTGTCATTATAATCATGGGCCTCATTGCTCACTCAAAAGTCATGTAACAAACTCTGGCGCTAGACATCTCTGCATCTGTCTGGCCTGATGGCCAACGCACAGCCAAGACTAGTTAGTGTGAGTGGCTGGAGTTTTCTGGATGCTAAGGTGTTGCTATGTAGTAGAACGATAGACAAAACAACAGAATAAACGATAGAACAAAAGATGAAATGATAGAACGACAGACAGACAGACAGACAGACAGACAGACAGATAGACCGATAGACCGATAGATAGATAGATAGATAGATAGATTGATAGATAGATAGATAGATAGATAGATATTTGGGGAGGGATCTTATTTCTCAAAAAAGAAAAATCTTATATTGTTTGCATGAGATAATTTTCAAATATATTAAATATTCAAATATTCAGTATTCAAAATGTGAATCATTCTCAGTCTCTGTTAAGGCTGCTGGTTTAGTGAGGCAAAGAAGACCAAGAAAAATTCATTTCCTCAGTAGCAGCTGCTGTGGCCGAGGGTCAGGTTTTGTTTATCTTGATTATGTATAATTTGGGGGTCTGTGTGGTGTGCACTTATTCTTAAGAACCACAAGTACTGCAAATGTTTCAGCACTGGCTTTGCATTTATATTTGAGGCAGGCTACTGTCTTGCCTTTTGACTTGTATATTTTCCTATCTGCTATATTGTGAAATGCTAAATAAATAATTAAATAAATAAAACATGTAAACCGACTGTCTTAAAAACCTAAATAAACATACTTATCTGCATCAATTAAAGTATAAACCCAGTATTTCTGCTTTCTGTCACTCTCATTTTAATCCAATTACAAATTTAATGGCCAAATAAAAACCATATTACAATCATTTGATATTCATGATGTTGCCTAATTTTATACTGACAGGAAAATCATTATGAATGTTTATTATAGACTAGTCACACTGGCAAGAAAGATTATGCCATTAACAGAAACCTAGTTATCATTAACATAGATTGAAAAGCAAAATATGACAATTTCAAATTGTTGCATGTGCCTGGACCAAGTGTGTCTGAATTACATACAAATTTTGCATTGCATAACCGTTATATAACTATTTTTTAATGCTGGCATGAGTAATTGCTACAAAAGGCATGAATCATGCTCACACACCTGTGTTTAAATAGTGAAAGCAGCAAGCAAGTGTTGCACTCAAAAGACAATGTTGTTTTTAACCTTAACTGAGATTGACACCTGGCATTTGTAGGCAAATATGAATCACTTCAAAGAGCGTTTCATTATATCTCACCAGATCATTGAGGAAATAAATCCGGATTTACACACGCTACAATGAGCCAAATTTCCTCTTCCTGGCAGGATAAATCATTCTCATATGGATAGGCAGCCTTTGTGTTGTTGATTGGGCCTCACTTTGGGTGTCTTATAATTTCTGTCTGTCTAATTTACTATTGGTGGAATGATCTGGGCCCGTATTTATCAAGCTTCTCAAAATGCCATTTTAGTCTTAAGTGCTGAGAATTCATTAAATTTACTCCTACTTTCAAACTTAAGTATAAAAGTAAGTTATCAAATTTCTTAAAGCTAAGAATCACTCTTACCTCTCCCAGTTATTTAAGACAGCTCGAGAGGTCTCTCAGGTGGTTAGGAGTTGCCAGTAAGAGCTTGTGATGGTGCTGAGGAGACAGAGACGTGTGCGAATCTTTCAGGAGAGGAAGAATGTTCTTGACATGTTTGACGACGAGCAGTTAATCAAACAGTTACATTTCCTCAGTTATTCAAGCAGAAAACAAGCAAAGAATATTTGCATTACCAAAGAACATCACAACTGACTTCAGTCTAGCGCGAGTATTATATGCTCTTTAAAAACACTCCCGTTATAATCAGTGAAGCTACCTACACTGTATCATGAATAAATCTCTTACCCCTTATTTACACTGCACACGTCTGCAGCGTGTTACGGCTCCGACACGGCCACCGGAGGTGATCACAGCTACTCACCAGCCGTGCCGCGGCAAGTTTCTGAAGCGGCTCTCCGCGCTGCATCACTAAAGATAGGCGCCTGTATTTTTGATGGATAATAATAATAATAATCGTCTTGCTGTCTTCAAAGAAATCAGCAACAGGCGATATCTCTGACTGTCGTCAATAAACGATACTATCGTCTACCGGCGCAACCCTAAATTGAAGGTTGTGATGACGAGTCGTTTCCTTACCATATTAATGTATTCTCTTGAAAATTCTTTATTGTCAAATGTGTGTTGAATGTAAACTCCTATTAAGAATTTAACCATTCAATGTGAATTTATCTGAGAATATTCTTAAATAATGAAATCTATTCAGTGATTGGTCCATGCTTATTTCGTCATCCAAAATCCCGTTTGTGGCACAGCGAAGTGTCGTGAATCAACTCTAAGTCTTTTTCACACTGAAAGCGAAAATTCGTCAATTCGCGATGACGCTTTTGAATCGAAAAACAATAGATCCCTATGGGGCTATTCCCACCATGCGCTATCATTCGCTGCAAAAAGCGACGATTTTTTTTTCCCCGTCGCTCCTTGATGAAACGGGCCGTCCAATCAGATTTGAGTTTAGATCACGTGCCCAGAGCAGCTGCTGTTACAAGAGTGGTGGTGCTGTTTTGAAAATCAGTGTAAACAAACACCGAAGAAGAGTATGCCGGTAGAGAGAAGAGAGTGGATGCTGAGTTCTTGTTATCGTTGGTTTTTGAGAACAGATTTATTCTCACATGTTTTTAATATAATTTCTAAATTCTCCATGAATTCTAAATTCTAATTTCTAAATTATTTTCTACACATGAAATATGAAAGCAAAATAGACATGATTATGACTATATATTTTCTGTATGTGTTTTGTATGCAGCTCATGGTATTTTTATAACAATAAAGGATGTTTGACAAATGATAAGCAGTGTGGCGTTATTAAACATACAAAGAGTGCATGTCTGCCTATTAGAGTCAAAATCAACTATAGATCACAATCGGAAGTTATTACAAACACTCGTTGGTGGTTTAAAGTGAGTTTTGAGTAAAAGCATAGTATAAATTGTCTTATGTAGCATGATGCTATTGTACTTATTTATATTTTAAGATGTTTTCTTGTAAGCATTAGACTATAGATAGTTTGTGTTTCTGGCGTAGAACCAAACTTTATTTAGCTATATTTAATGCTGTATATTGAGCAGTGGACGATGTTAAAGCCATACACGAGATACATACATGAGGAAAAATGCATTGTTGGTCAGCACCACCTAGTGTGCAGGCTATTAGCAGAAGGCGATCAATCGTTTCGCGCTCAGTGTGAAATGGCCTTAAAGGGTTAGATCACCCAAAAAATGAAAATTAGATTGTTTTGACTTACCTCGAAGCATCCTAGGTGTATATGCTTTCTTCTTTTAGACGGATCCAGTCGGAGTTATATTAAAAATTGTCCTGGCTATTCCAAGCTCTATCATTGCAGTCAGCGGGTGTTGCAGTTGAACAGTCCACAAGTCCTCAAATAAGGCTCGCGCATTCAAAATAAAACATGCCGCAGATGGCTCCGGGGGATGAATAAATGCCCCCTGTAGCAAATCCATGTGTTTTTTAAAGAAAAATATCCAAATTCAAATGGATAACACTTGTTTCTCTCACTCACTTCCGCTGACTGTCCATAACGGAAGCAGTTCCGGCGAAGACCAGCACGCTTCGGCGTTGCGTGTTAGTGGACAACTGCAGAGAAGAGAACAAACAAACCGCCGGTCCAACAATTAGAAGTACAAACCAAGAATTGCTAAGAAAAATGTAAGGAAGGATGTCGAATAAAAGAAACCATAGGAGACTTTGCTAAAGTAAGGAATCTTTGCTTCCTTTGCTCCTATAACACCTCGTGAACTAGCATAACTCAGAGGATGCATAATGTTACATAACGTCCTGTAAGTGTAAAAACAGCAATTAGCAGGCCTTTGGTGCCCTTTGCAGGCATTTGTAATAATGCAAATTGTTTATTTTGTATTACATTATGTATTTTAACAGTGTTATTCAATGAAACCATATTTAAACCATATTGCCTCATTGTTTTATATAATACAGAAAATTAAGAATATTAAGTCAGATGCGTTGTGTGAAATTATTACCGACATTAAAACACGTTAGTAACATCAACAGTCAAAAATGTTTCACAGGATTATGAAATGTACCTGAAAGTGATGCACGGGCTTAATCTCGGGCTTTTTTCTTTTTCTTTTCTTTGCGCCGGACTGCACTGATGTCTTTTCCCTGATATAACCTAACATTAGTTGATCATTAATTATGATGATCATTTGTATTCAGCCGCAAACATGAGGTGAGAGCAAGCGCGGGCGCGGGCGCAGATGTGGGATAGCGTGTCTGTGTCTCATACTGCTTTCTGCAGATTGCCTTTTTTAACAATTATATATATATATAAATATAATGTTATTGTTTAGATTTTTATTTTGTATTGTCATAGGTTATATGAATATAGAACAAAATTTTTTTTTTTTTTTTGAGAACGGGATGGTGCCGCCCCTGGAGTTGGTGCCCTACCCAACCTGTTGTACTCTGACCTTTATAGGGAGCGTCGGTCTGCCCTATGCCATATCCCTTCAAGTGTTTACCGCTCACTGAGTGAGAGCTTCAAATGTTTGAAGTGTAAAACTGGACCAAAACAACTGGTTTCTTGAAGTGCCCTTCTGCTCTAGCATCCCTTGCTCCACACGAGGCGCCGTCATCATGCAGAATCTGCGCAAAGGATCATGGGCGCCCTAGTTGTCCATCAGTTTGTACCCTTGCGGCCCTGTCCCAAAGGAACACTTCATGTGCACTTGCGGTTTTATGACTTACAAAGGCCGCCGCGTGCGCATATCCGTTCGTCCACAAGACCGTAGGGTGTCCCATCGTCCTTTTTTAAGCATTCAGAATGAGTGCTCCCCGGCGGCAATGGCGGCTCTTCGGCGGGAGGCAGGGGAGCCACGTCCCCAAAATTTTTGAGGTGAAAATAGTGAGGAGACACTTTAAGTGTTAATAAAATTCACATTCTTTCAATTCAGGTCCAGAATGTGTATGTTTTTTGTTTGGTAATTTTCACAGCTGTAATAACCATAACATGTTACTGAAGGTTGGACACGTGCCTCTTTTTCCTAAAGCCGAATGTGCCGAATCTGCTGATGTTATTACAACCGCTAGGTGATAGAGAAGGGGAGGGGAAGGCCGGGGGAGAGCTGAGCTCTCGTGCCTCCATTGGTAAAAAAAAATGAGCCAATCAGCATAGAGTGTTCACTTTCAGCGCTGAGGAGTGTTGAGTAAAGAAACCTCGCAAGGGAGGCTAGCCTCATTTCTGGTATATCAACCAATCATCATAGAGGCGTAAATTACGTGATATTAGTTTGAACGTCTGCCGCTGCGCTGATAGTGTACCAAGTACTTATGAGTAGCGATATTGAATATTTGATGCCAACAGATTTACCAAGCTGTCATTCAAACAGTATATATACAAATTAAAAATAAAGAGAGAACACGCCTAAGCTGGATATAGGTTAACGTTACAGCAGTCATAGGTTAACGTTACAGCAGTCGGCTCTTTTAACACAGACTTTTAAGAAGGGATGGATGTTTGCTTCAAGTGATAGGCCAGGTAAGTGAAATTATATTATCTTGCTGTATGTGTGTTGGCTTTTTTTAACGTTTTCTGACTAAAAGCAACCAAAAAGCCATTTTAAAGTGGTTAAGCAAATAATAATAATAATAATAATCGGCAGGGATCCCCAGACCAATAAAATGACTGTGCCTCCTCTATTTTAAAACCCACGAGCCGCCACTGCTCGCGAGCGCCCCCTTTGCAGTGGATATGTGCCCTCGATCCGCACTTCTGCTGAGCCCGCACTGGGGCGAGCTCCACAGCAGACTTCTACCTGACAGTCAAAGCGGCATTACGTCACGAAAGTGCGGACTCAGAGGAAGACCGCGAGGGTTTAGGGTGCCATTTGGGACAGGGCCTTCGAAATCCTTCATTCCGAAGTGCCCTTTGAAGTGCCCAGTTTTGAGCACTTTGCTTTAATCTTACAGCACGTGACCTTCAAGGGAACCGATATAAAGCAATAAGATAAGTTTAATGAATGTTTTATCAAGGATCATCTCAAGATGAGTAGATGTTTTTCTCTTGATTTAATAAGCTCAAGTGTCAAATGCTATATCCGACACGATCCGTGAGTAACAATCACACTCCCATCTTTAGAGCAATGACAGACTATACTCTGAGGAGAGTGGGATGGATCTGACCTGGCCCAAAGCCTAGAGCTGTTCTCATGGTGGCCGCTAAGTTCAGTGACAGATAAATATAGGGAAGATTAGCTAAGACATTGAATCATTTCTGTATTTTTCCCGTTTCCAACACACTTAGGAGGAAATTCACCAAGGGACTGTTCAAACAGAACATGTAAAAAATGTGAATGGAAAAGAACGCAGAATAGATCAAGACTTTTTTTTAACACTCTATCTGGCTCATCTCAGTGTTATTTTAGTATCACTGAAACACTATTAAAGTCCTAAATTAGCTTTTATTTTCTGTTTTCATTGCATCGCCTTCCTTCTGATCCAAACGTTAGGAAAGAGTGAATGAACGTTATTTTGAATGAAGATTCAAACTAAAAGACAATGCTGTGCCAACTATATTGGATCTGGCAGTACAACACAATGTGTGAATAACTGTTTTTATTACATGGTCACTATTGCTTTGTCTATTAATACAGATCGTTTGATATGCATTTATGCGTTTTTGACCTAAATCACAGCAGTGTCCTTCTATGAGGAATGTACACTGTCAAACATTCACAACTCTTAGCCAATCATAGCAGTGGGCATTTATTTCTGAGTCTACAATCTGCCACACCTATTCAAAGAGCGTGTTCTGATGAGGGGGGTTAAAAACAGGACAGAAAGTAGTGTATTACTTCTAAATGATTAAGTTTTTCATGTAAAAATCTTGATAACATCATAAGGGGACCTCAGAGAACAGTACAAAATAATTTAAAAAGGGCAGTCCATGACCCCTGAACACTGAAAAGCCTGGGAAGCATCGCAGAAATCAAAGTTTTATTTAGGTGTAACACAAAAATAAAAAAAACACAAGAAATGCGCTCACTGATTTGGACACATTGTCTGTGTGTTAGCACCTGACTGACTAAAGGGTGTGTTTACAGGGTGTGTAGTTTGGTTCTCTTAATACTTTTTTAGTCCTACCACACATCTCAAGTTAATATTACAGTTAGTCTGGTTCCTACTTCACACTGTCATTTTTAACATCGAACCTAAACATACAAAACAAAAGGCACAAGGAGACTGCAGTATGGTTGAGAATTCTGTCCTTTTTTAGGGTCACATCTTGTTTTGGCTTAGTTTAGATGTCTTTGGTCTACGTTGCATTTCTATTTCAGTCAAGCCGCACCAGAGTCCATTTAAAAATGGACCAAGAGCCAGCTTTTCAATAATTTTCAGTCTGCTTGTTTGGTGCGCATCAAGGTTTGGATTGCAGCATTCACAAATATTCAAACGAACCACACTAGCAGAGCAAACGCACCAGAGTTTTTTGGTTTTAATCAAAACCAAACCGGGCAAGTGTAAACACACCCTAAAAGATTCACCGTATATCACTTGCCTCTGTGACAGACCTAGACTCTGTTGTGTTGATAACCACTCAAACTTTTTAGCCAATCAAAAGTGCTCTCTAGCTCTGCGCATGTTCAGGTTTGCTGAAATCGAGTTGTCTGTTATGTCTCTGGAAGGCAGGGATTTGGAAAGTGTGATTGAAGCAATCAGGATAGTACAATAAATAAATGAATTAGTAGTGGAACTTCAAATTGAAGTTGAAATCGCTTCACTAGCAGCACCAATGTTAAAAATAATGAGTGTTTTTAAAACAATAGATACTCTGCAGTGAATGGGTGCCGTCAGAATGAGAGTCCAAACAGCTGATAAAAACATCACAATAATCCACAAGTAATCCACACCATTCCAGTCCGATTAATGTCTTGTGAAATAGCTAATGACTGTTTTCAAACATGCCCTCCTATATAGTCCCACCCTAAACTCACACTGTTGGTTGAGCCAATGTTGTTATCTCTGTTCAAGTTGGATAACACATATAATATATGCAAAGAAAATGGCATGGTTTTCTAGATCCTTCTTCTTGTGTTATTCTGTTTTCCAAACTATCATTTACAACACTTTGAGCTTGTCTGCACTGGGTTACTAATGTCACCCTAGATTACAGCTATGTGGGAACATTCTTCAAACAACACATAACTCTCCACATGAGCCTTACTGATAATACTGCTAATGATTTTCAGATGCATGCCGTTTTTCAAACACTAAACTGATGGCCTTTTAGTTCCTGCCTCTCTCGAAGCAATTTTGGATTAACAGTGGAAGTCTCCTCTGGTGAGCCAAAACAAAAATCCCCCCCCCCCCCCCCCTTTCAACTTGTAACATTATTAAATATATGCCACTGTGAGATTTCCATTTAAATGTAGTTCAAGTGCTATTGTTTAGAAATTATGGGTGTAACTGTAATTATATGGTATGGGTAGCTAATAATTATATGGTAGATTAAATAGACAACAGAGAGAACAAGTAAATGCTAAAGATCCATTATTAAGTAATGCAGTAGTTAAATGGTATTTTATTTAAAATTATGAAGAAAGTATTATGAAGCAATTTTCAGGTGACTAAAATATATTCGAATTTATATTATAAAATATATTAGATGTATAGTATTAATTTTAATAAGTTAATTTAAATTATAATTTAAATCTATAGTTTTATAGTATAATATATATTATAAATTTTAAGGTACAGTATATGACCTAATTATATTACACATATGTGTACCAAGGTGACAACTTGTGCTTTATTGAGCTGGATACATATTCCAGTGATATCTGTCAGCGTTGGCGTGAACTATTTTAATTCAGCGATTGCCAAATAAATCACTTACACTTTAAAACGCAAGAGAAGTCCCCACAATTAAACACATCTGATTGTCATTCTTTTATGTTAGCTACACTATGTAAGGCTAAACAACACAGCGGTGAATCACAATTGCACTGTCTATTGTCCAAAAGAACACTTTTTATAGAGGAGGTTGATGATTCTCAGTAATGTAATTGTCACTTTCCACAACCCAGTTTGTTTCTAGAAATAATGTGCATGTTTTATCAGCTAGTCTGGAAAACAGGACACAATTGAAAAAAAAAAAAAACAAGCAAATTGGTCCTAAACTGCAACTAATCCCTGGCCATACTCAAGGTCATCTAATTATCAGCAACAACGAACAGGAAATAGTCTTTGAATATACACTAAATCATCGCTCCTATTCTTCCATGATGACAGTGCAGGCACGTCACAGGAAGAGTTTCTTCTGCTGCTCCAGCGACAGAGTAATAAATCTAAAACTGATCCGTAACAGCAAGCCCTGGGTCTCAAATGAACAGAAGGTATTTTTGAAACCTTCTTCATTACATAGGCTCGCTGATGTGCAGACACATTTGACAAGGCATGGGAGAGTCACTGTTGCGGGAACTCAAAGACTTAATTATGCACTTTAAAATATAGATCACTACATCAATTAACACAACCACTGCCGTAACTCAACCTCACTTCTGCCTGCGCAGTTGTGAAGACGATTCTTGTTTTGGCTGGTTGTGCCATATGACCTGATCCTCTGGATCCTTTGCAGTGAATGGGTGCCGTCAGAATGAGAGTCCAAACAGCTGAAAAAACATCACAATAATCCACAAATAATTCATACTACTCCAGTCAATCAATTAACGTCTTGTGAAGTGAAAAGGTGCGCTTGAAAGAAACAAATCCATCATTAAGGCATTTTAACTTTAAACCATTGCCAAAATATGACTCCTTAATCCATAACAATTCTTCCTCCAGTGAAAAAGTTCATCTACTATTGTCCTGTCACATCAAAATCTGCCAACATATTTATTTTGAACTGTTTTGTAAACAGTGTTCAATCAGTGCATATTTCTCTCCTGATTCAAGATGACTTTTTCACTAGAGAAAGCAATAATATGGATAAAGGACTCGTATTTCAGCCAAAAGCAACGTGTTGAAGTTAAAAACATATTGATGGATTTGTTTCTTACAAACATGCAGCTTTTCGTTTCACAAGACATTAATTGATGTGGATTACTTGTGGATTATTGTGATGTTTTTAATACTGTTGGACTCCAGTTGACGCACCCATTCACGTTGCTGAACAAGTGATGTAATGCCAAATTTCTCCAAATCTTTTCCGATGAAGAAACAAACTCATCTACATCTTGGATGGCCAGAGGGTGAGAACATTTTCAGCAAATTTTCATATTGGGGTGAACTATTCCTTTAAGAACAAGATGTGACATACATAATTTGAATATACTTTTTGTTAGCTAACAGTAAATTTTTTTATGGAAGTTACTATGGGTCAAAGGGTGGAAAAACACTGGGAACAAAGCACGCTGCCAGCACTTATGCTAATCTAACCACCAACAGCTCTTCAGTGTGATTGTGAAATAAAGAGGCTGAATTCATTCCTCTTAATTGCTCTTCATTTGGCTAGAAGACAAAATCTTTAATTGCTTTCCTCGCAGCCATCCAGCGCGGTTGGCAACCAAAACAACGACGAACAAATTAGCCCCCAATCTGCAGCATCCCAATCGACGACGCAGAGAGGCCTCGTAATGAATTCCACCGGCTTTGTTCTGCCCACTCAACCCCTTTACGTCCAAGAGGCTTGAAATAAAATAGTAAGATTCAAATCATTATAATGCATTCTCTAAAGAAACAAGACCTCCGATGACACTCTATTTAATACTGTACAGGGGTTGCCATGACAAAGGCAGCAGTGAAATACTGGCCATGTCATGTCATTCTTGGAAGTTCATTAATATTCATATTGCTCACCTAGTGTTTTGCACGTGTAGCCCATGCATGGCCACATATGAAGCCTGTTTAGCATGATGTTCGAGTACATTTGTCTGTAGCCCTTTACAAAACAATCAACTTGTTGAACAAGACCAATTAATTGGTCTATATTTTAGAGTTGGATTTTTACTTTAAAATGGAACCAATTACAATTTTTGGGTGTGGCCTTTACTGAGTAACTGACCAACTGTACACCAAGGTAAATTTTAAACTGAACTAATATAGGTTCCCAAGGCAACAGGTCGTTTTGAGGATGCATGCAAAACTGTGTCAAATTTCGCCCATAAATGTCCACCAAACCCAGTGCATCCACAGGATATTCTTTCAAGTTTTACTATTTTGGTTACATTGTCTAAAAATGTGCTTGGACCCAATAACATTGTAAATACTGAATCTAGCTTTGGCCGAAGAAATCCCTGGTGAATATGTGGTTATAAAGGAAAAAGTGCTTACCCGTCCCGAGTCCCTCATATCTCACAAAACCATAAAAATTATGTTTATTCAGTGAGTTTTAAAGGGCTTCAGCTTTTACAAACCTCTAAATTCCACCCATAAATATCCACCAAAACAACTGTAACCACAAGATATTCTTTCCAGTTTGATTATTTTGCTCATGTTTTTTTTTACAAATGTGCTTGGATGTGATAACATTGTAAATACTGAATCTAGCTTTTGCGGAACAAATCCCTAGTGAATATCTAAATAAAAGTGCTTACCTGAGTTTCTTAAAAATCCTATGTATTAAGTAGCCTATTATGTTTGCTCATTAGGTTTCTTAGGCCCAGTTTCATAGACAGGGCTTAGCCTTAACCAGGATTAGGCCATAGTTCAATTAGGACATTTAAGTCATTTCTGTCAGGACCACTATCTTCAAAGATGATTGACAATTAGCATCCAGTTTGGATTGGCGGTATGGTTCTGTTCTGGGCAAGAACTCCCTGCGCCTCCATGCAGCCTAGCATGGATGAGAGCAGGGACAGCAGCAATAACCCCCTAGGGGTAAACAGAATAGAACCAACATAAATGTATTGCATATATTGTTAAAGTTCAATAATTGTATGTACAAATTTTAGAATTAGTCTGATTCAAAGGAGAACCAGAAGGCTGAATCCCGACTGACAGAGGAGGAGTTGGGGATGGAGGAGGGTAATTAGCTATTGAGCAATGCGAAAACTGCTGATACTACTGAGGGACCTTATATATATGATATAATTAGTGTTGTAATACGCCTAGGTTGATGGTGAATCAGCTGATAGTCACGGATCGAGCTTAACTAACGTGACCTGCCAGAACTAACGCTACGCTTGATTTTTATAAACATGCCTTAGAAAAAAGCATCACTGATGTGCATCTTAAGACAAGGCACTGACATGTTTTAAGATCAGTCAGTGCAAGTTTCTTTCAGTTGCAAAAGCTCAGATTTACATTTTAGTCTAGGACTAGGCTTAAGCCTCGTCTGTGAAACCGGGGGGAAGGGTTCTTTCTGTGTAGCCAAAAATGTCTTTCGCGGAAACTAGCACAGTTTGCTAACCCTAGACGTTTTAAATACAACACTAGTAGTTTTTGCTATATTTTTTAAACGTTGTTTACATCTATAATAACAGCAATAATAAATTATTACAGTAGGCCCTAGTATATCGATTTTTTTTTGCCGTCCCAGACAGCAATGTCCACACTTTGACAAGCTTGCAATCTAACTTTTATACTTATTTAGTGGTTTAAAGATGCTACTGTATGTAAAAAGAATCCATTCTTTTATATAACATTTTTAACCTCCATTTTAAACAAAATAACCAATCCCGTGTTATTATTTGTGACAGTAATTCCCCTCTGATATATATATAGAATATATATATATAAATATAGACATATCTATAGCTACATATAAATATCAACATAGACCTTTTTGATAAACTGCACGTAGCTAACTTACGCCGTAAACCAAAATTCTGAACATCATTTTTTACCCGCCCGAAAGATATAAGCCAAACCATTCAGTGACCATTGACCCAACTTTTCCCATCAACTGACGTGTTGAAACAGCCGCAACAACTGAACAGAAACTCTCATCACTTACCTCCCTCGGTGTTGACAGACGCCTTCTGAACTTCCCGGCTGACCCTCTGAACTGCATTCTTAATGACCCGAGTCTGGCTCTCGGTCAGGTCCCGGTTCGCTCTGCAGTCATCGGACTCTTCGGGCTTCACGGTCACAATGTTTCTCCTGGAGAGCTTGGAAGAGAACGCGCCCATGTGGAAAAGCAAATCCCCGAGTTTATCAACAGCATGGGAGATGGAGTCGGGAGTGACGACAATTGCCCAAAGAGTTCCCCTGTGTTTTCGAGACAAGTCATCAAGTCATCTTAGTTCACCCATAATATCCTAATGTAGGCAGTCCAGTTAAAAGCTCTATCAGCAGACGTGCGGGACCCTTAAAGTGTCATGTCTATTACAAACACAGAGGGCGCTATAACCCTTCCTATTCTGACCAGTGGAGACGATTCATAAAAAATAAACGATACAATCGAACAATATATTGAGCAGATTGGTTCAGAGCATCACGAAAGTGGTTTGTCTCTTTATAATTTTTTTTAAAAACATTTCAAACATATGTTACTTTCGCTACTTTATGAATCAAATACAAATATTTTTAAATTCAATATTGTTAGCAAATTTCACTCAATATGGTAGGCTATGGAAAATAAGGGACATGAGATAATGTTGTTTATGGGGCCAGTTGATGTTTGTAGACTGAACAAATTAAATTTGGTCTAGATAAAAGCATTGCCAAACACATAGTTTATACAAAAACATAAAGACATGAAAAGTATTTTTGTATAGATGTTCACATTTTATTCAATACAATCCATTCCACACATCCATACTTTAAAATCAAGGCTCAGTCTACACCACAAAATTAATCCCAGAAGTTCTAAAAGTGAAATAAACTTTCATGTCAAACATCCTCACAAGCATTGATGACAATTTTCTACCTTCAGAAAAACACTTCACAACAGTGAAAAACAGGATTAAACAAGAATCTTAAGATTTAAAAAAAAAATTCTATATTACTATGCAATATGGACAAAAACATCAAAATATGTAATTAAAATTACAAAATTACAAAAGAAACTAAGATTTGATGTCCCAGGAATACTTATTCAACTTGTCCCTCTCTTTTGGTTGATATTTAAGCTACTATATTGCACAAATATAGCTTAACATCCCAGATGCTAATCAAGGATGTCAAGTGAGGACAAAATGAGTTAGTGTTGCTATCAAAGTTACTGAATATAAGAAACCAGTCTTTATTTATATATATATAAAAAAAACTGATTAGGATAATTTTTTTCTAACGGGGCTGTGTTTCCCAAAAGCATTGTAAACTTAAATACATTGTAGACCCATTGAAACCAATGGAGCTACGATCAACTTAGGTTTACGATGCTTTTGGGAAATGCAGCCCAGATCAATGAATATGCTAAATGTGAGTGTTGACCACAAGATGTCACGATGATAAACACCTGATGAACTTAAAGGGGTCATATATTGCGATTTCAAGTTTTCCTTTCTCTTTGTAGTGTTACAAGCTCTTGGTGCATAAATAAGATCCCTGAAGTTGCAAAGACTAAAGTCTCAAACCAAAGAGATATTCTTTATAAAAATTAAGACTCTGCCACGCCCCCCTAAAATGGATCGTTCTAACACGCCCCCACATACCTAAGTCACAATGTGGGAAGATTTGCATAAAGCCGCCCAAATGTTCACGCAAAGAAAGAAGGCGTGTTTTCAGTAACCGCAGTTAGTGTTGAAACAACCATGTCAGGGAGATGCTGTGTGTTTCTAGGGCGAAAGCAAAAGCACTTTATTTGGCCTTCCGAAAGTAGATGCATTTAGGAATCTTTAAGATGACTTACAACAGAACAGCAATGCATTTTATGGACCGACCATTTCGTGAACCTAGGAGTTAATTCTGACTTTGCTATGAATCAGCTACTGTTTTGTTATTGGTTTAAGTATTTGCTATTGACTGTTCAAATGCAGAGTTTTGCGCATTGTGTGCGTTTGTGTGTGAGAGAGAGAGAGAGAGATAGAGAGAGATCGGGGAGAGAGAGAGAGAGAGAGAGAGAGAGAGATAGGGTCCCACACAGTGGAGTCAGCTGTCTTAACCGTGGCTTGTGTACTGCACACATACCAGCTTCATCACTGTGTCTGTCACGCGACTCTGTTCCCCTTTCGGGCTCTGTCTTTACATTTATTTTGAAAGATGAAGCTCGTGATTATGGTAAGGGGCGTTACATTTCCGACGAGTGCTTGCGGTGTTCGGCCAATCACAATGCACTGGGTCAGCTGACCAATCAGAGCAGACTGCGCTTGTCGGAAGGAGGAACTTGAGAGAGGCGGGGCATAGAGGACCTACAATAATGTACAGTATTTGAAAAATAATGGGTTTTTTGAACATTAAAGCATGTCAACATATTCTGTTACACCAAATAATGATCTTTAAAAAAGCATCATATGACCCCTTTAAAAGAATGGGAAAATAATTGCATCTTAAAGGATACACTAAGCTAATTTACTATGAAATGAAGCTACTAAAAATAATGACTTTTTGAGTGTGAACTCCTGAAATTAAATTGAAGTATAGCACACAGGATGAGAATTGTAATTCAACTGAAGGAATTACAAATAAAATGGAAATGGCTGGGAATAGGAATTCATTAATCTTATCTGTGATTGTGGTGAATTTCTTTTGTACTGCATTTCATTAAATTCCTCTTCCTGTCATTTCAAATTCCAGTTCAACATCCTGTGGAGCCAGTTCAATTCAAATTCCAGCTGATAGGCAGACATTTTTCTTTCTGTCATTTTAGCACCTATAAGACAATTCCAAAGTGTTAAATCAAAGTCATATATGAAACTACGATGGAAGCACTGGTGGCTTTAAAAAAATCTGTCTTTATTTTCTCACCCTCATATCATTCCAAACCCATATTACTTTTATTGTGTGATTTATTAGTGTGAGGAATAGACTGCCTCAAACCTTGCCATGGTCCCCATTCACTTTCACTGTAAGGAAAAGAGCAGCTTGGACATTCTCTATAAATATCTCCATTTGTGTTCGATGGGAGAAAAAAACAGCTTTAAAAGATATTAGGTGGGGAAATGATGACAGAATTTTAATTTTGGGGTGAACTATCCCTTTGACATTGCGTGGATGCAGCTGTAGAATAATGTTCAATCATGACCCAAACCGTTTGCTTGTGTAGCATCCTGTGGTGTGAAGTTTTTCAGCTGTTCCATGAAACCTGGATTTGGACATGAGGCGGGTCGAGCTGACTTCACCAGCGCAAATGTGTCTCCAAAAGGCTGATTTCCCTTCAACATCAGATATCCAATGACGACCGAAACAGAACGTGAAACTCCAGAATTGCAGTGGACAAGTACAACTCCCTTCTGGAGAGAGAAACCACTTGTTCAGTCAGACAGCAGGAAAATACATTGTTTCCACAACTTACTGGAATCCCTCAATGGAGGCATTTCATTTCACATCATTACATACTCCATTATAAAGCATGTAATGAATCCTATGCTAATTGGAAGGAATTACAAAATTGCAAGTTACGGGTGAGAGAACCACTTTCCGACGAGTTGAGAAGAACATTATTTGATTAACTGAGCTGTTGTTTCCCTTTGCATCATAGACGACGATTAGGTGACAGGAGGCGCTACACTCGTTTTACAAAGGAATGGAAACTTATTTCCAGCAGCCATTGTAATCATAAACCTTAGTGAATTTGAATCATGAGGCAGTGTCAGGTTAAGGGTGACTGGCGACACTATTTAGTAAAGAGGTTGTATGACAAACAATGGCCCGTTAGTGATATGATCTTTCTACAACTCGTTAAATAATCCATTGTGAAAACTCCGCATCCATTATTCAGCACGCCACACAGTTACTTAGAATAACGGAGTTAGCCATTGGATGACCGTGCAGTATCACATAGGCCAGGCACTAAAGCCCAACACTCAGGAAATTACACTGAGAGAATGAAATATTCCTTTTATACACGCTTAAATATAAAGGTTCTTTATTGGCATCAATGGTCCTATGAAGAACCTTGAACATCCATGGAACCTTTCAAATGCAGAAAAGGTTCTTTAGATTTTTTAAATGTTCTTCAAAATGGTTATTTTAGGAACTGTTTACTGAAAGATTCCAAAAATTGTTCTTTTATGGCATCACTACAAAAACACCCTTTTGGAACCTTTATTTTTAAAAGTGTAATGCTGCCAGACCTCCATACACTGGTGTTACGTTATGCAAATGCAAGATTTTTGCAAAAACATTCTTGGAAATCACATGATATTAACCAAATGTAATGATGAATATGCCATGAAACAAAAGGAAAATGTTACCTCAGCTTTAGCCTGCTCTATAAACTGTGCACACTCCTCGATATGTGATATGATATCAGTGTCAGGTAGATCCAGTATGCTCAGTGTTTTATAGATGAACAGGTCAGGAAAGGCATTTTCCACACCATATGCAACATTTAATATATGTGTGACCTGAAATCAATGGAAACACATTATAAGTCTTAAAACAAAGTTATTTAATAATAAAACACAATAATAATAAACTCACATTACCTTATATTTCCTCAAAGTACCAAAGTCATGAGCGGCATCTTGTGACCTTGGAAATAAACATAATCAAGATGAATTATTTTCATAGAATAGAATATACTTTATTTTTGTCTTAGACTCAGCCAGCAATCATTCACAAATAACATACCACACAATTAAAAAACAACAGCAATAATAATAATAATAAATAAAAGTAACTAAAATAATAATTAAAAAAGTACTGAATACAGAAGTCTTTAAAAATGCAAATGTATTATAAGAACACATAAAAATTAATTTAGACGACAACAAAAATGATAAATAAAATGATTTGTAAAATATAATTCTACAATTATATACATAACATTTATTAAACATTGAGCAAACAGCCCATTATGAGTTCATTACATTTTTAAGTGTCACGTTTTAAGTGTTTTTTTTTTTTTACTTTTTAAGTGCCAAATGAGAATATGAACTACTCACCAAGTAATAGATATGGTTTAACATATCCAACTTGAAGATCCCAATTATTATCCTGAACATATCCACATGCAGTTTCAGGCTGTACTGTTTCCTCAACCACCTGTACAGTGGAACCTTTCCATGTCTCAATAATCCGCCTGCCGCTCAAAGTCGTTACTCTGGTGCATTGTTTCCGCAAATTAGCTTTGGAGAAGGATTTTATTTCTTGTGCGAGCGACTGCATCACATTTGCGGTGGAGACGTCCAAGGCAGAAATGTAAAGGCTCCGAATTTGGGTTTGTGCTGTGAGACCGTTTGTTGCTCCCTCACTTGTAATGCCCGTCTACATTTCTGTGACCTCGATACTACCTGAAAAGTGAGACGATTCATTAGCGCACCTCAGCATAATTACCTGGGGTAGATTAAAACAATAGTGACACCCAAAGGAGAGAAATGTAACTGCATATGCGAACCTGTTTCAAATCATATTGTTGTGGGTGCAATCGGTTGACGCTCTTCTTGCCAAACCAAATTCAGTAGTTTTTGGTGGAGCACTGCAGTTAGCTAACAATTTGGAGAAATAAAAAATATATATATATTTAATTGCAATATTTGGGAAATTCTAAAGCGTGATGGAATAACAAAAACATTACTATGTTTAGTCATTAAAGGGGGGTTACAACGCGTTTCAAGGCATTTCAAAGTGTTTCACTGTTAAAGAGTGGGATTTCTCATCTAAGCATGGACAAAGTTTCAAAAAACAATTTGGACTTAGGACAGAGTATTTCTGTGCCAAAAGTCTTACTTCCGGGGTGTACAAAGTAGCGGAGAGTTCCCTTTCGATACTACACTCGACCTGCATCTTACTTAAAGGTGGGGTAAGCGATTTTCTGGTAGCCAATGTTGACATTTTTTAAATCACCAAAACAAACACGCCCTTATCCCAAAAGGGTCTCGCCCCTATTTTGTTAGTTCCGCCCCACACATACGTACGCAACTCAGGTAACGATTAGTTCTGTGAAACAAAGCAAAACCAATGTTACACCGTGTCTACGGACGTGAGCGGCGTGGCGCAACAAATCCCCGACAGAAAACTGCTGCAGGGTTCTATTTATGACGTGCTGACACAAATTTAAAATGGTTTTCAACGGTCGTTTGATCGCGTCCAGTGTAGACAGACTTTAGCTGTTGTAGACACGGTGTTACTCAACTATTGAGAAGAAACAAAGCAACCGCGGCGTCCGATCGCAGGCCTTCCGCTCATTGAGTTCTCTCCAGCGCTGGAAAGCGGATCCGATATTTACACGGGTCCTACTACTTTCCTTATCGTTCCGCAGACGTTTCTCTTTTTGTTTTATCCGCCATCTCTATCTTTCTGTCGCTCGGCTCGGCTAATGTTCGTCCTGTGCACTGAATGCTCTCTCCTCCACATCACGAGTAGACACGCCCCTTATTGCTGATTGGCTACAAGTTTGTTTTGCTATTCGGCCCGAATCAGTTTTCTAAAGTGTTTTTGAAAAATTACATACCCTACCTTTAAAACAAGGGTAAAAGCATTTTTCCTAGGAACTGAAGCTTTTTTCAATCAAGCAGTGAAACTTTTTTTTTGGCACGGCTATTGGTTCGTGCAGTGTATTAAAAACGAACCAATGGCTCAGCTGCAGAGCTGCACAAGCCTATGGCGACGAAGCCCGCCAAAGCCCGCCAGAATGTGTGGGGCATCTGGCTATATAAGCGGGTGTTTGCCACAGGATTCTTAGTTTTCTTCTCCTTCAGTGACGACTCTACGCTCATCGCTGATCCTGAAAGCCTGCTCACCGTTGACATGCCTCGCAGCTGAACTGAGACCTCCCTGCTCGGCTGACCTGCTTCTTCGCTTCAGCATCACAGCAGCCCCGGTCCTGTTCCCCTGCCACCATCCGGCGATTCTGAAAGAGCTTATTTCTAGCAGGTAAGCCCCAAAAGAGCAAATTCTAGCGACGGTGTTGCAAATGTCGCGCTGCGAGTGTGGCTCGTGCAGGGAATCGTGCACGATGCAGAAGGACAGTGAGTGCGTCACCTGCCTGGGCAGCCCCCACGCGGAGACTGCTGGCTCACTGAGATGGAATGCTCTCGTTGAAAGCATGAGTCTCACTCTTCTCCACTCGCGGACCACCTTCACTGAAGGCAGCCCCGCTCTCCCGTTTCTCCTCTCTCAGCAAGCCTCGGAGAGAGAAACAGCGGAGTCAGGGAACTAAGCAACCGGGTCTGAGCGATCTCACACCGACACAGAGCCTGCGTACTCACTCTCCCTGCTGTGCTTCGATCCGTGTCCCTCTTTACATCGAACGGCTCCATCCTCCTAAGTAGATCGGAGCAGCTGCTGCCACTGGCAGCTTCGAACTGTGTTTGTCACTATGACTGCGCTCACAGACACAGGCTGCTTTTACCACGAAAGCAGTCTGCCTCTGTTCGTTCATGGAAGGCGGCCCCTCCTCCCCACTCTCATGTTTCTCTCCTCCCAGTTACCTCGGAGGAAGCAACGGCTCGCGGGTTGAGCGATCAGGCTTGAGCAATTTAATACCGACACACATCATGTGTGCTTGATCTGCCAGTGTGTGTTACACGTGAGAATCAGTGCTCCTCGTTTCACGAGCAGCTTAATCCTCCTAGGCAGATCAAAGCAAAACGCTGGCAGCTTCGCATTTGTGTGTGCGTCGCTGAGCCCCGCCTCCCCCGCTCTTGTGTTTCTCTCCTCCCAGTTACTCGGAGGTAGAAATTATGAACTCGTGGGTATGAACGATCAGACTTGAGTGATTTAATGCCGGCAAAGCCCCCTCATGCATCACTTTCCAGGCAGCTCTTTGATCTGCCAGTGTGTTTACACGTGAGGATCGGCGCCCCTCATTGTCGAGCGGCTTAATCCTCCTGGGCGGTTTGGAGCAGAACAATGTCACCAATGATTCCATATCACTGACAGCTTTGTATTTGAACGCACCTCTCACCTGGGCCACGTCCACGCTGAGGCTGTGCTTGCTGAGACAGATCGCTCTTACTAATAGAGTTCATGTCTCACTCTGCTTTGCTCATGGCTTGCCTTCTTCAATGAAGACGGCCCCACCCCTCCCCTCGTCCGCTACGAGCGGATTTGAGAAAATGCGCGCAGCATTTTTGATCTGCCAGAGTGTTTACACATAAAGATCATCAAAACTCCTCTTCTAACGAGCGGTTTGATCTTTTTAGGCAGATTAAAAGAAGATGCTGTCACTAATGATTATTATCACTGACAGCTTCAAATTGAACGTGTCTGGGCCACGCCCACGCTGAGGCAGCGCGCACGGGGGCTGACTGCTCTCGCTATGAGAGCATTAAATCTAGCGAAGCATTTTTTGAAAGCTTTTTCAAGGAAAGCAAATTTCCTCTTCTGAGTGTGGGGTCCCCATACGGCGACCAGCCTTTCAATTTAATCCAACCCCTTGTCACACAGGCTAAGGTCTGTCGAGCCATCCCTGTAGTGCCAATCTGGGTGTTGGAGACAATAAAACGAGGTTATTCACTGCAATTCGCTCGAATACCCCGCAATTAAGCTGCGTGGTTCCCACCTCAGTTTAGAGCAAAGACGCACACGTCCTGCACTCAGAGGTGATGAATCTGCTGGCAAAAGGAGCTGTAGAAACGGTTCCTCCAGCTCAGAGCGAGTCAGGCTTCCACAGCCACTACTTCTTTGTCCCCAAAAAGGATGGCCCATCCTCGATCTCAGACACCTGAATCACGCCCTCATGAAAAGGTCGTTCAGGATGACTATGCTGAAACAGATCCTTGCGCAAATTTGCTCAGGAGACTGGTTCTTTTCTCTGGACCTGAAGGATGCATACTTTCTTGCCCCCCGCACTTTTACGAAGTGCATGGACGCGGCTCTCTCCCCTCTGAGACAGATGGAAATCCGCATTCTCAACTACCTCGACGACTGGCTCATTCTGGCCCAGTCGGAGGCTAGAATTAAATTAACACAGGACCTCCTCCTCAGCCATCAGGAGGGCCTGGGACTCAGGGTCAATTTTTCCAAGAGCACGTTGTTCCCCAGCCAGCAAATATCGTTCCAAATGAGAGCTGTAGTCACACCGGAACAGGCTCTGGCCATACGGAGGTTGGCGACCTCCTTCGAGATTGGTACCACTCGCCCTCTCAAAGCGTTTCAGAGGATGCTGGGCCTTATGGCGGTGGCATCGGCAGCGCTACAGTTGGGTCTGCTTCATATGTGCCCCCTTTAGCGCTGGTTGAAACCATGGGTTCCATCCCATGCATGGCGTTACGGACACCTGTGTAACAGCCCTGGCCCCCTGGAAGAACTCCCGCTGGATGGAACAGGGCGTGGCCATGGGATGGTTTGCAGAAGGACAGTTGTCATGACAGACGCCTCCAACTCAGGTTGGGCAGCGCTGTGCGAGGGCATACCGAAATAGCCACTGGTCGAAAGTGGAAAAAGGCTTCCACATCAACTGTCTGGAAATGCTAGCAGTATGTCAAGCCTGTCAGTTCTTCCTGCCAGTCCTAAAGGGGCACCATGTGCTAATCCGATCGGACAACATGTCTGTGGTTTCCTACATAAATCGCCAGGGAGGCCTCTCCTCGAAGCGTCTCTTCGCTTTGGTAGAGCGCCTCCTGGAATGGGCTCAACTCAACCTGCGCTCGCTGAGAGTAGCACATAAAGCGATAATGTTACCAAGGAGGTGAGGACAGGTTATCAAGGAGCATGTCCTCACGGAGTGGACACGATCCATCCGCAGACGGTTCAGAGAGATCTTCGGCGAGGCTCTTCAATCAGAAAAAACGTGAACTGCCAATTTTAGTCTCAAAGTCCAAGGACGCGTTGGCCCACGATTGGCCCACCCTCCTTCTTTATGCTTCTCCCTGATCGCCCTGGTCCCACAGGTAATCAGGCGAGTAAGGGAACAAAAACACAAGGTTCTCCTGGTGGCCCCCCTTTGAATGAACCAGCTGTGGCTATCAGAGCTAACTCAGCTGTTGATAGCGGCCCCTTGGCCCGTTCCGCTGAGATGGGCTTTCCTCTCTCAAGCGAACGGGGCATTATGGCATCCTCGGCCCGACCTATGGGCCCTGTTCCTCTGGCCGCTCAACGGGAGCCTTCGAGCCTCCCAGAGCGAGTCTTAAACACAATTACAGAGGCTAGAGCCCCGTCTACGAGACGTCTCTACGCCTTAAAGTGGTCTTTTTTTCTCAGCTTGGTGTCTAAACCGCAGCAAAGACCCTCCTACTTCTGATCTGTCAGAGGTGTTGTCATTCCAATAAGAGCTGCTGGATAAGGGACACTCCCCATCCATGCTTAAATTCTATGTGGCAGCTATAGTGGCCTATCATGCCCCTATTACGGACCAATCGGTGGGCAGAAACAGCGTGGTTATCCGCTTCTTAAGGGGTGCCAGGTGGCTGAATCCGCCTCGTCTCCCTACCGTCCCTTCATGGGATCTGCCCACTGTGCTGAGGGCTCTGAAGGGCCCTGTTTTCGAGCTGCTACAGTTTGCCAACAGCTGAACTCAAAGATCTAAGACTTTTTCTATGTACACAAAAGGCCTATTTCTCTCAAAAAATTTTCACAAATCTGTCTAAATATAGTAGTGTGTTAGAACTGTCCGTCGCATCGAGGTCAGAACCGGTGTTCGTGCCCAACAATACGCCTGCATACCAAAACTGCACATTTTAGAGTTGTCTTTTATTGTGGCCAGCCTAAGGCACACCTGTGCAATAATCATGCTGTCTAATCAGCATCTTGATATGCCACACCTGTGAGGTGGATGGATTATCTCGGCAAAGGAGAAGTGCTCACTAACACAGATTTAGACAGATTTGAGAACAATATTTGAGAGAAATAGGCCTTTTGTGTACATAGAAAAAGTATTAGATCTTTGAGTTCAGCTCATGAAAAATGGGGGCAAAAACAAAGTGTTGCGTTTATAATTTTGTTCAATGTATAGGATCAGTCATGTTTTATAACCGCTGGCCAAATTCAAAAAAAAACTAAAATTAATCATCTTTGAGAGCAAGGGGGCCCTGTTGTTTCTGGGGCCCTACGCAGCAGCTTGCCGTTGGTATAGGGAGGATCGGCTCTGGGTCTTAAAAGGACAGCAGCCTAATTAAATACCTGTCTGTCTCATTGATGTTAATCAAACAACAAAAGTGGATAATGTAGGTATTGAGAAAAAAAACAAGGTATTTAATATTTAATATAAATGACAATTATGTAATTGTCTTATGTTGGTAATTTGCTTCTTTATGTTAGATAAAAATAAAATATGTAACGTTAGGTGTAGATATTATATTATATACATATAAAATGTAGATATCATGAAATGAAATTTCTCATATCGTGGTCAAACAAAACATGCTGCTTTTACTGTGCATCAACAGTAATTAGACGTGATGGTCTTATTACACATTTTAAAATGTGTAAAACTTCAGCATCTGGATCCCCAGCATCGGCAGCACCACAAAAAAAAATCTGATTTTTTTTCTTATCACGGGTCAGTTTTATGATGTAGGTTCAGTTAGAGTTATAGTTAATTGTTTCTAATTTGCCTAAATGCCAATGTGCCTTAAACAAGCACTACAAATGTATAAAACAACAGATTATACAGACACTTCATATATTAAATGGTAATGTAAATTCTATTTGGTAGATTACACTTTCATATAAACATTTGTGATTTGTAAATTTGTAAAATGTGTCTTATGCACGTTTGGGCTGTTGACGTTGCATTTACACCATTTTGATCAGCAGGTTTCGCCAGAGCGCGATGTTTCGAGGTTTTCGAAATGGAATCATTTTGCGAAGCAATTGGTTCAATTGATTCAGAGTTTGAAAAGCTTTGTTTTTTGCATCACTCATGAGAGCATTTCCTAATCATTAGTTATTCAACTCTTTAACATGATTTCTTATTTAAAAAAAAATCGATGAGACTTTAAATAAATTAAAAAAACGTTATTGGGAAACGATTTATATTTGCATCTATGTTTACGATATTCACCAAATAAAATTATTAGCTTCAAAATAACTTCAAAGAACCACATCTTTTCAACAACAGCCAGTCACGTGACGTAGTGACGTCGTTACCGGAAGTAGCCTCGTTCTGGGCGTCAGGGCAACACCTAGAAAAAACACATCCCCGACGACGCGCCTCAAGCCCGTAATATGGCGAATTTTAACACTAAAACACAACTCGATCTGGCACCTTACCCCTTAACACTACACGAGGAATCCGTTGGGTTGTGATTTAGCTCGTTTTAACGGTCGTTTGAGCCATGTCTCGGAGCGCGCTGCAGCCGAGCCAGAGAAAGAGGCGGATGGAAGGAAACGGACGCGATACTCAACGACCGCGGCATCGGGATGCTCACGCGCATCTACAACATCAAGAAGGTGAGAATAAGCGCTTCATGATTGTGTGTTTCAGAGAACTGCAGTAGGCGCACACAAACACACGCACACACACATATATACACACACGGGGTTGATAAGGCCAGGCCCTGATTGAGTGTGTGTGTGTGTGTGTGTGCGCGCGCGCGCGCGCGAGATACAGCCATAAATCAATGTACCGGCTCGTTTTGAATGAGATTTAGTTCGGGTTAGTGAATCTCCAGCCAAAACGAGTCGATCTAATGCATATTAGTAATGATTCTTTTAATGGTGAGGTGAGGATGGCTAATGTCCTAGTTTTACCCCCCCTACGATCATAAAGCAAGATACCATGCTATGTATCTATGTACTGGCACTATCTATTCAGGGCTAAGTGCACAAAGCCATGATCGAGAAGGCCTGTGAATATTGTGTGTCCAGACTAGAACCTCACCGTGACCCAGCTTTTAAAGCACTTATAATGACCCATCTATAAAGGCGGATCATCCAATCCAGACATCTCCGCTCTGAAAGCGTGAGTTTCTACAAAGATCTAATTGTGGGTAGTTGCCTGACAGTGCTGGATAAATTGAATCTTTCTGTTTGATATGACAGTGGGTGTGTTGAAAACAGCACACCAAGCCCTTTCACTCCTTCAGCTGTCATACCTGAAGTCCAGAGCATGTCTGACAGATGTGAGATCTGTAGGGTTCTGAAGCGGGTCTGATGGTGGTTTGGCAGTCGTGTTCTGCAGTATTACTATTTTTATCAATTCCTTTTGATATTGAAGAGTGATTTTAATTGTAAAAGTAATTGTTTGATTTTGCTGAGCTGTAATAAGAAATCATTGATCTGTGATTTAAGAATCAGAGGCATTATGGGTTGGCATTATGGGATATTAAACATATTTGGTTGAATATCATAGAAACACCAACATGTCTGGGTCATATTTCACCACAGAATCAAAAGATATTTTGCTAAAGTGAATTGCATTGACATTATATTCATGGCAGTTAAGCACATTTTCCCTGCAAATTCTCATTATTTTAATGCAAGGATAAATTTTTTTCTTATTAACATATATATATATATATAGGTATGTATGTATGTGTGTGTGTGCGTGTGGGGTGCGTTGTGTAATATATAGGGATATATATATCGTTGGAATATACTTAATGCTAGAAGTGGTTTCATGCTTTAGTGCTTTTTAAATTTTTTTTTAGTATACAAGTTATTTTTTGTGAAACTGTGCCCATAAATAGGTTAGAAATCAAGTGACAGGCAATTTGTCTGTCCACACTAAGCAAATATAATGACATCAAAATAAAATTCTTAAAATTAAAGGGTTAGTTCACCCAAAAAGAAAATTAGACTGTTTTACTTACCCTCGAAGCATCCTAAGTGTATATGACTTTCTCCTTTCAGACAAATACAATCAGAGTTATATTAAAAACATCCTGGCTCTTCCAAGCTTTATAATGAGAGTGGATGGTAGCCCAAAATTTGAAGTCCAAAAAATTTAACCAATCCACTATAAAAGAAGTTAATAAAGGCCTTCTGAAGCAATGCGATGCGTTTAAGAAAAATAACCATATTTACAACTTTATAAACCTTAAACTCTAGCTTCCGCTAACTGTCGTACGCACGTTCACGAGAGAGTGGCGTCCAGCGGATGACGTAATTGTAAACTCGGTAGAGAATATGCTAGTCTAAAGTTTTGTTACATCAATGGAAAAACCAGTGCCTATTGGCTTCTATTAGGCTTGTTTGAGATGCGCCTCGCCTTGCCTGAAATGAAGGCGAGAGTAGGCGGCTGCAGTGAGGGGAGGAGTGAAATTAGTGCAGGCAAGACAGACAGTTCTGACCTCTCAAAGCACAACAGATACCTACGAGATCAAATGCGGATAACGCGTTATTCTCACTCATGCGCTGTGTTGCTAATTAACATGATATAATTTCAGCTCTGTTGTTTTTATATGAAAATAAATAAGATAAACAAGACACTCAAAGTGCTTGATATTTAATTCCATACAAAAGTCATATTTATCATTCATTTTTACTTTAATACAAACATATATTTTAGATTTTTATAGAAATATGAAAACAATCACATATCTCACACAGAGATCGCACTGTTATAGTGTTTGGGAATATTCATGCATAATTTAAACGCAGTCGGTGGAGAGCAACTGCACCTGACTGCACAATCCGACACAGCCGCCTCACAGTTTTTTGGCACACGTCAGCATGACATTGGAGCAAGGCGGACGCAACTCGGACACTTTTCTAACTGGATGCATCCGCGGTGATTACACCGGTGTGAGCGGTTCTGCGCCGATTTTGCTATCCTCAAAACAAGCATATCGAAATCCTCCGACATTTTCTTTACAAATCCTCGTTTTGTATTAATTTGTGACTGGTGTTTTGTTTTGCTCTCTTTTATTGTGCTTCCACGTTTATCACTACCGCATTTGCCTATGCTTATGTCATCCACTGGACGCCACTCTCTCATGAATGCGTATATGACAGTTAGCAGAAGCTAGAGATTGAGGTTTATAAAGTTGTAAATATGGATATTTTTCTTACACAAACGCATTGTGTCGCTTAAGAAGGCCTTTATTACAGCCCTAATATACACCAAGGATGGCTTGAAGGTGAGTAAATCATTTTTTATGGGCTAATTTTCATTTTTTTTGGGTGAACTATCCCTTTAATTTAAGTGTTTATTTTACATAATATTTACAGGGGAAAAAATATCTGTTAAAAATGCTGATAATAAATTTTGACATATGTCATGACTCATGTCTGATAATCAGACAGACTGATTCTGATAATCTGAAAAAGGCCTCAAAAAATGTAACCGTAATTTTCTTCCAGGACATTATCCATTAATTTTACGGACATTTATTTTAACCCTAAAACACAATGAAGTGCAAAATTTAAAATACAGGTAAAACACTACATATTTTATATAAAATATTATAATTAATATTAATATTTTCCCTCGTATTAATTAATATGCACAGTCTGCCCTATTTTTTTTTAAATGTTTTGTTTTTACTTTTTTTTTTAACAGTGCACAAAGGTGAATTTGGTAGGAAAGTGCTTCAGTGTCATGAAGTAACATTATTTTTATGTTGTTGTATCTGTTATATCCCCTTAATGTTGTTGAAATGTGAGCTGGACATATTTTCATAAGATTCCCTCAGCAGTCAGGGGCTTGAAATATCTTGAATCATGCAAACATCACACACAAATTAAAGCCTGTCAGTTCTAGTCTGCATGTTCAAATAATTGTTTTTCTTTCCCTTGGCCAATAAAGCCACTTTCTCAGGTTTTTGAGAAAGGCTTGGCATTGAGGCTAGCAGTAATGGAAGCAGTCCAGATCACAGCAGAAAGTGGGCTAGTGGAGGACCAGCGCTGTTAGCATTTTCCTCCCTCTGGCCGTGAACTCACTCAGATATGTGATGTGAATTCATTAGTGTGTGTGATGCCCGTTTAGAGCGCAGGAAGGTCTCTGGAGTGCCGCCTGTCTCTCCATGCCCACTGATGTCACTCGTGTACATCTGACCTAATTCATTCAAACAAGTCATCGGGGGTCAACCCAATATTAGTCATATTCTGTCGTTCTTCTGTACTCCCATGCACCATATCCATTCCGAATACAGCACTGTGGGAAACTTGACCGAACCAGTTCAGTGTTATTGCCCATTATTTCATATTGTATTTTTTTCTGTCAAATTTAGTTGAAAAATAGCTTTTCCACAGGACTAGAAATTAGAATACATGCTTTTGGTAGTCCTGTTGCCTAGCAACTGGCAGGCATTGCATTGAGTGCTGTAAGATCTACGTTGCATTGTGGTGGATACAGAGGGAGTTACAATTTTAGATGTTCTTTTGATTCTGAATTCATGACACTCACATTTTTATTCTTGCTATTTTTGCTTTGTAACGGCTACTATCTAAACCAAAAGAATATGACATTTGTTTTTTTTGTACAAGTTTGTACCTTAAATGGGCATAATCACCTCTTATCTTGCTTGTGCAGTTTAAGCTGATAACTGTTTTAAACACGACTTGAGCTGAATTCTGTTGGAATTTGTTAAATTTAGCATATAGGTTGGTAGCAAAACTGTGCCACGGGAAATGACAGCAGAATCCTTCCACGGAAACAACCTCAGGAAGTGCGTTCTTATCTCGCAGTGTGATTAGCTCGACATGAAATCCTTAGAGACCCCTTTTCCACCAACAGAATGCTGGTGCCAAAGCCAGTGCCCAAAAGTGGAACCATTCTGAGATGAGTTTCCTGTACAATGATAAAACTCGTTCATCAAATGGGTTGTAGTTCACCAAAAAATTCAAATACTTCCATCATTTACTTATCCTCAAGTTGTTCCAAACCTGTATACATTTCTTTCAGTTGTTGAATGCAAAAGAAGATGTTTTGAAGAAAGTTGCATTCTTCAAAATATCCTCTTTTGTGTTAAACAGAAGAACGTCATACAGGTGTGGAACAAGTGGAGGGTGAGCTATGAGCTATATTAAATGGGTGAACTATCCATTTAAATTAGCATCTTTCCCCCACTACGCAATTTTTTCCAAATGAAAATGGCATCTGATGACTATTTTTGTGTTCCCTGTCATTTTGCTTTATTTGATGTTTGATTCATCACGGGTTCCTTCGTACATCATACAGTGTTCCCTTATGAATTTTTATGCACATGCACACTCTTCAAAAACAGCACTGATTGTTGAAACTACAATAAAATATTATAATGATTAAATGGAATGAAAGATAGAATGTTAGCTTGCTTGTTGTGTATTCTTGCTTGTCTGATTCAAATCAACTGACTCAAATCAACAAAAGCAACTCAAAATAACCCTGTTACATTGCCTTATGTGTGGCTGTTTTGGCACCAACATCATTTTGGTGGAAAAGGTTTAAGAGACAATAGAAACTGTTCTGTGCAGAAGATTCAGAACATAGGAAAAATGAATTATTCTTTCAAGAGCTACACCTCTTGGAGTAATAGTTAAACTGAGTTCAAAAGAACAAGCACATGTATAGGCTTTTCACACTGCGCTTAACCCCGGGTTATCATTGTTCTAAACACCGCTTTTTTTTTGTTCTAAACACCGCTTTACCCTGGGTAAAGAAACGTTTCACACCTGTAATTTGAAAGCGGTGTTAGCACCGCTTTTTACCCGGGGTTATGAAACCCTGCTCCAGAACAGTGCGGTATTAACATTGCATTGCAGTGCTAAGTTTGTTCAGTGTGAAACGGAGCGGTGTTTGCTTGTTGCTGCTGGACGCTTGGCAACAGACAGCCAATCAGAAATTGAGCAGCGAGGCTCATGTCACGTCAGTAACAGGAAACGTGCGTCGTGTAAACAGCAGCCGGTGAGAGAAATTAAAGAAATGTCAAAAGACGGAAAGCGTGTAAACAGGTTGCCTGCTGTTCGTCCAGTCAGAGACAGTGACACCGCAAATAAGCACGTTAACCCGGTGTTTTGGAATATACAGTGTGAAATAGGGCTGTGCGATTAATCGAAATCGTCATAAAATCGCGATTTGAGCATGCGCGATTTCTAAATCGCTTTATAGCAATGATTTTCCACGCCCCCGGCCTCCTGGCAGTATGCTATCCGAAACAATCAGAATGCAGCGCACCTAAATGGAGCAAGAGAACAGAACAGACCGGGCAGGGATACAAACGTAACGCCAGGTTCACACACTCTCCGTCTGTGGTGCGTATTTTGTCCGCGTCCATGTTAACGGATCAGAGCGTTCACACCACACGTGATTGCAGTCCGGCAGTGCGCTCCAGGAGCGGTGCGTCTGCAGCAGTCATTCTGCGATCGTTTCCACACCGAGTCCATTTCTGCTGTGCTGCATGCACAGCGCATTATTCGCGGTAAAAATTAACATGGATTGACACGGAAATTTAGTAATTACACCATAAATGCATATAATTAAAGTCTACTGTTTCACAGTCAACAGTCAACACATGGCTTTTTGGCTAGGTTTAAAGGGAAAGAGAATTTTTTGATAAACAAGGCAATAATAGATGGCATTCATGGTGGTAGTTAAACAAAGTTATATGTATTGAGTTTAAACGTGAATGTCTATAAAAGATTGTATTACTGTACTGTGATAAAAGAATCACAATGCTGAAAAAGCATTTTCAGAAACAACGTTTGGATTTGAAATCAAAATAATGGATAAATGTTGTGTTTGTGGTAAACAGCCGCGGATCAGGAGCGGACTGCAAACGCGTCCTGTGCGAAAGTAAAATGAGTAACACATACTGTATACGCACTGCAGACGGAGTACGTGTGAACTTGGCGCAGCAAATCTAGTTCAACATCTGAGACAACGCCACAAAGAGCTCTATGACCAATGCCATGGCAAAAAAAAAATCCCTGGACACGGGATTTTATTTATTTTTCTGCCATATATGTCTATTCTAGAGACATTTTTTTACACCTTTACTTAGTGATTATTTTGCCTTATGTCTGTTCTAGAGACATGTTACAGTTTTTTGATAAAGCTCTAATTGGTTTTCTTTTGGAAATAGGTTTCAAATTGAATGCATTTATGACTGTAAAGCATGTCTGTGTGTGTCAAAATCGTGATTAAAATCGAAATCGCAATACTGATCAAAGAAATCACGATATTTTTTTTTTGTCCATATCGCACAGCCCTAGCGTGAAACCTCTGTTAATGAATACCCAGGATTAACATTTAACCCCAGGTATAGTATGAGCAGTGTGAAACGTGATTACAGATAACCCAGGATTCCGTTTATCCGGGGTTTAGGATGACCCAGGGTTAACAATTTCAAGTGTGAAAGCCTTTAGGCATACTGATGTAGCATCTATACCACATGCTTTGACCAGAATAGATTCAGTCTGAGATCAATGACAGTTCATTGTAATTGGCCCTTCGGTCTTATTCTGTGCATGAGATGCTTTGATGCATTGGATAAAGCAGATATTAATGACATGTTTTGTTTGCTTGTCTGTTTTGTTTGTTTGCTCGCTCTATCCTTGCAGTGTGTTTCTGTTCGTCATTCTTTAATTTCAGATCTGATTTCAGTCATTTTGTGAACATGTTGACCTTGGTTCCCTTTTACTTGCATGGATTATGTTTCTTTGACTAATCACCAACTTCCTGGTCTTTTCTTGAAAATGGACGTGAATTCTGAACTCAGCCCACAGTGATCCTGCTCCCGGAGGAGTGAATTCTGCATGGTGTCAATGTTAGCTCTGGGAACGACTGCCTCTCAATGCACTGTGTGACCCAACTGACCCCTTGCGTCCCTCCTTAGGACCCGAACCAACACACTAACCGGAACGACTTACAATTAGTTCCCAAAGCTAATTTGTTTTGAAGTGAACATGCATGGTAGACGTTGGAACCTGTGTTTATGTGTAATTTTCTCTCTTTCTGTTACAATGCTTCCCCCAGCAAGGACAAGTTTGGAAGGTTTGCACAGCTTTTCACCTTCCTAAAATCTCAGTCTCCCCCTTCCCCCCGCTCTCCTACCAGTTTCATGTCCCATGATCTTTCTGTACGCAACTCACAAAAAAAGGCCCTTCCCAAACTGTAGCACCTGCAGGAGTCTTCTCTTTCAAACCGATTTATTTCTATTTCTTTAGCGAAGTGAGTTTCGTTTTGATTGTTGTTTTGCGATCCTAAACTTATGCCCGGTCTTACAGATGTTGAGAGCTGGGCGATATAGCTTAAACAATTTCTCAATTATATCTCAATATTTTTGCTGCATTTTGACAATGTCTATTAATGTATGTGCTCTAAAATGGTTTACTTATTTTTATGTTTTAATATATATAAAGGAGTTATCTTTTCAACAGCTATTTTTACTTCATTGATTCAAAATGTTTAGTAAAATACAATTCTTTCATGTTAAAATTCTAAGCTAAAGCAAAAATCAATAGTTTTTGTCAACATCAAATCAATTAATGTTTATCCATATTTTATACTGTACATTATACATTTGTGATGCCTAAATTTCATTCAGCATAATAATGTACGATATGAAATATGATTAAATGTTCACTTTTAGATGATTGCTCCTAAAATGTTAATTATTTACTGTTATCTACCACTTTCCATTTAAGTTAGCACTATATGACAAAAGTAAAGATAGTAAATATAGGCCGATCCACTAATATCGCCCAGCCAAATATATGTAACTACAAACCTTTGCTTACATTTGTTGGGGTAATATTATTAATGCATGAGGCTTATTTTTCTTCTATTTTCTATTTTTACATTATTTGTTTGTTTTATTTTTACCATCCTCTTTATTTTCACCAAGTTTGCTTTTAACTGCAAAGCACCAGTTGGATGTCACTACGATAAAGAACAAGGAAGAACAGAACCAGCCGTTTTTGAGGCGTAGTGTAGATTCTCTGTGGGTTTATTTATTTACTCCGCTGTGATTGGCTGTGGTAAATTATTAACAGTGGGCATGGGAGTAATTTAGCTAATGTAAATTTAATGTTAGTGGGTTTCACTCTGTTACCCTGAGCTAACTGCCGGTTTGCATTATTTCCAGGGCCTGCGTGTAACCCCCGTCAGTTTGCTAGCCATGCGGTGTCTTTTTTTTGGGAACGACCTAATGGGCTTTGTAAAAAACACGTTGTCTTACAGCACCCAGAGCCTCTGTGTGTTGCCATGCACACTGGAAATTGTCTTGAGGTTCGATGCTGCGTTAGCCATAGGTGCATGTAAAGCATCATGTAACGTGTCATGTAACCATACACACTGCCCTGCCTCAGCTGCACGTCCACTGGCGCGTTCCAGCTCCTTCACTCTGTAAGACACTCACCTCTTACAGAACAGCCAGCCAATCAGACACACTGTCCAGCAAACCCACCATCTCTCTGTTGCTCTCTCTTTCTCTCCAGGACTGTTTCTGATCATACACTGCTGTCTGTGTTCCACTAACTGCTCTCCAACTTCTCACGCAGCACCTTGTTCGTTTGAAGAGCATTTTCAATTCTGTCCTCTCTCTTTTCCTCTTTTCCTTTTTTATCTGTCCTTCCATTAGGGTTGGGAATCCAGAACGTTAACATTTTAAAAACAAAACTGGAACAATGTACTAAAATACTTTTGTGTTTGCATTCTTAATTGATTGTGACACTGTGCTCAACAAAATAATGAGATAAAAAATGTACTTCATACATATTGGTTGTAGTTTGATTCCCAAGCGAATTACTCTTTTAAACCTATTGTATTTGGTTAAGTGAGTCAAAAATATGTATATATATCTAATATTTTTACAAAGTATATTTGGTATATAGTACACTATAGTTTGAATCAATTATTTTGTGCTTCCTAAAGGGTTCTAAAAATCATTATGACCATTAAATTCCCTTTGATTCCCATTCCTACTTTCCATTTTATCTGTCCTTCTTTCTCTTTTAATCTCTATTTTCAGTCTCAACATTCTGGCTCTCTTATTTATTTCTTCCACTGCATTTTCTAACTGTGATCAAATCCCTGCACTTTACCACACTGTTCATCTTCTCTGATCTGTCTCTGAACAGTTTGAATCTTTGTTTCATGATCAGTGGAATATCAGTCAGTTTTCTGCCCATGTTCACAGTGGTCCTGTTCAAGCTGTTGCACGTTTAGCAGTGATGTTTTCCCTGTTCGTTGTAGGCCTGTGGAGATCCCAAGGCAAAGCCTTCTTACCTGATTGACAAAAACCTGGAGTCAGCTGTGAAATTCATCGTCAGAAAATTCCCGGCCATCGAGACACGCAACAACAACGTAAGTTTCATTTTATGAATCAAGTATGCTTTAGTGAATGTTATTATGTTGATGTTAGTATATTTTTTTACCCATGTATTAGATTAGAATTACAATCGATGTTTAATGTATTAAAGGTGTTTTTATAAAACCTCTTACAGCTACTTTAATCAGTCAATTAAAGTGATGAAAAAGAGTATTGCATGTTTTCTCCTGCTTTTAATGGTGCATCAGTAAATTAGGTTTTGATTGCCATGTTTACCAAGGATCATCCCAGTTTTTCAGCAGTCAGTGGAAGGTGTTTATTCCGCCATGCTTTCTGTTATTATATCAGATCAATCAAAATTCATAATGTTAAGAATACTCATCAAGGCACAAGAGAATATGCCCCTCTGTTAAAATCTGGTGCCGTGACCCGGATCATATCAGATATTTTGCACTATTCTCAGTGTTACTGATGAAATAAAAATGCTGAAAGGGGCTCCTTAATGGCATTAACTACTCAACTACTCATCTGCTCTCCATTTAAAATTGGTATGTTCTTATATAAAACAACAGTAATTGAGGGAAATATGATTTCTGTTTACATCTTGATTTTGTTTATTTTTAGAATTCTATTTTAGATAAGAGCTATATTGTTTTAATATGTAATAATGAATAAGTGAAATCATTATAATAGTAATTATTTATGTATTTATCATTATAAAGGTTGTGAGGCCCCCCTGGTTGAGAACCACTGCTCTAAATGATGACTATAGATCTTTAGCAAATATATACAGCTTTGTGTATCTCATGTGCTAATATTAAGTGGATGTGGTGTTGGGTGACAGTTGTTGTAGTAATGAAACAAGTGCTCAATAATCTGTTTTCTGTTTCAGCAGTTTTAGTCTCCCATCTGATTACCATCATACCCCACCAAGCCCAGTCCTTTCTGTAACACTTTGTTGCCATTGCAACTACCCTGAACATCTCTGAAGCATGTTTACCATGCTGTTCATGGGTTACCATGGTACTTATTCTTCAACCACCAGAGAGTGATTCAAACATCACTGCTTATGGTTGTGGAATATTGAGCTTTAGTTTGAGGTCATTGTAAAAACACAATGTTTAGTCATGCAGCCCCTTTTTTTCAAAATGTCTGATGTAGTGTCAGCTTTATTAGGTCAGAACATAAGATGATGTCCTCATGAGAGGGGCTTTCCCAGGTCTTTCCAGGAACCTTTGGCCACACTTAACTTGAGCAAAAATAGGATTTATTCTTAATGTGGAATAATTTTTGTCTGGATCAATCCATATAACCCAGAGAAAAGATGCAGTCAGCACTTCTTTACTGGTGTTTATCAGTAAGGAAATGACATAAGTTCAGCCCATATTGCTTTAGGAATGTAGGCGTGTCATAGATTCACACCTCTACTGGTTTTGGTTTGGCATTCCTGCTACTACACTTTCTGATCTCTGTGCACAACTCAAATGACTTGTACTACTATTGGGGTAAAGTACATTTTCCGCCTGGTTATTTATCTCGGATACCCCTTTTCCATCAACAAGATCCTAGTGCCAGAGTCAGTACCTATTCTGACACAATTCTGCTAGGGTTGAGTATCGTTTGGTTTTTTTCCGATACCGGTGCCACATCAATGCTTTTAAAACGGTTCCAGTGCCTGAACCGATACTTAAAAATAAAAAAATAGCCAAAATAGGATGGATTGGCCATTATTGAGCGCTATAAACACATTTAATGTCGGTTTCATTCATACTGGATGCCAGAGGGTGCCCTCGCGCAGAAACTCTACATGAGTATCACAGAAGGAAAAGGATTCAGGAAATCCCTAATATGGACAAAGGCATTGTTATCGCTGTAACTGAGTAAACAGAAGATATAAACGTTTTGAATGATAAAACATAAACACAATAAACACTCGACTGCGACAATGTATAGTTTGTCTGTGTTATTCAAGCCATCTTTGGTATTTTCATCATAATTAAGTATATTTATAATCTATTGCTAAGACAAGCTTTTTACATATGCTTTTTAAAAGCCATTACGAACGGTATCTACCTGCTGCCATCAGAGCAAGTGTAATTGCTGCATTCATGCATTCTCAGAGGGCTATCAATTTCCAAGTGTGCTTTAAGCGACTGTGAAAACAACATGGACACTCGCGTTACTACAAAGATGTGTTGGATTGTATATTGGAAGCTTTCGAAGTGCTGGGTGGGTGGGGGGTGTGATTTCTCAGTCGGGAAATTATTGCGGTGCCGGTGATCCTTACGTCCTTTTCGGAGAACCAGAGAAGAAATATTTCAATCGAGCGCTGTAGCATTGGTGGCACCGAAATCTGCGTTCTGATTCAGTTCTAGTACATACCGGTTACATAGGTACCCAACCCTAAATTCTGCACATTTCCAGCATTTGGAAATGCAAAATAGCCAAAATAGGCTTTGGATTTTCTTTAAAACTAGACCACAAAAAAGTTTCCTTAAAAACAAGTGTCCTTAAAAAGTTTCCTAAATTGGAAGCACCCGATTGGGGTGTCTTTATGCACAATTCACTTGATGGACACTCCTTATTTTCTCCATTTGTTCATGAGTGAAATTTTATTTATAAAAAAACGTGTGAGAATTGATTGCTAAGAAATTTGTTTTTATATTTACATTTACTGATGCTACATAAAAGCAATATGTAAAGACAGATCAGATACATCATTCGACTGCCAAGTAAATGGAGATTCGCCCTAAATTCTATCCAAGCACAAGCTCTGGAATGTCCATTTTAGAGGAAAACGGGTAAAGAATTAAGTGGCTTATGAATTTTTATTCATAAGCCACAAATGAAAGGTGATTTTGGGAAAACGGAGGAAAATCATCACCATCATGACATCCAGGATCTGCCTTAATTTATTTAATGGATTGTCTCATAACAATTTAAGAAATTATTTTTTTCATATGTGCTATAAAATATGATTTTTATATTCATTCTATGTCTCAAGTGTGTTTTGTGTTCATTTTATTTTTTTCATTTTGGTCCCTTCGTAATAACCAACCACCATGTCCGTTTGAAGTGTTGTATATTTCAGATGCCGCTTTGCCTTCTACTTTGTTTTTAAGATGTTTAACTGCTTCTCGCAAAGATGTGGAGCTGTTTCATGTTTAACTGTGTTTGAGTTGCCTTTTAGTGTTGTTTTACATTTCCTTTTTTGTGTTTTTTTTTTGTTGCATTTTTTGCATGCTTAACATGACTATTTTCTGGATTATTCTTTTGGTAAGTTTGGACTCCGTGTGGAGTCCCATTTGATTTATTTAGTTCCTGCTCTTATGTATATGTAGTTTAACATTTCAGTGGTACTCACATTTATATGTCGGTATTTCAGTATCCTACATGAACAAAAGGAATCTCAGATGGGTCCTTTAAATAACTCTTAAAATATAATGCCTGCCAATTGTGTTTATTTGGAGTAGCTGTAATGTAATGTTTTACTACTGATTGGGATGTGCTCTGAGCTTCCTTTGAGTCTCTTACTGCATGGTTACATGCTTTCCTCAATATATTTATCCACTCTATTCAAAACAAGTTTGAAATGAGTTTTAGCCCATTGTGCACAGCATCACATAGTTTTGCCCCAACACACTTTATTCTGAAAAGAGTGGAGATGGAGATAAGCAAACTTTTTAATCTTCAAACTATGCCACGTGTAACTGATGTATCCAGGTCATATTTTACCCCAGAATACAATGACAGAGAGAGGAGGGGAAAAAAAGTGCTATATATAATATATAATAATTTTGTTGCTAATTAATTAACAGGCCTGTGGCGATTAATCTAATTAATCGCAAATTACATTTGGCTGTGAAATTACCCACAAAAGATCATTTAAAGCTATGATTGTGTAATGGGAAAATTATCAAGTAGACATTACAAATAGTAGCTTTAGAAATAAATATTTTATTTGATTCAACATTAGGGCTGCACGATTAATCGAAATTAAATTGCAAAGGTGATAAATGGCAATTAGGCAGAAGCTGTGATTGTCATGCGTATCTTTCAGTGAAGCACGGTTCTGTGATCAGTAATAATTTCCATCCGAAGGCCAGAGGGCGCTCTCACACTAAAACTCCAAATACGCCTCGCAGAAAAAAAACAGGAAATCCCTATTTTTTAGCGGTTGATGAAATAAACAGAAATTTAAGCTTTCAAATTTGATTCAAAGTGACTAATAAACACCACTACGACTACGACAATATATGGTTATATCTGAGTGCGTCTTAGTAAATTTTTTGATAAATAAAAGTAAATAAATAAGCAATTATAATGAAATGCCTTTATCACTGCTTAGAATATTATGAAATATGTTGCGTGCCTTATTCTGTGTAAGAAGCCACATCATCTCACAGAAGGATTTACTTCAAACACTCGACTGACGTTATGAAGTGAGTTTGAAAATATGTTATTAAATGTGGTATTTACACATGCTTTCAGATGGAGCAGCATTTACTACACAGAGCCGTAGTTCACTGACGAGCTACGCAAACAGCTTTCATAAACGCAGAACGATATCTTCGATTTTATTATTGCGCTATTATATCATCTGCGATTATGAATGCGATTTTGCGCAGCTTGTCAGTGAACTACGGCTCAGTTTAGTAAATGCTGCTCCATCTGAAAACACATGTGATGGAGAGTTTACTATGATCACAGAACGACTTACTGACAAGATGCACATGACAATCGCATTTGATTAATCGTGCAGCCCCATTCAACATAAAATTTGCTACACATAAACGTTTAGGCTACAACATCAAACAAAACTATCGGAACTACTGTAAAAGGGATTAATTTGAGAAAACATTCTCATAAGTACAATTTACCCTGATCATCCAATTTAAAAAGTTTACACCCCCCGTTTCTTAATGCATTGTGTGGCCTTCTTGAGTATCAGTACATTTTCACCTTTTGTAATAGTTAGCATGAGTCCCTCAAATTGTCCTCCAGTGTTTAAAAGATGGATTTCAAAATCATACTGTCAATGTTGGAAAGGGTTCAAATGTGCAGATGCTGCTGGAAAACCAAATAATGTGCAGGAGCTGGAGGATTTTTCTGAAGAACTGCAGGCCGTTGAACAGCTCAGGACAAGCAAGGGACTCGTGAATAACTATCACAAAATATAAAAACAGTTGTGGATCATTCAGGAAATTACACACAGTATTAAGATTCAAGGGTATGTACACTTTTGAATGGGGTCATTTTTATAAATTCAGTTATTATTTTGTTTTGTGGAGAATATGTAAATGTCTGTTATGTAAAATAGCTTATTCATGACAGTACTAAATAAAAAATAACATGCAATTTCCATGATCCCTCTTATTTTGTTTCAATTATTAACATTTTGCACATTCTGCAAAACTTGTAAACTTATGAGCACAACTAGTTTTCTTGATATTTATTATTGTAGTAAAATTAACATACAAAAATTAAAAATGGTAAAAGTAACATTAAATAATGGTAATATAGAAATTTAAATGAAAAAGCTAATTTCCATTCTAATGATCATTTGCTCAAAAATGTGACTACTTGTATTGGAAAATTTCAACTTCAGAGTCCTAAAAAATAGGCTTCATTTTCTTTATGGAAAATGTAATTCTATATATTTTTTTATCTTTTTGATTTAGGAGTGAAATGTGACCGGAACATGTTTGTTTGTTTGTTTGTTTGTTTTAAGATTAACCCGTAAGCGGTTCCAGGTCTTTCCGTTTATCACAGTTTCATCTCCCTCTCTGCTGTTTTTATCATCTCTACCTCAAATAGGTTTACAGTATTTAAATACCGGACGCATTTTATATTTAACCTTATAATCTAATGGGATTATATGCTTCATTAGGATAGGATCTGAATATATATTCCAGTAAAAGTATGCAGGGTGGGGATGGTGTGGTTTGATGGACTTTGTGTCTTCTGTCTTAAACATAGTTTCTCTGATATTGGGCTTTATGGGTATCTGAGGTGCATCATTAACTCTATTAGCTCTAACCTGGTTTTCTGGAAATCCTGATAGATACTAAGTATTCTGTCTTGATTCTAGAGCATATTTGCACTGCTCTTCACTCTGGAGGAGACTGCTGAAATGACAAAAGTCTTTGCAAATCATGCAGCTTTTCATTTTTTAAGATGTTTGAATTGAGTTGTAACTCTTTGAAATAATATGACATTATCCAAACATCACTAAAATACAATGACATTAGCAGGACATCATAGAATATAGATGTGCATGTCTAAAATGAGGTCAGAATACTCATGTTATTTTGAGTACCTTCCCAGGTGCAGTGGTAATGCATTTTTGCTCTAGAGTTGCAAATACCATAAAGACAACCAATGGGTAAAGGCCTGTGCGTGTCAGGACTTGATGCAGGGTTCATTCACTAGTTTCACTGTCAAAAATTAAATCTGAGAAACGCTGTCTTTGAAAGGGCTCAACAATAAGGATGTACAAGAGGGTTGTACTTGCCCTGTCAGTATTTCATTGAGTCTGCCACATAAATAAGTAGTTTTGTATGTTGACATTTTCTGTTATGTATTCATATGTGTTTATACAGCGTATTTTTTCATTACATTCAGTGTAACTTCATTACAAGTATATATTTATAAACACAAGTGTGCCAGAAAACAATGGCATACGCAGCAGATATTACACTATCACAAGTAATTATCTTAGTTTCAACAGATTATCATCATTATAGGATCTCTTTAATTCACAGCAGCAGTGTTCAGTGCATCACAAAAACCCAAATGTTGAAGTCTGCCCTGCAAGTCTTAAAATAGATGTAGATCAGTAAACATAAGTGACAATGCAGAACTGTCCTAAAAGCACATGTAACCGTTCTCGTCAAATGTTCTGAAACTCTCTCACATCCTTTATTGTTGAATCTTGCTCTGAGACCGAGAATCCAGCAGGTTGAGATCTGTGTGGATTTTTCAGTTCAAATTATCTAATGTGAGCCCTGCTGATAAGTTTCCTGGTCAGATATTACAATTATGTGACTTTGTTTAATGTGACGGTGTTTAATTTGCACTTTTTTATATTACAGCAACAGCTTGCACAACTACAAAAAGAAAAGTCAGAAATACTGAAGAATTTAGCTCTATATTACTTCACCTTTGTGGACGTTATGGAATTTAAGGTATGAGTGCAGCCCCACTCTGTTGACCTCAGTTGCAGTGAATTAGATGCAGTTTAAGTTAGATGGTTTATGAACTATTTATTCTACCTTTGTTTCATAAGACACCGTGAATGTCGTTCTCATTTTTATACTTGCATAATTTGTATTTGTATATGTGACAATGGTATGTTAGTACAGGTGCATCTCAATAAAATAGAATGTCGTGGAAAAGTTAATTTATTTCAGTAATTCAACTCAAATTATGAAACTCGTGTATTAAATAAATTCTATGCACACACTGAAGTAATTTAAGTCTTTGGTTTTTTTAATTGTGATGATTTTGGCTCACAGTTAACAAAAACCCACCAATTCACTATCTCAACAAATTAGAATATGGTGACATGCTAATCAACTCAAAACACCTGCAAAGGTTTCCTGAGCCTTCAAAATGGTCTCTCAGTTTGGTTCACTAGGCTACACAATCATGGGGAATACTTCTGATCTGACAGTTGTCCAGAAGACACTCATTGACACCCTCCACGAGGGTAAGTCACAGAAGGTCATTACTAAAAGAAGTGGCTGTTCACAGAGTGCTGTATCAAAGCATGTTAACAGAACGTTGAGTGGAAGGGAAAAGTGTGGAAGAAAAATATGCACAACTAACTGAGAGAACCGCAGCCTTATGAGTATTGTCCAGCAAAATCGATTCAAGAATTTGAGTGAACTTCACAAGGAATGGACTGAGGCTGGGGTCAAGGCATCAAGAGCCACCACACACAGACGTGTCAAGGAATTTGGCTACAATCGTCGTATTCCTCTTGTTAAGCCACTCCTGAACCACAGACAACGTCAGAGGCGTATTACCTGGGCTAAGGAGAAGAAGAACTGACTGTTGCCCAGTGGTCCAAAGTCCACTTTTCAGATGAGAGCAAGTTTTGTATTTAATTTGGAAACCAAGGTCCTAAAGTCTGGAGGAAGGGTGGAGAAGCTCATAGACCAAGTTGCTTGAAGTCCAGTGTTAAGTTCCACAGTCTGTGATGATTTGGGGTAAAATGTCATCTGCTGGTGTTGGTCCACTATGTTTTTTGATAACCAAAGTCACTGCACCCGTTTACCAAAAAATTTGGAGCACTTCATGCTTCCTTCTGCTGACCAGCTTTTTGAAGATTTCTGATTTCATTTTCCAGCAGGATTTTGGCACCTGCCCACACTGCCAAAAAGCACCAAAAGTTGGTTAAATTAACATGGTGTTGGTGTGCTTGACTGGCCAGCAAACTCACCAGACCTGAACCCCATAGAGAATCTATCTAGAGAAATAAGTGACCAAAAAAATGCAGATGAGCTGAAGGCCATGTCAAAGAAACCTGGGCTTCCATACAAACCTCAGCAGTGCCACAAAATGATCACCTCCATGCCACGCTGAATTGAGGCAGTAATGAAAGCAAAAGGAGCCACCAGTATTGCGTACATGTACAGTAAAATGAACATACTTTCCAGAAGGCCAACAATTCACTAAAAAATTTTTTTATTGGTTTTACGAAGTATTCTAATTTATTGAGATAGTGAAATGGTGGGTTTTTGTTAAATATGAGCCAAAAAATCATCACAATTAAAAGAACCAAAAACTTAAACTACTTCAGTCTGTGTGCATAGAATTTAATACACGAGTTTCACAATTTTGAGTTGAATTACTGAAATAAATGAACTTTTCCAAGACATTCTAATTTATTGAGATGCACCGGTAGTTTTCAAGGTATACCTCAGTTTTCATTTTGTGAAATGTAGGTGCTTTTGTCGTTAGTATTTTAGCTTAATTGTATTTAGTATTTATTTTTATTTTGTTCATTTTGACTAAAGGAAAACTAAAAAACTAAATTAAGTTTTTTTAGTTTTTTCCAATGTAAAGGGGTCATATGATGCGATTTCAATTTTCCTTTCTCGTTTGGAGTGTTAAAACTCTTGGTGCATAAAGAAGATCTGTAAAGTGCAAAGACTAAAGTCTCAAATCCAAATCCAAAGAGATATTCTTTATAAAAGTTAGAGTAAGCCACGCCTACCTAAAACGCCTCGTTATAACACGCCCCCACACATTTCTACGTCATGTTGTGGGAAGATTTGCATAACGCCGCCCAATGTTCACGCAAAGAAAGAAGGCGTAACTATTATTCTCACTGTAGTATTGTTGTTGACTCCGCCATGTCGTGGAGACGCTGTGTTTAGTTGTGAAAGCAAAACTACTTAGTTTGGCCTTACAAAAGAGGACGATATCAGCTTCGTCATGCTGGAGCTGATCCGTGTTGGTTGCTGAGGAAATACTTCAACTTCGCGCTGTGTATCGCCGGATCGGTTTTCACCGTGGATGAAGCGGAGTCCAGCCGGGGTCGTCACATGTGGTTGCAGCAAGCACGCCGGACGCTCTTTCATCGAAACCGCCGGCCGCGCCGTTCTCAAGCCGCCGCCTCTGCTCACTCTAACCCTACGGCCGTTCCTCACACTAGCCCCCGGCCTCCGCTCACTCTAGCCACCGGCCTCTGCTCACTTAGCCCTCAGGGGAACTGTTCCTACTATAGGCCCCCCCAGCCTCTGCTCACCTCTAGCCTTACGTGCCGTTCTCAAGTCCGCCGCCTCTGCTCACTCTAGCCCCGGCCTCTGCTCACTCTAGCCCCCAGCCTCTGCTCACTATAGGCCACCGCCGCTCACTCTAGGCCACAGTGTGTGACGCTGTTTCATTGTGAAAGCGAAACTAATTGGTTGGCTCCAAACATGGACCGGACTAGAATCAGTAGTTAAGTTGTATTTACAAACACTGTTCCAGAACAGTCCAATCCAAATATTCAGATGTGTGCAGAGCATTTCATGGAGGACCGTTTCCTGATCCTGGAAGACTAGACTACAATGCCGGCTGTTCTGACACAGACTGTAAGTAAGTTTTTTATATATAAAGAGTTTTTATATTTATTATTTTTTCTCTTAAAGTGAGTTCGTTTGAGCAGTGTAGAATAGGCTTGTTGTTTTTTTTGTTTCTCCGATCACAAATGCAGACTGGTTTTATGTTTACGAGGCGTGATGCAACACAACGTGTAAAAAGACAATATAAGTCACTATAGTCCGTAATTATGTCCCCACTGGATGCACGGAGTGCCTCGTTTATACTGGGTTTTCAGTTTTGTGAACACGCTCGGCCTGAAAGGGCATCATCAAAAGTATGGTAGGGGCGTAAGTTCACTCAAACGATGAGGTATTCGGCCAATCATAATGCACTGGATAGCTGGCACTCACCGCACAACTCTTTTCAGACCGATGAGCTTTGTAAAAATCGACGTATTTCAGAAAGGCGGGGCATAGAGGAGAAGGAATAATGTACAGTATGTGGAAAATAATGTGTTTTTGGAACCTTATACCGCATAAACACATTTCATTACACCAAATACACAAAATAATGTTCTTTTTAGCAACATCATATGACCCCTTTACATAAGGTTTTCATCGAATATTTATATTTTATTTTAACCTGTATTTTAATGTAACTATATAGTACTATTTAATATTGAATATATGGTTTATTAAGTGAGATAATACAAAATCATACATTTGTGTATGTTTTTATCTTTTTTATTTTTGATAAAAGACACATTGAGGGTCTATTAAACCTGAAATGTTTGTGCTTTCCTGTTCCTCCAGGACCATGTTTGTGAACTTCTAAACACTGTTGACGCTTGTCAAGTTTTCTTTGACATTGTGAGTTGAATGAATGGCAATCAGCATTATATATCTTTTGAATTTTTTGTTCAGTGACATGGCAGATGTATAACAAAGTGTCTTTTTTCCACAATGCAGACTGTAAATTTTGACCTCACAAAGAACTACCTGGATTTGGTGGTGACATACACTAACCTGATGATGCTGCTTTCTCGAATTGAGGAGCGCAAAGCGATAATCGGCCTCTACAACTATGCCCATGAAATGACACACGGTTCAAGGTAATACATATAAAAATAGCATCTTATATAAAGCCGCATACTGCTGAGGTCTGAGTATTGTGTGATGTTTCTTGTTCAGTGATCGAGAATATCCCAGGCTTGGACAGATGATTGTGGACTATGAGAACCCACTGAAAAAGATGATGGAGGAGTTTGTCCCTCATGGAAAAGTAAAAATCTGCTACAATGAGAGAAAATCCTATTACTCTGTTTCCCATCTCAAATGGAGGACATGTTTTAACCCGAGCTCTCTGCCATTTTCTGCCTACTTCTCTTTCTGTTTTTGACAGTCGCTGCAAGATGCGCTGGTCTCCCTGCAGATGGTGTACCCACGCCGAAATCTGTCTGCAGATCAGTGGAGGAATGCTCAGCTGCTCAGTTTGATTAGTGCTCCCAGTACCATGCTTAACCCAGCTCAGTCCGACACGGTCAGGATTCGCTGTAGTCCTTAATTGTTTTTGTAAACAGTCAAAAAACCTACAGTCATAGTATATTATTCTATCATACTAACTATCATGGCAAGAGATATATTTGATACTTTCTTCATGGATAACAACTCCACTAACGGCCTCTCATGCACACCATATAAATTAGTTCCTCACATGAAGCACACAAACCAAAATGAATGCACTCTGTTGATTCCAGTAGTCTGATGAAAGCATGTTGCTAAGCTCACAAACCAGTTAGCAAATAAGCACATAGTGTATACTAATGTCAGCGGTTTTGCCTTTGATTCTGGCCAAAACTAAGTATCATCAAGCTGTTTGAAAAAGCCCTAAACAGCATCTTACAATGCTTAAAAATAAGGGGCACAAGCCAGTGCTGTAATTAATAATTTTCAGTAATTTAAATAAAGCTGAGGATGGAAAACTTAAAAAAAAAAAAATAATTGTATCTTGGTGTATAACAGAAATAAGTTTAAGTACTAAAATTTGTAAAACGAAAATGAAATAAAACCAGCGACTCCTGTTGGATTTTTTAACGTTTATTTGATCAGATGTATTCTGCTGGTCTTTGTGTTTCAGATGCCCTGTGAATATCTGTCCTTGGACACTATGGAGAAATGGATTGTCTGTAAGTTTGTTTTAAAAACAGTATGAAATTTAAAACTGACACTTTTTGCTGTCTTATTTATACTTTGTATGATTCCTCTGTGCATCTTAATTTAAAATGTGATGCGAATGTCTTAATTTTTCATCAAAATGTAGTGATTTTCTCTGCCTCTGGAATTACTTTCTGAAAATGCATGGGTGTTACCAAAGTGAGATTTCTTGTGAATGCTGTTATAATGGTTGTTACACCTCAGATTTAAAGGGGTCATATGATGCTTTTTTAAAGATCATTATTTGGTGTAACAGAATATGTTGACATGCTTTAATGTTCAAAAAACACATTATTTTTCAAATACTGTGCATTATTGTAGGTCCTCTATGCCCCGCCTCTCTCAAACGCTTCGTTTTCTACAAGTCCCTCCTTCCGACAATCGCAGTCTACTCTGATTGGCCAGCTGACCCCTGCATTGTGAGTTTTCCGAACACCGCACGCACCGTCGGAAATGTAACTACTCCCCTAAGCATATCGCGAGCGTCAGCTTTCAAATATGTAAAGACAGTAAATAATTCATTAGTTTTACCACAGTTCAGCCCGAAAGGGAACGAACACAGTATGAATCAGTACACAAGCCGCGGGTTTAAGACGCTGACTCTACTACTGTCTGGATGAAGCTGTCCCTCGCGCATCACTCCCACACGACCCACACGATGCGCAAAACCCGCATTTGACAGTCATACAAATACTTAAACTAGTAACCACAGTAGCTATTCAGCAGCCGCCAGATTGTCCATAAGCCGTCAGAATTACCTCCTCTCCTAGGTTCACGAAAACGGTCGTCCATAAAATGCATTGATATTCTGTTGTAAGTAATCTTAAAGATTCCTAAATACATCTACTTTCGAAAGGCCAAATAAAGTGCTTTTGCTTTCACACTGCAACACATAGCGTCTCCCTGACATGGCTGCTTCAACACTAACTGCGGTTACTGAAACCACGCCTTCTTTCTTTGCGTGAACATTTGGGCAGCTTTATGCAAATCTTCTCACATAGTGAGGTAGGTATGTGGGGGCTTGTTAGAACGAGCCATTTTAGGGGGGCAAGAGTCTTAACTTTGATAAAGAATATTCTCTTGGTCTTTGAACTTTATCTTGCAACTTACACCACAGGGCTCTTATCTAAATGCACACTCACTTGTTAACCTCCAAAGAGAAGGAAACTGAAACCGCATTAAAAACCATAGACCTCTTTAAGGAAAGCAATAATTGTTTAAATATTGTAGTATTGCATTTACATGATGTGGTTCCATTTTTAACTGGCCCAAATGTAATCTGTTTTGTCTCCACGATTTCTGTGCTTATTTTGAGGAAGCTGCAGAATGTAATAAATCTATTAAAGCATCATCAAATTAAGCAAATATTTAACAATGTTTGTGAACAACTGTCGTTCCAATTCTGTGGACACCGATTCTGTATGGGCCTAGTTTTTACACCTATCACTGATTGACAGGAAGTGTCTTTGTATGTAACAATAGTGTATGTGGTATATAAGATATATTGATCTCTTTCTGTTCTCTGTCCTAGTCGGGTTCATCTTGTGTCACTCGGCTCTGAGCAGTGACGCTGCAGCTCTCAGTCTGTGGAAGTTAGCTCTTCAGAGCAGTTCCTGTCTCTGTCTGTTCAGGGACGAGGTGTTCCACATTCACAAATCTGCCGAGGATCTCTTTGTAAACATTCGCGGGTCAGCCGTTTCTACTAGCAAACACGTTCTCACGTTTTCTATAATTAGTTTATATATTGTGCGTAACATAAATGTAATGTTTTAATTATCAAAATGTGGTTCATGCTTTTCATATAAAGCATATAATGATGTTGATGTGTTTGTTTTCTCTGTCTTTTACAGTTACAACAAACGTGTCAATGACATCCGTGAATGCAAAGAATCTGCTCTGTCACATGCGTAAGTAGTACTTCGGATAAAAAAAATAAAGGTGCAAGTGGTAACTTGGTATTTCTGAAGATACCAAACCAAAATGGCTGTATCTATATTTTTTAAATAATTTTTTTCATCCAGGGGCTCCATGCACAGAGAACGCCGCAAGTTCTTGAGATCTGCCCTGAAAGAGCTCGCTACAGTGCTGGCGGACCAGCCAGGCTTACTGGGTCCCAAGGCTCTGTTTGTGTTCATGGCTCTCTCCTTCGCCCGTGATGAGATCATTTGGCTGCTCAGACACGCCGACAACATCCAAAAGAAAAGCACAGATGACTTTATTGACAAGTAAATGCAGTTCATACATCTCAACACTCAATCTTGATTTTTTTTTATTTTTTATATAAAATCTATCCTTTAATAAGTCTTTATGCCACACTTTGGCCTTTTTCCTAAGTTTTTCCTAATTTTCTAACCACAAGAACAGGTTGGTTATCAAAGGTTGGAAATCTCTATTTATAATATTTTATTTCAGTTTTATTTCAAGTAACAAACGTGGGGATATTTCTACGCTTGAATGGTGATAGGGAAGATAGTCAGGGTTTGAATCGCTTTTTATTTGATATTGCCATTTTCATGTTAGCATTTTAGTATTTTTATTAGTGATTTTTTTTCTATTTTTATTCATTTGTCAAAGTGGAGGAGTGCATGGAACTTGTGAGGGGAGGGGGGACAGGCCAGGAGGTGCAGGGACGGGGGGGAGGTGGGGGGTGTGGGTATATAATTTGAGTGTGGAACCACGACACGTCAGTTATAATCATGCAGCCAAATTCTTTATATTGTATTTTTTAGCTCATTGAAGGGTACAACAAACCCTGACACCAGTCTTGGTCATAACAGTATCATGGGATGAGGACGGCTTAAGGGCATTAACAGCTGGTGTGGAGGGGCAAGTCGGGGGGTGGCAGCGGGAGCCAGTTGATTTGGTTTACGGCTTAGGACCAATCCTAGTTGTTGTTTTTTTGCATGCTTTTTCAAGTCTTTATGGAGAAAATGAATAGGAAAAACTGCATATAAACCAAGGCTGTTTTTTTTCCTTCATTCTTGCTTGTTTTCTCAGGCACATTGCAGAGCTGATCTTTTACATGGAGGAGTTGAGGGCACATGTGCGGAAGTACGGCCCGGTGATGCAGAGGTACTATGTGCAGTACCTGTCCGGCTTTGATGCCGTGGTGCTCAATGAGCTAGTGCAGGTGAGACTGTCTGCACTATGGATCCATTTCCTTCTTACTGCACTAAAAGAAAGGACACAGATCAGTTACACGTCCTTATGAGAGCAGTTGTTATTTGTAGTGCTCTCATGAGATGAGGATCAGTCATGTGCGGTTGGGTGGCTCAGACATGAACATTAGTCACATTATGAATCATTCACAGGATCCCACGTAGGGCGTCTAGAAGAACATTAGGCGAAATACACGAACTTCACCACTAGATGGAGAGATAGTACTGTGATTTATCTTTGAGACCCCAATCAGGAGCTAGACTTGCTCGTCATGGTGTTTTAATTTTAAAATACACACGTGAATGGTAAAATCCCCATGTCTTCCTCCTTTGTAGAACCTGTCTGTCTGCCCAGAGGATGAGTCCATTATTATGTCGTCCTTCGTGAACACTATGACCTCTCTCAGTGTTAAACAAGGTAGTGAACCTCTCTTATTTAAAACATTCATATAATGTGCTTAAAAACATGAAATCATAATTGATGTCCCTTGTCTAGATATTTTTTGACTTGTTTTATAATATGTAGTATTTTTGTATCATATAATTTAATGGTAACGGCATGGATTACAAAATCATTATTTTTGCATAAATTAAAAAAGTGGGTTATATATTAAATAATTAAAGTCATTGGGCAAATTTTGCATAATCTAGTACCTGGTGTACTTTTTTTGTGATATAACATCTCTAATGTCCCTTTTTGATTGTACGGTATCACAAAATAACTAACTTTGTTTGGGTGTGTGTATTGCAGTTGAAGATGGGGAAGTGTTTGATTTCAGAGGGTTGAGGCTGGACTGGTTTAGACTGCAGGTAAGATGATCTCAGTCATTTGAGCTGGGTCAATACATGGTGTTTGCTTCCTCTGATCCTAATCAGACATAATTAACAGCTCTTATCTCTGCTTCCCTCTTACTAATTAGCAGATGCCGGTTAACATAAAGCAACTAATGCTCTCACAGTTTGAGATGCAACACAACACAAAGTTTAATGCTGGCAAATGTTTGTTGCAAAAGTTTGCTTATCCTTTGTTTTCCGAATAAAAGCAACATTTTTACATGCTGAATGAAAAATGGCTTAATTTGGAATTACTTAAAAATGAACCACAATGCATGCTGTTCTTTTGAAGCTCTGATTATTCAAGAAGAGCCTGCGCCTTTCATCCAGGCTCAAATAAATCAGACTTCGTCTCTGTGGAATACGCACGCATGTGGGTGGGTGGGAATGGAAGTGGAGATGGAGATGGAGAGACTAGCTTGTTCATGCGATTTTTGAGGGGCTGTGAGTGTGTGTGGACCTCAAATGGATCTGGAGTGCAGGCTTTGGGATGGTCCAGCTTGCTCTCAAATGCGTTTCCTGTGTGTTGGTTTGCCCAGTCCCACAGCAGAGAAGCCGTTTGAACTCTTCCCTAAAGGAATGTTCTCGGATCAAAAGCGAAGCTTTATCAACTGAATTTGAGGCATGATCTCAATTCTTTTTTTTTTTTTTGTAACATACTTGCAGTTTTATTTAAAACCCTTACATGATCATGGAAAACCTGGAAATATTTCAGAATTATTACTGGGCACTGATTACCAGAATTTCAAAATTTTGCTTTGCAGGTCTTAAAAATAATGGATATTAATAATATCTTGGCATTTTATTATAAGTAAATGTATGTTTTTCTTATTGTATTCAGCTCTAAAATATCTAATCAGTTTTAAATTGATCGGTGTTTGCATTCTTTATAAAATAATAAAAAAAATAGTAATAGGAATGATTAAGGTATTCATTTGTAGGAACCTTTTACATTTTAAATATTCAGTTAAAACCATTTATTTATTCTCATGTGGATGAATTTATGCATTATTTATTTAATTCTATTTTTACTTGTGGTTATGTTTAGATTTATATTGCTGCAATTTAGTACTTTTTAACTGTACTTCAATAAGTATATATTCATATATCCATCTGTCTTCCATATGTTCCACAAAACAAGTGGTCCATCCCAAATTTTAAAGGAATAAATACATTTAATCAGCAAGAATGCATTAAATTGATCCAAAGTGCTAGTAAGAACATTTATAATGTTAAACCTATTTTTTATTAAGCTGTAATATTGGCTCAGTTTTTGGCTGAATTTGTGTTTGCATTGCTGCGGCATTCTTTTGTGAAGTGCTTTTATCTAACCACTTCCTCACTGGTAACCTTGCCAGTGTCAAATTAAAGTTGCCTGATTTACTGACAGTATGTGGTCATGATATTAAAAAAATCTATGTAACTTTACCCCAGACTGTATTCAGCACTATTCTTTCACCTTTACTTGCCTTACGCCATCTTAAATGACTGAACCAGTGTGTTTATTCCACTTCCTTTACAGTTACCACAATTTTTGCTTTTTTGGACAGAGTATGTCCCTGTGAATGCCAAGATCCCCAAAAAGAACTTACTTGGGGTGAACCCATGGAATACGCAAAGCCAGAGGCCTGAACCTCTTCACACAGAGGTTTCACTTCACCTTTTCAGCAGGAAAACTGCTAAGCGCAAATGTGAACATTTCGCACGAGCTGAACAACAGTTTTTCTGGTTTGAGCCTACTTCCCCCCACGTTTCTCTTCGCTCTGGGCGCATCCAGAGTCCTCCTCTTTCACAGGCCACAAAAACAAATCGGCCCAATAACACATGCTTTATTTCACTGCAAGGCCTTGGCTCAGAACTGCTCTCAGTTATACCAGACCACAGCAGACTCAGGAGTTAAACAGGCGCCTCAAGCAACTGAGGTGTTTTGAGCTGTTGACAAGATGTGGTGGTTGGCTATATATTTTCACATATGTGGTGATCACAACTAAAACTTCCAATCTCAAATAATTCTAATAAAATTATACAAATCTCTTTAAAATAAATTATAATTGAACTTCTTTATTTAATTTTTCTTCTTTTTCTGTTTGTTTGTTTTCTTTTGATTTAATTTTATTTTATTCCCATTGGTTATTTGTGGTTCTTTTAAATTCTATTGCGTAATTTAGTCTTTTTTAAACCGGATACTGAATACATGTTTTGCAGATGATATTCTTCTATGTCGAAAAAACCAATGAACTAAGAATCAATACTTGTACTCAGCAAGTAAATTGATCCATAGTGTCAGTAAAGACGTATGTAATGTTACAAAAAAAGATGTATTTATTGCTATTCTATTCTGTTGTATATGGAAATAGAAAACAATTCAAATTTAATAATATTTCAATTATATTATTGTCTTTACTGTATTTTTGAAAACAATAACCTGCAATCATAAGAGACTTCGAAAACATTTTTCAAATCTTACCGCACCAACACTTTTGACAGTATGTAAAAAGAAGTATTAGAAAAATGGGGCGGGCAATAGAGCGACTGGTCGTTAACAACTTATTACTTATGACTGCTTTTTTTTTTTTTTTTTTTAGGTGCAGGAAACCAATTTCCTTAAATAAATGCCATGGATAGGGAGAAAGGTCTAGAAGCAGCACTACTTCGCCGGTTTGATAGCAGCAAGTTAGTTTGAAGAGCTGGCATGACTCTGCTGTCTAAGCAGGGATGCCCTCTTCTCTCCTTAAAGTGCCCCTAATATGGATTTTTGAAAATTACCTTTCATGCAGTGTATAACACTGCTCTAAGTGAATGAAAACATCCTGCTAAGTTTTAAATCTGAAAGTGCACTGTGTTTAAAGTTATTGTCTCTCAAAAGAAGGTCGACTCTGAATCATTGAAGCGAGTTCTTTTTAAAACTAATCCCAAGCCGTTTCATGTTGACCTCAACATGAAACATTAGCATATTGCCCGCCCACTTGTTGGTCTGTTCGCATTGGTTGAATGAAAATGCTAATTCTTTGCCACTAGGTGCTGCTTTTGGAGCGGTAAAAATAGAGGTTTCCCCGGTAATGCTGTACACAAAGCAGCACTGCACTCAAACAACTGCTTTATCAGGCATGACGCGCATGAATGAATTAAATGAAATGCAATCGGACCAATCACTGCAGATTAGTGTCACGCAAAGGAGGGGTTTGGAAAAATTAATCGTTGAGCGAATCGTTTGGGAGTCGTTGAGCAAGTAAGATAAAAAATAAATGCATATTATAAGACAATGAAAGTGTTTTTTGACCTTGCATGCATGTCAACCTGTTGTTGGGGACTGCCAAAACCAAAATATGAACCTTTCATTACCCATAATAGGGGCACTTTAAATCATGCTTTCCTCTTGTGTAATGGCCCGGTTGTTGAGATAGCACTTGCCAGTATATAACAACTAACGGTTCACTCAGTTCATGTCTGCTCGTTTGCATTTGGCCTCTGCGTTTCCAAAGGTGCAGTCCTATTTATCTCTATGGCCAATTAAACTACCAGCAGCCGTCTGCAAATGTACATCTAAAAATAAGCCCTGTTTTTCAATACTTTTTCTACTCCACAGTGGACTTCAGTGCTGTACGATATGTTTATTGTCGTTCCCCGGACTCCATAACCACAAGCTTTGTGAGTTTAGCACCTGCTGAATGTTATGTGGCATCATCCTGGCATGCCGCGTTCTTTGAATTGGCCGATCTTTGGATGATGAAAGCCAGCGCAGGGCGTGTGCAGTCCTTGTTTTGCTTGAGTTTTCTCACACTTCTTATGTTCAAGTTGTCCAAAGGCTGAACGCACTGGCTGGCACAGCTGTTTCGCTGCAAAAAAAGTTTTTTTTTTTTTTTACTTAAACACCAAAGAGAATCTGTTTTGCATACTGTCTTCATTTGATCTTGAATGCTAGAGAGGAAATCGTGTTGGTTGGACATTGTCTGGTTCAACAGTATCAAGTTTACAAAAATATTTCCCAGAAAGCCTTCTCAGAAGTTAATGATATGGTAAAACATCAAACCACACTTTTCTTCAGACTCTGCCCTGGTCCAGTTTCCAATCTGATTCGATGCTCTTCATTTGCTCGAGGATTTGCTCATAGAAATCAAGCCCACTAAGCTCAGCCTTTGAGAACAGATTGCGAAAAGTTGTCAGAATAATTAATGAACTTTAAAGATTAATGCTAACGATGATGTCTGTCTTTGTGTTTAGGCTTACACCAGCGTGTCCAAGGCCTCGCTAGGACTGGCAGATCACAGGGAGCTGGGAAAAATGATGAACACCATCATCTTCCACACCAAGATGGTGGACTCTCTGGTGGAGATGCTTGTGGAGACTTCTGACGTTTCCATGTTCTGGTATGACCGTTAGTAATGTTATAGAAAAAATAACATTACATTAATGTGGCAAAGTACACACTGACTAGGCAAAAAGTGGCTGTAGAAGTCAGAAAATGCTCTGCAGGTTCATTGAATGATATATCAATTAAACTTGAAAATTAGAATTTTTGACCAATTTAGTTATTTTTATTCATTTAGGCTAGTTGTCTATTTTTGCATGCAGCCTGCAAAAAAAAAAAATTATTTTGCGGTATCCAGACTTTTTTAACTAACTGCATTTTAATTCAGACTGCAAGCTCATAACTTGGGCAAAATATGATTCCTTTTTGCCCTGACGCTGTCGATTCAGCAATGGCGCAGGAAACACTGTCTAACCAGCTCCACAATTGGCAGAAAGCATATCTGTTCTCAGAAGGCCATAGCAACTGTCTGTTGTGCCTCTTGTTTATAGATATTTCTCTTTAATGCCGGGTGGAAAGCGGACAGGGGCGTTCGTTCAACTGATTAGATATGACTGTACCAGGCGGTGAAGTGAACTGGCTGCCCATTTTCTCTCTTTCTCTGTCTCTGATAGCTTTTACAGCCGCGCCTTTGAAAAGATGTTCCAGCAGTGTCTCGAACTGCCGTCCCAGTCTCGATACTCCATCTCTTTCCCTCTGCTCTGCACCCACTTTATGAGCTGCACCCATGAGCTCTGCCCTGAAGAGGTGAGTCACACTGACCTGGAATCAGTCCAAAAGGCCCCAAGAGGAGTACAAATGTCAGATTCACTTCAGTAACCTGTAAAATACAGTATAAAAGTTTTCAAAAAATTGTTAGCTAAATAAACACAATATATTATTCTATATAATATTTTTTGGCACCAATATAAAATTACACTATTTATATACATTTATTTTTACCTAAATGAAAAATGTCTCATGTGGTTCTGCAGGGATTCATTGAAATTAATGAAACTTACTTTTGTAATTGCTTTAATTGTCTATTATAAATCAGTTCACAGTTAATTTATTTAATTTGTTCAGGTTATATATTCTATTTGCCTTGTCCCGAAATCTCCGGTTTAGTTTCTATGCAGACTCTGTGTTTTTGGAAAAAAATGTGTTTTATGTGTCTGTGAATGTCCCCTAGTGAATATGGTCAGTGTTACTTTTGAAAAGAGGAGTTTGGAAAAGATCTTTTCTCTTCTCCGTCGGTTCTCGCCACGGCTTAGCCGCGACCCATGCGAGGGTTCAGGATGGAGTCGTACTGTGAATCCGGAAGGCTCCGCGTGTTTACTAGAGCTGGAATGTCCCAACACGCAGCATTGAACGCTGTGGTCCATGTATGTGTACAGAAAACCAAATGCTGAAAAGCATGATTTATTAAATCTGTAATTGAACCATACGCCGGTGCAGCTACCCAGGCTCCCCGGGGGCATATGGAAGCCCCTCCGCACACATGAGGAGCACAACAGATTCCTGTTTTCCCCCCCCGCCGGTATACGGCCGGCACATTCACCAAGTGTTTGTTCCTGCCAAACATCGTACCCTCCAATATCCAATTTAATTTGGTAAATAAACCCACATTTTCTCTCCTAATTGGTGGACAAAACAAACAGCACAATGAGAGTTCTCATGTCATTGCAGGGCCTGAACATTGAGCTGTCTGAGAGCACTTAGAGGAATAAAAGAGATTTATTGAGCCATAGAAGGCTTGGGTTTCCCTTATTTAAACATGAAACTCCCTCTCTCAGCATGTCTCTGAAATGGTCTTCCTCCTATGTCCACTCCACACAGCTTTGGACAGCTGCAAGCTTTATTTATGTTGGAAAAGCACTAAAAGTTTCCAAGAATATTTCCATCCTCGCACAGAAAACTTTTTACAGTGGTTTAGAGAAACAACAAAAGATCACGGCGCTTCAGCAGAGGTTAGCCTCAGCATCACGTCGGATAGATGTGTTATTTCCAACCTGCACCGTCTCCGACTCTTCCCCTCAGATGCCCACGATGCGTGGCAGAATATTTGGGTTTATGAACGGATGATGAGAGCACTCGTCAAATCTGAGTTGAGCCACCAAAGCTTTAAATGACACTTTTTGGTTGGCGTGAAGAAGGACCGGCCTTCTCCGTGATGTTTGGGATTCGTCAAAACGGTGCAGGAGTGGAGGCTTCAGCTCCACATAGGGGCAAAGGTTGTTTTTCATTAGTAATTTAGAGAGTTTGCACTGTTTGCTCTGGGGAGGGAGTTGGGGCGACGAGACCAGCTGGGCCATAACAAAGAGCCTCACTTACACATGGACGGGTCACAAACAGCACCTCACTGTGAGCCAAATTCACCTGAGCAGCTTATGTTGGAGTAGTTTCAGCCTCTGACAGCATGCCCATGGATCACTCATGGACCATTTTCAGATGGCATGCTGACAAATAAGGTGTTTCTCCACCCTGGTCCAAATAATTCAAGTCATTTCATTTATTCAAATGAATGAAGTTTGGGGTCATTTTTTGTAATGTTTTTGAAAGAAGCCACTTATGCTCACCAGCTTGCTTGATTTGTACCAGTAACAGGATTAGTGAAATAGCCTTACAATTTTAAATAGCTGTTTTGCAATTTAATATAGTTTAAAATGCAATTCCTGTGATGGCCAAGCTGAATAGAAAGTTCAAAAGAACAAAGTCTAAAAGTGTAGAAGTAATTGCTGGAACTAAACATTAATTTCTTACCCTAAAAATCTATATATCTACGTATGTCTATGTGTGTGAAGTTAAAGGCCATTTCAGATTGACCTGCCCCTAAACACCACTCAAAATCTGTTTATGCATCCATCAGATGACCCCATCCTGTTTAATTGGGTGGTTGTTTGCCAGTTTAAGGCCTTGTTTACAGATGGCTGTAACAGGTGGCCTGTTGAGCCGTATTGTTATTTACAGCTGATACTAAAGGTAAAGGATATATTTCCTGTGCCTGTAGCAGAACCAAATAGAACTGCAATTCTGTTTGTGGTGCAAAAATGACACACTTGATGCATTGACAGCTTCACACTGCCCATACTAAATGTATACTGAATCGTACCTTATACTGTAAATCAAAAGTCTAGCTTAACATTGGTGTTGTACTAAGGGAAATCTCCACTAATGTCTCTTTGTCTGTCCCTCCCTGCAGAGGCACCACATCGGAGACCGCAGCTTGTCCCTTTGCAACATGTTCCTGGATGAGATGGCCAAGCAAGCCCGCAACCTCATCACAGACATATGCACAGAGCAGTGCACCCTGAGCGACCAGGTCAGTGACGCACACACACGCTTTCAGCGCTGCCAAAACACAGAGGGACTTTTGGGAGTTCTGGAATTTTCCATGTCATATCTGGGATTTTAACAAACTTAACTGGGTTTACAAAGAGTTCTGCAGATTCACCAGGAATGTTCCATTCCGTTGCAATAAGATCATCACAATGAAATTAAACCGTGATTGATTTCCTGGACACAGTTGACAGCACTGATTCGATGACATACGGTCAGCTTTAATGAATAAACTTACTCTCATCCCGCTCTGGTGAGTGTAATCGTCATGTTGTAAGCAAACAGGACAGCAGCTCATAAGTCACTTCCCGCTTTGCTCTTGTCTGGACTGTGGAAGTCACATTTACTTGTTAATTTTAAGACAAGTGATTCAGTCATTCAAGAGCCACTGTGACCAATTCATTGATTCAAACTGATTCAGTCTCATGAGTTTGAGACTGTGTTGAGTCTTTTTGATTGATTCATTAGGAAGGATCAACTCTTAAAAGTCATTTGTTCATGAGGCAGACTACACTGGCAATGCTAAATGTTTTTTTTTTCGTGCAGATAATACAATAGAAATACAGCTATTTATGGGCTTTATTATTTCCCGACACCCAATCTTTCATTACATCTTGTTCAGGCTGTAGGCTCACAAATCAAGCACACAGTTTATTTTGCCATGGTTCTTTATTTTAGTATGTAAATCATTCAGTTCCGGTATTTTAAGAAAAATGTAAGAGTTTTCTATTCCCAACTCTAAACGCATATTTAAAATAACATGCACTGATGAATTGTGCACAATATTACCAGGATCTTGTATTAAGAAAGTAAATAGGGTCAATTTTGATTTCATGTTGACTTTAAAAAGGGGTTTTTTCCGGGTGCTCTTCTGCACAGCTACTGCCAAAACACTGTGCCAAAACCATCAGTCAGGCCGTGAACAAGAAGTCGAAAAAGCAGACGGGGAAGAAGGGTGAACCGGAGAGAGAGAAGCCTGGTGTTGAGAGCATGAGGAAGAACAGACTCCTGGTCACCAAGTAAGGATGGTACATGGTTTTCGTCAAAGAGGGCATGTCTGCGACCCTATTAGATCTTACCAGGAAAGAATCACTGTGTTAAACGAAACTCTGCTGGAGGCCTTTACCGTATTATCCTCACATTCGGCAGACATTCAAACAGATCCTCCTTATAATATAAAATGGATTTATCCTAAAGCCTGTCATGGACACACATGAGCAGTAGTAACAGTTTGGGAGCGGTGTGGCCCCATAGTGAGCAGCGCTATTGTGCTGGTTAAGCTTTCCCTGATTGACTGTGTAATCTGAAGGAAATTAGTTTTTAAGGCTGCTCTCTGTTTTTTACAGTCTGGACAAACTGCACACTGCTCTGTCAGAGCTCTGCTTCTCCATCAACTACGTCCCCAACATGATGGTCTGGGAGCACACCTTCACCCCACGCGAGTACCTGACCTCTCACCTGGAGATCCGCTTCACTAAGTAAGTAAAACTACCATCCTGATAAAACTACCGGACTGGGTGTAATGACCAAAATATCTTGGTTTAAGTAACTTTGTTAGGTAATTATGAATTTTTGGAAATTCTATGGAGAAAAAAAAAATGTTTATATACAGTGGGTACGGAAAGTGTTCAGACCCCCTTAATTTTTTCACTCTTTTTTATATTGCAGCCACTTGCTAAAATCTTTAAGTTAATTTTTTTTCCTCATTAAGTACACACAGCACCCCATATTGACAGAAAAACACAGAATGTTAACCTTTTGCAGATTTCTTAAAAAAGACAAACTGAATTATACATGTCATAAGTATTCAGAACCTTTGCTGTGACACTATATATTTAACTCAGGTGCTGTCCATTTATTCTGATCATCCTTGAGATGGTTCTATCCTTCATTTGAGTCCAGCTGTGTTTGTTTATACTGATTGGACTTGATTAGGAACGCCACACACCTATCTATATAAGACCTTACAGCTCACAGTTGCATGTCAGAGACATGACGAATCAGAGGTCAAAGGAACTGCCTGAAGAGCTCAGATACAGATTTGTGGCAAGGCACAGATCTGGCCAAGTTTACAAAAAAATTTCTGCTGCACTTAAAATTCCTAAGAGCACAGTGGCCTCCATAATCATTAAATGGAAGACGTTTGGGACGACCAGAACCTTCCTAGAGCTGGCCGTCCGGCCAAATTGAGCTATCGGTGGAGAAGAGCCTTGGTGAAAGAGGTAAAGAAGAACCCAAAGATCACTGTGGCTGAGCTCCAGAGGTGCAGTCGGGAGATGGGAGAAAGTTGTAGAAAGTCAACCATCACTGCAGCCCTCCACCAGTCGGGGCTTTATGGCAGAGTGGCCCGACGGAAGCCTCTCCTCAGTGCAAGACACATGAAGTGTGCTAAAAACACCTGAAGGACTCCAAGATGGTGGGAAATAAGATTCTCTGGTCTGATGAGAACTTTTTGGCCGTAATTCTAAGCGGTATGTGTGGAGGAGAAGGGAAAACCAGGCACTGCTCATCACCTGTCCAATACAGTCCCAACAGTGAAGCATTGTGGTGGCAGCATCATGCTGTGGGGGTGTTTTTCAGATGCAGGGACAGGACGACTGGTTGCAATAAAGGGAAAGGATGAATGCGGCCAAGTACAGGGATATCCTGGACGAAAACCTTCTCCAGAGTGCTCAGGACCTCAGACTGGGCCGAAGGTTTACCTTCCAACAAGACAATGACCCTAAGCACACAGCTAAAATAACGAAGGAGTGGCTTCACAACAACTCTGTGTTCTTGAATGGCCCAGCCAGAGCCTGACTTAAACCCAATTGAGCATCGCTGGAGAGACCTAAAAATGGCTGTCCACCACCACCCCATGTTTACCATCCAACCTGACAGAACCGGAGAGGATCTTGCAAGGAGGAATGGTAGAGGATCCCCAAATCCAGGTGTGAAGAACTTGTTGCATCTTTCCCAAAAAGACTCATGGCTGTATTAGATCAAAAGGGTGCTTCTACTAAATACTGAGCAAAGGGTCTGAATACTTAGGACCATGTGATATTTCAGTTTAAATTTTTTAATAAATCTGCAAAAATGTAAAAAATTCTGTGTTTTTCTGTAAATATGGTGTGCTGTGTGTACATTAAAGAGGAAAAAAAATTAACTTAAATGATTTCAGCAACTGGCTGCAATATAACAAAGAGTTGTTTTCTTTTTGTGAAACAAGGTGGAGAAGGGCCGGTTCTGACCTATTTCGTACTTGATACACGTTGTGCCCGGCCAAATGCTTGACGGCCGTTAGTTTTATGGGGGTTATGTGTGAGAACGACGAACTTGGGGGTGGTTAAATGTCTAATGTGAGATTCGCCGCGCTAGGTTACACAGCCTGGTTAGTGGGAGTTGGGGTTTATTTTATTGGTAGGTGTAGTATGATGTCTGATGTCGCTGTGTATGTGCAGGACCGTGATGTCTATGAAGAATCCACCTAAGCGGACCTGATAGGAGTAAACGCAAGAGTGATGTGTGTCAGTCAAAGTATTTTAGTAGATGATGTGTGTTGGTCTTGTTGATTATCAAAGTTTCGTGCTTACAATTTTTGGGTTCTTGCGACGAAGTAAGTATCGCCGTTTGACAAGCAAGTGACAACAATGATGTTGTCTTCAAGGTTTTCGCAGTCATTAACCGCCTCATGGCATATTTGTCCGATTTTATTGTGTTTTGAAAGGATGGTAAAAAACTTTGAGTAAAATGTAAACACAATCAAATTTAAAAAACTATACACTTTTGGATTACATAAAAAAAAACAAACAGGAAGTGGACATTTAGGCTATCCATCTAATAGTAGTCTACCAAAATTTTATTAACAGTAGAAGTTAAATCTTAATCTGGGTACTGTTTTACGTTTTAAAATCTCAAAGGGAGTTTGGTCCCATCAGGCTGACGTGACAGTCACGACTCATGCAGCTTTAAGGTTTTATGCTTCTTTTGTTTCTACTCGCGATCTTTACAACACGCATTAAATTACAAATTTCATGGCACACTCGTTTTATGCACATTTGGCACCACCTATTGTTGTGGGTATATTATTGACATGTCAAAATCTAGACCCTGAATATAAGACGACCCCGTTTTTTCAGATGTATTTCCAAGAAAAAAAAAAACATCATCTTATATTCGGGTCAATACGGGAGTTCACAAAGAAAAGGGACTTCCTATCTCTACGGATTGTCTAAGTGTGTGTGTATTAGTATTTTAAGTATTTTATAGTATTATATATTATATTTATTATATATTCAATTTAAAAAGTATTGTTGTATCATATTATATGTGTGTATGTATGCATACAATTTTATACATGTACAAAAAAATTGTTGTAGTGATACTTTTTCCTGAATCCTGTGAGTACAAACATCCCAATAGCCTGAACTGAGTGAATTTGGCCGCTACCTGCATAAATGCATCACTGCTTGGTTTATCTATTACGTTACCCACAGTCCTCCCTTCCTGATGAGGTCTATCCGCACTCGTTCCGCACTAGCATCAATCATATTGATTTGCCTCATAGGGGAGAGTTACTGTTGCATTTATGTCAAGGAAAATTGTCGTCCAGCTCTCCCTTATTAATTAAGCTGAGAACTCAACTGCTTAAAGAGCCTCTTGGGTTTATTGTTCGATTTGTGTAATTTATTGGACTAGCGGTGAGAGTTTGGGTTAGCATGATTTTTGACACAGTTCCAGAATAGTGCTTGTCCAACTAAATAAACATCAGGCCGAGGAATAACAGGTATTTTCCACTGTTGGATTCAAAACTCTGACGCGGATGCATTGGCTGGCCCCTCTCTCCCGGGCTGTGAACCCCTCATGTGGCCATGCTTCTCAGCAGTGAGAGGCCCTGTTAGCAGAGCTCACCACCCAACCATGTGCTGTTATTACCCATTTCCATCTGATGGGTAAATAGCCTTGATTCAGGTCCATTGTGGTTATGGATCTGTTTATAGTGGCCACCATTGCTCTCCGAACAACACCACATAAGTCCAAATTGACCATGATTACTTTCTTAACATATAGTCCAGGTCTTACTGTGAATGATTCATTGAGGCATTTTATTCCAAAGAAAAAAATTGTTTGTCTTCATAAGCCTTTATCAAAATGTCAAAATGTGCTCCAAATTTTAAATGGGGGGTGGCTGTCACATTTCTCAGTTTAATCTAGTTTGACTTGGTGCACTAATATATATATATATATATATACACACATATACAGTGCCATGAAAAGGTTTTTGCCCCTTCCTGTTTTTAAATTTTTTTGCATATTTGTCACATTTTAATGTTTCAGATCATCAAACAAATTTTAATAGTACACTTAGATAATGCAAGTAAATACAAAATGCTATGCCACAGCATCTCAATCGGACTTAATTCCGGACTTTGACTTGGCCACTCCAAAAACCTTAATTTTGTTTTTCTTCAGCCATTCAAATGTGGACTTGCTGTTGTGTTTTGGATCATTGTCCTGCTGCAAAACCCAAGTTCGCTTCAGCTTGAGGTAACGAACATGTGGCCGGACATTCTCCTTCAGGATTTACTGATAAGAGAGCAGAATTCATGGTTCCATCAATTATGGAAGTCGTCCAGATCCTGAAGATGCAAAGCAGCCCCAGACCATCACACTACCACCACCATGATTGACTGTTGGCCGCATGATGTTTTTTTTATGAAATGCTGTGTTGGTTTTACGCCTCATGTTGCAGCATGATAATGCACGGCCCCATGTTGCAAGGATCTGTACATAATTCCTGGAAGCTGAAAACATCCCAGTTGTTGCATGGCCAGCATATTCACCGGACATGTCACGCATTGAGCATGGTTGGGATGCTCTGGATCGGCGTATACGACAGCATATTCCAGTTCCTGCGTTTTAATGAATACCGCCAACTTCTACTTACTGCATTGTTTAAGAGGATGGGGACCCAACATTCCACATTTGTTGTTGCGTGCACCATTTGTCGAGACAACGTGTTTTTGTATTCAAAACTAATCTGAGAGTTAAGTGGGGAGATGGGTGTTGCGAGTGTGGTGTGTATTTTTTTGCTGTACAGATGATAGGTCATTGTGGGTCATGTAATTCCATTTTTGATAGTATGACTTGGGGTGGTGTGGTCTTAGTTTGATTGAGGGAAGGGCGCGCCGGTTGAGTGGGATGTTGGACTCCTATGATTTTGACAGTTTTTTGGTTTGTTTGTGGTGTTTTGGGGCTGTAATTATACCTCCGTTGTTTATGTATATATACCTTGATATAATTGTTCATGATGCAAAAACGCACAACAGAATCAACTAAAATTAAAATGAAACCGAAAATATAAACTGATTCAAAATATAAATTGAAAATTATAATAGTATCTCTGTGATGCTAAAATAGCACCGATTGTTTATCATTTATATAATTTAGCTTTATTAATTAATGGGATGCAATCAGTATTTCATGTTGGGTTTAATGACTTTTAAATGGGAAATATTTCTGAGTGAAACTGAACATTTAGTAGGAAATTATGTAAAATAGTAAGTGGATTTTATCCATTGGGATTTTTTATTGGATTGTTTATTCAGTTAGATTGATTTTTTTATATGTTTTTTTTTTTCTTGCTGCTTGGTCTTGATTACATCAGCCGAAATGTTTTTTCTGAGGTGTAGAAGGATGCATTTTGATAAAATATTAACAAGTTTGTTCCTTTAGCATTACATGCACCAATTGTGCAATAAAACCAGAGACAATTGCTAAAGTCAGTAGGAGCAGTTAATTTTTGTTACTCATTCTTGTTGACCATTTCTGTAACTGTCTCTCAGGTCCATAGTCGGGATGACCATGTACAACCAGGCCACACAGGAGATTGCCAAACCGTCAGAGCTGCTCACCAGCGTGCGGGCCTACATGACAGTGCTGCAGTCCATCGAGAATTACGTGCAGATTGACATCACCAGAGTGTTCAACAATGTGCTGCTGCAGCAGACCCAACACCTCGACAGCCACGGAGAACCAACCATCACCAGCCTCTACACCAACTGGTGAGACTCTACATACCCATTCCAGAATAGCCACAGAGTGAGGATGAATGGCTCTGTTCCAAAACCAAGTATACTGCCTGCATAGGCTGCTGCCTTCTAAAGACCCCGATATACTTAAACTAAGTTCGTTTTCGTTCTTCGTTTGCGGGCAAAAAGAAGTTCAAAAAGGCTGAGCGACGGTATACTGTTTTGGAACATTCCAACACTTCCAAGGCGGGGTGTAGATTAATGTAAACGTGTCGCGACACATTTATTTGAAACACATGTATTTGGTACTTGCTACCTTATATCTTTACTCTTTCTTTTCATTCTTTTCATGGCTTTGGAAAACTTGCATCTGATGTTTCTCTACGTTGCTTTTTGCATAACGCCGGGTCGTCGACACCAAGCTTCGTTGCAATTTCTTTCTAGGAATTAAATGCTTTCTCTGAATCTTTAAAGTCTCTCTGCGAGCGATCGTACAGGTGCGGATATATTGGTGCAGCTCAGCTATTCGACACTCCAGTGTGTTCATGTTGCTAGTGACTTGGAGATGTTGTTCTCCTTTCTGACCTCCATTGAATGAGAAACGAACCGGGAAAAAAAAATCGCCCGTCAAAGAAGGTGGAGTTCAAGAATACACCCACCAATTGCGTAATCGCCACGGACCAGTGGTAGCTCAAAGGTGTTTAGGAGCCAAAACAAACTCCCCCAGAAAGTTCGCTTTGGTGAGCGGTTTCGATCTGCCGAAACGAACTCAAAACAAACTTGGTTTCAACCTGATTTTGTTCGAAATGACATATCAGTTTGTTCTTTGATTTCGTTTGAAGTATATCGGGGTCTTAAGACATCCTAACAGAAGTAGAACCTCTTAAGTGACCTACATAGGAAGCAACAAAAAGCACTCCTAATGCAAAGCCTTGACTAAACTTAAACCGTTATATAAACTTATTAATATTTAAAGGATTTGAATGCTTTTGAAGTATATAAAGGGCACTAGGAAATTTTTTTAATTTTTGTGATTTCCTTTTTTTTAATGGTTTAATTTACATTTTAATAATTAAAAAATCTAAACATTTAAATATATATATATATAACTTTAACAATTTAACAATAATTCATAAAATTTTAACGCTTTAACAATAATAGGGCAATTGAATTGCATTTTTCAGAATTTTTGTTGTTGTCTGTTGTAATTTTTCTGATTTCTGTGTTTTACGATTTAATACAATTTACACCAGCAAAAATGGTGGAAATTAAATGGATGCGTAAAACTTTAGCAATTGAATTAGTCTATAAAACATAAACAATTTGATATTTAAAAAAAATAATTTCATGTTTTTGGCAAACAAAGTGCTACATAACAGATTCAAACAAGTTAAATTAAAACATGGATGGAAAATTGTGTGATATTTTGTAATAGTCTTTAAAAATAATAGCTAAATAAAGAGGTTCCTATGATGTCTTATAATGAAATTTGGTTTGGGTTAATCTGTGCGCAGGTATCTGGAGACTCTACTGCGGCAGGTTAGCAACGGTCACATCGCTTACTTTCCTGCCATGAAGGCCTTCGTTAACTTGCCCACAGAGAATGAGCTCACCTTTAATGCAGAGGAGTATTCTGACATATCTGGTGAGGAGAAAAAGCACTCCACAAAGACACTTTGAATAAAGGGTTTCCTTGTTTAGAATCATTACACAATCCTCAGCTGGACGTGATTATATCCACACTCAAACTGTCATAGCACGTCTGAAAGCTCTTGTCTTTTTCTCTCAGAAATGCGTTCCCTGTCTGAGCTGCTGGGTCCGTACGGGATGAAGTTCCTCAGCGAGAGCCTCATGTGGCACATCTCCTCCCAGGTGGCTGAACTCAAGGTGAGCGAATAAAAGGTCGTGAGTGAAAGGTCACATCATTATTTTTTTTTTTTGGGCTTGTAACAGTTGACTTCTTTGCCCTTCCTCTTAGAGAGTTGCGAAGCACAGTTCTCTGTGGAGACAGCCTGGCACCGTGGCTTAATAAACGATGGCCGTAAGGAGAAGGCGGCAAAATGCATTAGGCTCTATATTTTGATTATGTATGTGTTTGAAACCATTGGTATTTTTCCAAATCTTCAGTACAGAGCGGGCACTACGTCTGTCTAAGAAGTACGGCAACTACTCTAAAGCCGAGTGTTTCCACCTTTGTTAGTCGCGGCACCCTTTGGATATTTTAACAAACTTGTGGCACCCTACCGTGTTTGTTTTTTTCGTTTTATTTTATTTATTTATTAACTTTATTTATTTAGGTAGTTAGTATGTTTTTATTTATTTGATAACATCAGTTTTAGGGGTGTCGAAATTTATCGTTTCTTCGATGCATCGCGATGCAGACGAAGACGATTCGGTATCGGTTCAGTAATAGACCGAATAACCGATTATAACGTACTGATGCTTTTCTGACGTCATTTGTCGCATACGTGCTTTGTCGCAGTAGCATACATTAGGCGCGTTCGGCTTGAAGTGCCGCTGTGCAGAATGATCAGTGTATGTCATCAAGTACCGCAAGAGCGATAAGAGAGTAGACGGATCCTTATGCTTTCGCGGTTGATGTCATACACTCATCCTGCACAGCGCTGCTTCAAATCGAACGCGACTAATGGCAGAGGGAGGCAAGACGCGAGTGATTAAAAATGACTCCAACTACTTTAAAAGCCGACATCTGGCCACATTTCGACTTTTATGAACAACCTGAGCACGACCTGGAGAAGAAACACGCTGTGTGTAAATCATGTCATGCACAATGAAATATGTAGGGTAGGGATGGGCAAATGAAGCCTCATGAAGCACTGAGGCTTTCCTCTGACTGTTTCAGAAAAATATTCAAAGCTTTGAGAGTGTCAAAAACAGCGCCATCTGGTGGCTCAAAAAATATATAGCAGCCAAAAGCCTGTGAAAGACGCTCGGCATCTACCACATATTCCACAGATCGATTCAAGTTACATGCACAAATAAAAGCCTAACAGTGTGTGTGTTTGTGTTTGTTGAGTTTCTGATAAATTAATTTACCCATTAAACTGTGCAATTTAATACCAGTACAAATATCAATATGATGTAATAGAAGAATGATGTACTCATATGAATTGCATATGACAAATATAGAATTTTTCTGAAATAATTTGTATTCTTATTTCTTATGTGACTGGGTATCTAAAATGTAACTGAATAAGTCCGAATTAAAACTTATTCATAAAGTAAGATCTGGGGGATCGAACATTTCGACACGCAAAGTGAATCGCGCACGTGACTGGACAGAAAGTGAAGCTTCATTTGTCATTGGTCACGTGATTTCTATGACAATTAACAACACAAGCTTCGGATCGAGGCTTCATCTAGCACGCCCATTTATTCTCGACACAAGCTCCAATGCCTCGGTTCAAATGGCACATTACTAGCAGGGGGTAATACCACTAACTTAAGAAACCAGGTCAGATACAGTTCATATATCTGACTGCTTGTATTTATTGGCAAAATTGTATAAATGTGAGGGTGCAGTGCATTGTCAATGCATTGTGATGCATCGTGATATCGAATTGAACCGAATCGATGACATGATAATCGTAACCAAAACGTGAGACCAGTGTAGGTTCACACCCCTAATCAGTTTGGCTTTTTTAATAACTTGCTTATGTATTTCATTATTATTTTTATTTTTTCTTTAGGAAAGTCACTTTGACTTACTGGCAGGTCTTGTCTGAATCTGTGGCCTTTTTTTTAATACATTTTTAGAATTTAAGGAAAAACTGTGAAATTGTCTTTGTTTTTCTTTTCTTTTCATTTTTACATGGTATAATGTGTTGAAGCTCATGACCTTAAAACGTGGCTGACAATGGTATGTTTGTGAAACATGATTAAATTATCCAAATATGTAAAACCAAAACACAAGAGGTTGTGTAAAACTTTTTGAATGATTGGATGTTCCAATTTTGTGGACGTATGAAGAGCTTTCTGTGGATTACTGCAGCCACAGATTCCATGTGGGCCTGTTTTCCGGGAACAGAGTTTAGGTAGCACTTCCCCTCACTCTGAGTTACTGTCAGCAATGATGAATTAATGGGAACTGTGATCAAACCTGAACCAAATGCTAGTTTGATTACATTGAAGGTAAAGCCTTCCTCATGAGGTATGAATGATGAATTGTTCGCACTCCCTGACACAATGATTAAGGAATGGACTGTTTCTTTCTTTTTCTTGTGCAGTTCATCTGTATATTGTTTTTTTTTCTTTCATTTCATTCATTAATAGCAGCAGGTTTGCAAATGCGTGATATATGTAATTGAAACAGCCCTCTGTATTATAAAAGTTTCTTGAGCAACAACCACCACCAAGTGTGTGAACACAGGCTTGGCACATGTCAGTGATGTTCTAACATGCAAACCTCTCTCCTTCAGCTGAAAGTAATTTGGGGAAAAAAGAACCAAGTTTCCTATCTGACCCACAATCAGGTGTGGAGTGAAATGGTTTATTTTGCATTTCTATTCTGCGCCATGTTCACCAAAGGACTTTAAAGAAGAACATGTTTTCTCTTAGAGCTCAAATTACGCAAATCGTTTGTTGACATGCGAACTCGTTCTCTTGCGTTTTTTCGCAGTTCCCATCTCAGGCGATTTCATGCCTTTAATCGGCTACTGTTCGAGATTGTTCTGTTTAGGCGTTAGAAGTAATTTTCTGGGTTCAAAATTAAGTTAAATCAACAGCATTTGTTTCGATTTTCAAATGAAAATGATTTTCTGGTAATCAACGTTGTCATAAATGCTGTTATTAGAATTTAATTCCTTTAAAGGTGCATGTAGCTTATGATGTCCTCCTCTGGAAAGATGGACAGACTGCTTCAGATCTATTCGCATCATTTTTCTGCTTTTACATCATAGTGTCTTTTATCGCCCTTACAGAAACTTGTGGTGGACATGTGGAGGTTATGACACCCCCCCCAGATGAGACAGCTCGACAAGCCGACCATATGCAGCACTCTTTAAGCGGGCTCACATGCGATCAGTTGTGGACTTTTAATTATATATAAAATACCAAAATCATAAGTGGGGGCAGTAAAAATTTGTAAAAAAAAACAAAAAAACACTTTTATTCAACAAGGACACAATAAAGTGATCAAAATAATAAATTGACAGTAAAATACATTTATTATATTACAAAACAAAATGCATCCTGAACAAAATGTATCCGTTTCCATAAAAATATTAAGCAGCATAACTGTTGTAATATTAATGATAATAAGCAATGCTTTTTTTTTTGAGCAGCAAATCAGCATTAGAATGAGTTCTGAAGACCTGGAGTAATGATGCAGAAAAGTAAACTATGCCAACAGAAATAATTACATTTAAAATAAAATATATTTAAAAATTAACAATATTACTGTATTTTTTTAACAAATAAATGGGTGTGCATAAGAGACTTTTTTCAAAAACGGTAGTGTATATTTGCATATGATTATTATATTAATCTGTTTATATGCTTTATAAACTTCTGAATTCTTCTGATGTTGAATAAATATAATATTAAATGTAGTAGTATATCAAATACATTCCATGTTTTTTTCTCTCTTCTGGTCTCTGATCTAGTTCAGATTAATCTGCCCATGAACAGCATGTAAAAACAAAGCAAACTGCATTTGTTCGCTTTGTAGGTCTTATCAAAGTGGCTCACATATTGACATAATTTTAGAGTCATGCACAAAGCTATATTAATATTGTGAGACAAGGTCAGAAATTACAAATAAAACTCCAAAAATATCAAAATGGCAATTTAGATGTTGTAAATATTGAAAGTCATGTCCATGCACCACAGGTAGAGAAGCCCTGTATTAGTCAGTAGCTGTTTGGAATGTCATGGCATGAGCTGTAATAACAACCACCGGCCCCCCCTCACTGCAGACAGGCCCTCTACACTGAGCTATTTGTTATGGCTTGTACTCATACAGTCAGATTACTGCGCTCAAATGTGAGCAGGAATTTAAAAGTCCCGTCTGAGGAATGTGGCCCATATACACTCCACCTGCAGACCTATTTTTAGTGGTTCTAAAGGAAGAAAATGGCCTATTTTTGCAAGTTATTAATATGACTTGTCTTCTATTTCTGTAGCGGTTGACAGCGTGCTGAAACGGATGACCATCATCGGCGTGATTTTGTCATTCCGTTCTCTGGCTCAGGAAGCTCTCAGAGATGTGAGTTGTTATCCAGACGTCTGGTTTCTTTCATGACTCGCTCCACACTCACATGGACATCGTTTCAGCTTAACATAAGGATGTTGTACATCTCGTATCTGAGATTTTGCTCATTCCAGTCCTAAATTAGCTTCTTATTGTTTCCATGAAATGCACAAGGTGTTAAGTAAAATGTCCAAGCTTTTTTTCATACAGTACACATGGATGATGATTTGCACTGCCAAGCTCCAAAAAAATAAGTTGTCCATATGACTTATGCACTAAATTCTGAAGTCATGCAATGTCTTTGTGTAATGAAATTTGCATTCATTTGCATTCTCATATATTTAAATCAGTGTTGTCATTAACTAAAACTAACCATTTTAAAAATAATTTTTTGTTGAATGTAAGTAAAATATTGTAATATTAGATGTCATTTTAGAAAAATATTAGATGAAAAACTTAAAAATGTTGCCTTGACTAACTGAAACATTTAAGTTAGAAATATAGAAAGAAATGTATATAAAACCCTAATAAAAATGACTAAAGTACATACATTTATTAAAACTACAATTCAAATAAAAATGAAACCTAATGCAAATTATTAAATATTTTAATAGTATATAAATAATGCTAAAATAAAACTTATTCAAATATGCCACCTGAAGATGCTTCAGTTTGGTTGTCGCGTGCCATATGACAAGTTTGAATATGCGTAAGTGTGAAAGAGAGCTACAGTAAGAGATTCTCAGTAAATAATAATTGAAATTTACTGACAAGCATTATTCATAAATATGTATATGACATTATGAGACTTTGAATGTAGCGCACAAGTCATATAGACTATTTATGTGGGGTTTTTTTTGTGCTTTTCAAAGCTTGTTGGTGTAAATCACTGTCCCATTGTATTGTAAGGAAAAGAGCATCTCAGACATTCTTCTGATTTTTGTGTTTGAAGGAAGAAATAAAATAATACAGCACTGGAATGAAGTGAGGTTGAGTAAATGACAAAAAAGAAGAAAAAATGGTTAACTACTCTTTTGTTCGAAGACGTCGTTGCCCAAATGAGCTCTAATCACAGATGTGTCCTTTTCTCCAGGTGCTGTCCTGCCACATTCCCTTCCTGGTGAGCTCCGTGGAAGACTTCAAAGACCACATTCCTCGTGAAACTGACATGAAGGTAGGTGACGTTCAGACTTGCTGTCAGCAGTAACGATGGGCCGCCGGACCTGAAATTCTCCCTTTTCTCAGGTCGCCATGAACGTGTACGAGCTGTCTTCTGCGGCAGGCCTGCCCTGTGAGATCGACCCTGCTCTGGTAGTGGCTCTGTCTTCCCAGAAGTCTGGTAGGTTATTTCAGACCATTCGAGATGGTAATGCGCATCAGGCCATTTCTAACCCAGATGTAACTTTTTGGCATCAAAATATAAACTGGCTCGGTTTTTTTCCCAGTCAGAGGAAAATAAAACGGCGTAACTGGAAGTTCTTTGGTTTTGGCCTCTTAAGAAAGTGCAGATTTTGCCGATGTGCATCAGGTGTTTTTGCTCTAGATTTGTTAGAATGCCGAGAGTCCACTTTCGGAATTCAGCTTTCATCAGCATTTGCTACAAAATAGGTAGTTAACAAAGTGTGACGTCGGTGTGCACATACTTGAAAGAAAAGTTGAACAGGAATTCTTTTTCCAAAGTGAAAAGGCCATTTCATTCCAAATGATTTACCAGAAATCCCTGTATTAAGTCCTTGGATGCAAGTTAGCTGGCTGTAAAAAAGGTTTGGTTTGTGTTGAAACGTTAAGTGGTATCACATGGTTTATATCGGGTCTAATCTGGTCAAGTACTGCAGCGTTAGGATGCTCGCTTGCACTGTGATTACGGTGTAACCTAACACTCAGAAACATACATTACATCCACACCCATGTTCACTTTGGTCACAGTATCAGTTTACCATGTCTTCTTATTTCTGTGGTGAATGATTTCACAAGAAAGCTTCAAACCTCACATGGCCAAGCCTATCTTAACCACAACCTCAAGAGTTAAAAATAATAACAAAAATATCTGTGCATAGGAGATCTGTCTCATGAGTGTCATTTTCATTGTTGAAGAGTGGCTATCTAAAATGACACTTTTTAAAAAAACATTTTTGTAGCGTGATAGTACTCAACTGTCTTCGAAACATCATCACTTTGCCCGTAACTACTATTTTCTTTTAACAGTGTAATGTGACAAAATAATGCTACATGATTTATAGATGCTGCAAAAATTGTAAATTTTTTAAAAACTGGCCAACCAATGATATTGGCGCTTTTGTTTACGTGCCTGGAGCTGCTGAAGTTACAGTAAAACACGACTTGGTGGTGCTCAAGCACAAAATGGTCTTGCCCGAGCACACATTGTTACCTAACGACGAAAAAGATGCATCGAGGCAAGATGAATGTAGAGCAGCTGGTCTCATTGGTGTCTGAACACAAAGAGCTTTCATGACAAATGCGACAGCGACTACAAAAATCTCGATAAGAGGGAGTTGTTATGGAGAGGAATTGCAGATCAAATATGATTTGATATGTACTGGGGTATATCTGTTTTTCATTAAGCGCCATCTAATGTCAGGGAGTGAATTTGCACGTTCACTCGGCTCATCGCCAGCGTTTTTCGTCCCAGTGTGCACAAGGCTTTAGGCAATAATCAAACAGACTTAATTTTAATGAATTAGTTCATTTGGACAGGTTGTTTCAGTTAACTGGTTCAAAAAAAGATTCACTAAGTCTATGCAAGGCATTTTACATCATTGTTTAATGGAAATATTCAGTTAAATGCTGCTGTTTATCACAATATTTTTAATATTATACTTTATTATATAAATGTTGTTGTTTATGTAATTTACAAATGATGGGGTTCTGTTCTTAATACATTAACTATTGTTCTTTTTTTAAACTTAATGTTAAAAATGTATTCTTTTACATTACTGTTCAAATGTGTGGAGTCAGATTTGTTAATTTTGAAAGTAAGAAAGAAATTAATACTTTTTTCAGCAAGGATGCATTCAATTGCTCCACAGTAATAACCTTTATAATGTTATAAATAGATTTATATTTCAAATAAATGCTATATTGAACGTTCTACTCATCAAAGAATCCTGAAAATTTCCACAAAAATTAGGCAAATATTTTCAACTTGCTGAAAACTGGCAGCCCACACTTTTTTTTTTGTTTTACAAGAAGACATTTTAAAATATTAATAGAAAACTAACATTTTTAAATCGCAGTAATATTTCACATAAATGTATAAAATGTATTTTGTTTCAAAAACTTCAGACCAAAAAAAAATTGTAAATGGTAGCTTATGTATAATTGCACTAGTCTTAACATTTTGTAAACTTTTTGTAACCAATGATGTGCATCTTTGTAGTTTGTGAAGCTAGTTTCAAAGTAGCTTCTCACACAGCTGTTTTGAGATGCATTTGTCCAGAGTTGCTGATCAAACCCTCATCAGGCATTAGAGCCCATTCGAGGAATCAGCTTCCCGAGAAGAGCCTTGTGCACTTAAACGTACTTCATTCCACACAGCAGTTCTCCAGAATTGAGCAAAGCTGTCCGGTGAACAGCTTTCATTTTCTCAGGGCAGCCCAGACCCTCCAGGGCCTCTTGGCCAGCACCGATGTTTTTGTTCTATTCCCCTGATGGTTAAATCCAAAATCTAAATAGCGAGTCAACTCAAACTAGACTTAATTGAATCACTCCCAAATACTGTTGCGCTAATAACATAAATAAGAGTTAATGTTTGGACATTAGTGCTGTTTTTCTTGGCTCTTTGCGCAGATTTTCGGACACCGTCCAGAGAGAGAAATGCAATCGGCTGCAATTTCCCAGCCATCTCACAATGGCAGCACATCAGTATTTCTCGGAGTTACCTAAAGGAAAATTCATGAACTCAATTCCCTGTTTGTAACAGAAAATATTAGCCCGGAGGAGGAGTACAAGATCGCCTGCCTGTTGATGGTCTTCGTGGCTGTTTCCATGCCGACCCTGGCCAGCAACGTGATGTCACAGTACAGTCCCGCAATAGAAGGTACCAATTTTTACATTTCAGACTCGCGCTGAACCGCTGCGAATGAAATCAGATTACATCTGTGCTGTTTGAACTGCGGTCCGCTGGAACGACGTGTTTTAATGCGCGTGGCATTTATCATGTGTGTGTTAACTCTCTATAAATCTTTTAAGGTCACTGCAACAACATTCACTGTCTGGCTAAAGCGATAAACCAGATTGCCGCTGCTCTGTTCACTATCCACAAGGGCAGCATAGAGGATCGCCTCAAAGAGTTCCTCGCCGTAAGTAACAGTATTAGCTGTAATTGTTCTAAACTCTGGCTTAAAGCGTTTTCGTTTCCAATACTTTCACTACACAACATGCGATTTACGTTAACATGTCAACAATAAACACTCCATTTATGCAACTCTCTCTCTGGGACTTTGCAGCTTAATAAAACTCTGTAATTCTCTCCCACAGCTCGCCTCCTCCAGCCTGCTGAAGATTGGACAGGAGACGGATAAAAGCACTACACGAAACAGGGAGTCTGTTTACCTGCTCCTAGACATGGTGAGTGAATCCACACCTCTGTTCCAAGACAAGACAGAGCATTTCATAATGGTGTGCAATCATATTCTCTGTAGCAGTGTTAATTTTGACAGCAAATTTTGATTTAGTTTTAGTCATAGTCTTTTGACTAAAATGCCATTTAGTTTTAGTCATATTTTAGTCACCTGAATTGTTTTTAGTTTTAGTCGACTAAATCTAACAGTAAATTTAGTCGGCTAAAATCTAATGGGTTTAGTTGCAGTGTAATGCGTTTATTAAGCATTTCTCCAAAATGTCCAAACTCATTATATAGGTTTGATATTAAGCTTTTATCATGATAGACACCGATTTAACTGCGGTGACACACAACATGCCTTTGTTAAAATTAATAAAACCACTTCTCATAAAGAACAAGAACATGGTCTTCTTTTTAATGAAATACCAATGGTTATATAGGCTACTTATGCATTCTTTATAGCAACTTGTTTACCATATTCTTCATTCTTTCAAGCAGACATATTTATTTCTGTGAATAAATTTAGATTAATCTTTAGGGCTACTAAAGTTTTTCAGTCAAGAGCAGTGAGTGATTTTCTGTCTTTCTTTCGTTGCTTGATTAACATCAATAATTCGGACAATAGCAACTAAATTAGGCTGCTGTCCCTTTAAAACCGAATGCACGGATGCAATGTACTGATACACGTTCTCCCTGCAGTTTACGTTCACTTAAGACGTAATCAACTGTGTTTACGTGAATACTCGTCAAAACGGACAATTTGACATAATTTTGTGTGTAATTCTTAATTCTCCGTTCATGCGACGCGAAAGAGTACTCGTGCGCTGTGAGACGCGCTTTCTGTGTGTGTATGCTTCAGTGTCTGCGCTCAGAAAACCGAAATGAGTTCTCTCTTGCGTCGTCAGATTTATCCATATGTCTGCTCTTCTCTTACTCCCACATACTGACATTTTTTAACATTTTATGCGACGTGCAGCAAGTGTATTTTAGCTTATGTCCCGCTAGTTCGTATGTACGCATCTAACCTCCTAACCACGCAGCAGATTCGTCCTGAAATTGAATAAATCTCATTTTTGTCTCGTTTTTATTCATTGACGAAAATGTCAATACATTTTCGTCATAGTTTTTGTCATTCAAAAATAATTTTAGTTCGTTATCGTCTCGTTGTCGTCAGTGAAAAAAATGTCGTTGACGAAAATTATTCGTCAACGAAATGAACACTGCTCTGTAGACATATCTGTTTTTAATGATAATGTATTAATTATTCAAGACAGACTATGTTATGAGGTTTTTAATTATATATGATATACTGTATATACTTCTGTGAAAGTAACTGTGGTTTCAAATAAAATAAAAAAAAATTAATTTACAGTTTAAAAAAAAAATTTCTTTCTTTTTAAAGAAAATTGGAAATCACAGGGTCACAAAGTCTCTTAAAGAGAATTGATGTGATTAAGAAATAATAGTTAGGTCTGAAGAAATTATGTTGATTACCAGAGGCGGACTTAACCATTAGGCAAAGGTAGGCGACCGCCTTGGGCCCCCAAAAGCCAAGGGCCCCCTAAAATGTTTTTTATATGCGAGATGCGCATTCAGTGCGGACACACCATGGGTTCATTACCACGACAACCGTCTGTGTGTCCGCGTTGAACGTGCTTCTTAGCAAAAGTAGGGCGATGTAGAAAATGGGGACGGAATCTATTCATAAAAACGGAATTTACTGTGTAACACGGAATGTGACGGAATGAACGGCATAAAAGCCGTTTCGTTTGCTAGTTTGCTATTTAAAAACGCGCAACGCTCGCGGTTGTCATCTGTAGTATTTTTGCCATTTAATATTCACATACACTAGTCCATATCGCGGTTTGATTGAAGTGTACTGAATTGCATTTGATTTATTCATTCAATATTTGACGAATTCCGTGACATTGCTCGTTACACAGTAAACTTCTGTTGTGTAGCATTTTGAATGTACAAAAATTAAAGGGTTTGTTTAATTTTCATTGGAATAAAAGATAGCTTAATGTTTTCGCCTTCATTTGATTACCACAAAAATGAAAATACACAACACAGAATAAAAAAAAAAATAAGTAAATAAAATTAAAATTTCATAGGGCCCTATTATTGTATACAAATTAATAAATTAAGTTGTTTTTATGAATTAAATTAATTAGATATGTTTTTGATTAAACCATTAAAATGGAATACAGAAAAATTAAAATGGAAAGCGCAGAATTTGGGCCCTAAGAATGTAATTTTTGTTAAACTTTTAATAGGCCTAAATTGCTGTTAAATTAAACAAGTTTCATGATTTTAATTAATTAGACAAGTTTTTTGTTCAAATTTAATATAATCATCAAAAAAAACTGAATCCAGAAAAATTAAAAAGGAAAAAAAGATTTTGGAAAAAATAAAACTTAGGCTAATTTGGGAAAAATAAAAAGGATTTCATAGGGCCCTACAAATATCATGCATCTGAAGCTATAATTTTAATACTAAGCAACAGTGCATATTATATAGGGCCTATTTAAAAAAAATTTAAATGGCGCTCACTCGTTTTTGTGAAAGACCCAAGAAGGACCATGCACAGTCACTTTCCACACAGGCACACTTCATGTTTGGTTGACACAATCCTTAAGTGTGTAAATGTATAATTGCCTTTTCATAGTTTTATTTAAATTTGTAGTTAAAATAAATAAAAATAAATGTATATTTTAAAGTTTAGAATTAGACAGCCTTGCGTTGTGTAGACAATTGCATAGTGAAAATTACCCCAACGCACCACTTAGTGTCTAACCTACTCTAATACTATTATAACCTGTTTAAATGTGAACAAGGGATTTACAACATTAAAGAAATCCTTTATTTATAACATGTACATGAAAAATCTAAAAGATTAGACACAACTATAGGACACAGTCGTGCAGCAGCAAGCAACAGTGAAAGAAACCTCAAGGTTGTAAATGTGTGAAACTGTATAGGGCCCCATTCCTGTATTTTCCCTGGGGCCCCCAAATCACTAAATCCACCCCTATTGATTACGTCTGTTTCCCATACATGGTGACAGGACATATTGGGGAAAAAGGTTCTATTTTAATAAATGCTGTTTTTAACTTTATTTCATCAAATAATCTCTTATGCTCATCAAGGCTGTATTTATTTGATCAAAAATGAAGAAAAAAACTGTAATATTGTGAAAATTATTGCCATTTTTCATATTGGTGTCTATTTTAATATACTTTAAAATCTAGTTTATTCCTGTGAAACAAACCAGCATTACATACATTTTGTGTACGTGCTCTTCAGAACATCATCAATATTCTGATTGTTGCAGTGTTGAACCTTTTGTCTGCGTAACATTTTTTGGAAACTGTGATCATTGTTCTTTAATCTTTGACGAATAAAAAGTAAAAAAGAAAAAAAATGTACTGACCTCAAACCTATGAATAGTAGTGTATACTGTAACACAAAATTTATATTTTGAATAAACACTGTTCTTTGTAACTTTTTATTTATCAAAGAATCCTGATAAAAGTATCATAGGTCCCAAAAAATATTAAGCAGCATAAATGTTTACAAAATTGTTTATAAATCAGCTAATTAAAATGATTTCTGAAGGATCATGTGGCACAGAAGACTTGAGTAATGATGCTGAAAATTTAGCTTTGCTTCACAGGAATAAATTATATATTGAAGTATATTAAAATAGGGAAATGTAATTTTAAATACAATAATATTTCACAAAATAAAAAAAATTTTTCTTTAAATTTCTTTTAAAACACTAAAAATCTTACTGATCCTAATCTATAATATATAATGTTTTGCAGTAAAGTTAAATTATTTAGCAAGGTCTAAAGTCAGTAGTTTTGTCATAACTTCACAATGCATTATGGTATAAATAGTCCATTTCCCCATAAACAATATTAATTAGAATTGTCTGTCTTTTTTTCATAAACTTTATTGCAGTAATAAAGTAATTGTTCTCAGAGTGGAATGGTTTGGTTCAATGCTTAGAATTGAAGAATGTTTTGAACTCCCTATGGAGAAAATGAATGGGCAAAATACTTTGGTGCGCACTATTTCTCCATAACCATGTGATGACTTGGAAATGTGCTAAGGACTGTTTCTGTTGTTTGTGTTTGAGTCACGCAGCTCTTTTGATCTGTAAGGCTTGCGGGGGATTTGTCCCTGGGATTTTTCACTCTTTGAAGCGCAATCTGCAGGATGCGTTGAATTAGAGCATCATGGAAAGCAAGAAGGGGTTTTTTATCAGAATGAGCCCACGAACTTCCCAATCCCATCACCCTGACATCTGTTCTGATTCTGAACGTGATTGTTTTTGTCTAGATCGTTCAAGAATCACCATTCCTCACCATGGACCTCTTGGAATCCTGCTTCCCTTATGTCCTGCTCCGGAATGCCTACCACGCCGTGTACAAGCAGTCTGTGTCTTCTTCCGCGTAAGAGTTCCCGTGCGTAGAGCACTCGAGGGGCGGATACTTCAGCCCTCGTTCTATATTCCTCTGTAGGATTCTCCAATGTTATAGTCTTACCAGTTCAAGACTTTTAATGGGATCAAAACTTTTATGACACTGAATAAAGAGGGGAAAAAATGATTTGTTTATTGACCACTTACAATAATCGAGTTTGATCCCAGGGACTAGTGACACTAAGTATCATTTTGACAATTTTTTTGGGTTTGTGTTTTAATTTGCAATGGTTAAACATGGATACAAACACATTAAATAGCTAATTGTGTGTGTTGGGACGTGGGGGGGAGGGCAAGGGTGTGAATTATTAAAAACTCTACATCATGCTAAATGCTTGTTACGATAACAGATGCCTCTATGAAACAGTGATTCTTTTTTTGATGTTGTTCTAGATCTAATCTGTGTGGGTTACTGCGTGCTTTTTTTCTCTCTCTCCCTCCCTGTGAATTTGCATTTATTTTCATTACACTTTGTGTTCCTTTGACATACTTGCCAAATTAATGGATATAACAGCATCTCATTTGGATTGAAACGGCAGAATTGTGCAGAACTACATGTTATAAAAGCAACCTAGTGTTGTTTGTACAAAGCATAGTATAATTTTTTAACTAAATTTCATAATGCTTTGTGGCATTGACACTCCATTGTACCTGTCCGTGAGCTACAATAAACATTCTTACATATTTATTGAATGTTTATCAGTTGTTTTCCCCCTCCTCTCCCTTAACTGGTTTTATATGTTTTGGATTTTTTGGAAATGACAATGTATCTTCCATAACATGAATAAACATCAGGTCAAATGCAGTTTGACTGGTCCACTTTAATGCTGTTTAGTGATGCAAAGTAGTTCTGATAGTCATGAAAAATCTGGAAATAACAGTAAATTGCCTTTGTGAGTCGGTTAATTTGAATAATTCTGTCAACTTCCAACTTCGTGGAAAATTCATTTATCAAGACGTGTGGGAACCCTGTAACAGGATGCATGTGTGATTTTGATACTGCATTATGTGGGAATATAAAGAAAATGGCATCTATACACAGCATTTTTATTATTCTGTTTTTAGTCCAAGCTGACAGGAACATTGCTGAATTTCTTTGATCGGAGGCTGCCCATCTAAATCTTCTCACATGAACTGAGCCAAAGGGCACACTGTGCAGATGTTTTTAAAAGACTAGATTTACTTCTATGGACTTGTTTTTACCTTTTGTTTGCACTCTGTTTTTAGCTTCACATTTAAGTTGTACCTGACCCTTTTAGGTATATAGTTAAAGGGGTCATATGATGGATGCTAAAAAAATAAAATATGTTTTATGTCTCTTTTGTGTATTATGGGTGGTTTGTTTTTATAATGAAAATTGTTGGGAAATGTGTTTTTTTCATTATGTGCGGTTTTTACAACACCCAGTAAATATTAAAAAATTAAAAAAAAAACACATTATTTTCCACATACTGTACATTATTGTTTCTCATCTATGCCCGGCTTTTTTGAAACATCGATTTTTTACAACAACAAAAGATCACACGGTTTTCTGAAAAAGCGAGGTGTGCTCTGATTGGCCAGATATCCAGTACGTTGTGATTGGCCCTTCTCCCCCCCCCCCCCCCCCCCGGCCCACCCCGACCCCGAATACCTCAAGCGTGAGACGGAAATGTTACGCCCCTCACATACTGTTGATGCCGTGTCCCGGCCGGAGCGACGAGACAAAAATATTAAAACCCATTATAAACGAGGCATTTGTTGCATCCAGTGGGGTCATAATTACTGATTATAATGACTTGTACTGTCTTTTTTTGCGTTGCATTGCATCGCGCCGCGTAAACATAAAACCCTGTCTGCATTTGTGATCAGAGAAATGACAAACAACAAGTGCTACTCCACACTGCCCAAAACTCGCGTTTGAATCATCAGTGGCAAATCCTTTAAATGAAAACGTACTTACGTGAGTCAGAACTGCCGGCATTTTAGTCTAACATTACTCTACCAGGATCAGGAAACAGTCAAAACATAAAATGCGCTGCACACATCTGAATAATTGGGTTGAACTGTTCTGGAACAGTGTTGTTAAATACAACTTAACCACTGATTTCTAAATGTGTCCTCTTTTGGAAGGCCAAACAAAATAGTTTCGCTTTCACAGCGAAAAACACAGCGGCCTAGCATGAGCAAAAGCCCCGGCTTAGCGTGAGCTGAAGCCGGGCAAGAGTGAGCTGAGGCGGCGGGGTCGAGATCCGACGAATGAGCGGCAACCACATGTGACGACCCCGGGCTGGATTCGGCTTTGTCCACGGTGAAAGTTGATGTATTCCCTCAGCGACCAGCACAGATCAGCTCTAGGCATGACGAAGCGGATATCGTCCTCTTTTGGAAGACCAAACAAAGTAGTTTCACTTTCACAACGAAACACACAGCGTCTTCACGACATGGCGGTGGTGGCAACAATACTACAGCGAGAATAAAAGTTATGCCTTCTTTCTTTGCGTGAACATTTTGGCGGCGTTATGCAAATCTTCCCACATAGTGAGGTAGATATGTGGGGGTCGTGTTAGAAGGAGCCGTTTTAGGTAAGCGTGGCTGACTCTTAACTTTTATAAAGAATATCTCTTTGGATTTGTGACTTTAGTCTTTGCAACTTTACAGATCTTCTTTATGCACCAAGAGCTTGTAACCTTCCAAAGAGAAAGGAAAAATTGAAATCGCATCATATGACCCTTTAAAGCCTAATTTTTATGTTGCTGCTGCAACAAAAACATATTTCTCCAAGTGTAACTGCATAATTGAGCCCATGCAAACGATTTGCTACATAGCTGTTCTAGATTCATATCTCTGGCTCTCACAGCATATTGATATTTTGTGGCACATTGCGCCAATATTTCAGTGATTATATCCTCTGGTGGAAGGATATCACTTCATGAATTTGCTTAATAGAGCTGTTTATGGTCCTAAACCCCAGAAGATAATTAGCACTTGACTCACGAGTTCCCTCAGAAATTTCTAATGGGTTTTTAGCCTAGCAGGTGTTCGATTTACGAGTAAATTAAGGTGTGTAGTTAACATTTCTTGAGGAGACTTTCACATTTTGTTGTATAACATAAATTGCATACTCATTCCTCAAATGCCGCTAAATGTAAGTTGCTAACAATTTTCTACATAAAAACTACAAACCGATGTCTGATTCGTCAAGAACATAACCTGACATTCTTATGGTAGTTGTAGTCTTTGTTTAGTAATTGCTAGCGACTAGCATTTTTTCAGAAATCATGTTCGAGGTATACCTGTGCATTATGTTGTAAAACCTGGAATGAATGTTAACCGTAAATCTTATTTTACTAGTAAATAAATAAACGCTACGCTAAAGACACAAAATTAGCCTTAGGCTATACTGTTAGCAAGTTTGATTTCACGATTAAAGAGTTGTATAACTCTTGGTCTGTTAATATTTTCATGTAGATGCTATTTTATAGTATAGTATAGTATTTTCCATATTTTAAGTTAAGCATTATGGCTTAGCCTATATAATTTGCTAAACTATCAGCTCCATATATAATGCAGTTAATTACTTTTGTAAATTCACTTCAAGAACATGTAAAGTGTGACCCTTCTCCTTTCTAATTTGTTTTACCTTATTGTCCTAATCAACACAGACCGATGTTGATTATAGGTCTGCCTTTAAATGAACACCTCCTTATGTCCACAACTCTATGTACTATGTTACTTATTCAAACAGCGCTTTTGTCTTGAAGTCTTTTACGGCAGCAGTAAGTCAACAGTCTTGTGTTTGAGGGCGCAACAGGAGACTGAAGTGATGGAGGAGGAGGAGGTGGGCTGCTTTATGTCCCCAGCCCACCTCCTCTTATTCCTCCTCCTCCAGCTGCTTCCAGTCGCTTTCTGTCAGCAGGAGCTGGAGGAGAGATCAGTTCACCAGCGCGCTCCTGAAGTGAGGAACCCGACGAGCATTTCCAGGAGAGAAATTCTTTTTTTTTTTCCCCCCACATTTAGCGAGAATGTAAAAAAAAAAAAAAAAAGAGCTTTTGTTCTCTGTGTATCTGGTGCAATACTTCAGTATGCTGAAGTTAGTTTGAGGAGCTTTGTTTTGGGGAGATTTTACGCGCAAGAGTCTCCAGCTCTCCAGAAGATCTCCGCATGCCCTTGGTGAATTATAATTAGAGTCGTCTCTCAATTGTGTATTTTTGAATCACCAAAAACATGTTTTCCTACGAGATGTTCATCTGCGTCCTGGCCATCACCTGTCTCCTGGAGATCCCCCGAGGCACCGCGGCCGCGTCCTGCGAGCCCATCCGCATCCCTATGTGCAGGTCCATGCCGTGGAACATGACCAAGATGCCCAACCACCTCCATCACAGCACGCAGGCCAATGCCGTGCTCGCCATCGAGCAGTTCGAGGGGCTCCTGGGCACCCAGTGCAGCCCGGACCTGCTGTTCTTCCTGTGCGCCATGTACGCGCCCATATGCACCATCGACTTCCAGCACGACCCCATCAAGCCCTGCAAGTCCGTGTGCGAGCGGGCCAAGTGCGGCTGCGAGCCGGTCATGAAAAAGTACAACCATACGTGGCCGGAGAGTCTGGCCTGCGAGGAGCTGCCCGTCTACGACCGAGGAGTCTGCATCTCACCTGAGGCGATAGTCAAGGCGGAGGGGCCAGGTTATTCATGCATTTATCATTGATTTTTGTTATTTATTTATTATTAATAATATATAGGGGACAATTCAAGTAAATTGGGACTCTTTTGACAGTCATATCAGTGTTAAAAAGTGACCCAATTTGTGCAGATTTACCCTATATAAATGTGCTTATATAATATAGATACAGATTGTATTGTAGTCTTTGCATATAGTATGTAATATGTTTATATGTTATCATCATTATTATTATATGGCATGAATTCAGGTAGATTGGAACACTTGATAATCTCCGTAGCAGAAAGTAGACAATTTTATATATTGACATGTAGTGAGAATCATGGCATTTATAATTATATTATATTATAATGCAAGGTGTATTATTGGGACACTTTTGACAGTCATATCAGTGTCAAAAAGTGACCCAATTTGTGCAAATTTACCCTATATAAATGTACTTATATAATATAGATACAGATTTTCTGGTTGTTTATGCATATCATGTGTAATATGTTTATATGTAATGTGTGTGATAATTTTTTATCATCATCATCATCATCATTATTATATGGCATGAATTCAGCTAGATTGGAACACTTTTGATAATCTCAGTATCAAAAAATTGGGCCATTTTCTCTTATAATTGTATACCAGTCGTGATGTTAGTAGTTGAGTTAAGATTCATATTATATTTATTCTACGAAAAGGTGTCTTATTGGGGCACTTTTGACAGTCATCTCAGTATCCAAAATGGCTACTTTTACATGAATTCACCCTCATATTCATATACGTTAGTTATAACTTATAGTATGTATATAGTATATTTATTCTAATACCTGCAATCATTAACATCAATGAAATTCTGTTAAAATAATCCTTGAACTTTTCTTCCCTAAAGATAATCCTTACTATCAAGACCCTTCAAAATGTAACCCTGGTGAGATAATGTTTTATTACTATGGGAATTATTAAATATTGCAAATTGTAAAGAGGACATTTCTGAAATGCATATATGAAATTTGAACGTTAATCTCAGTTCTGGTTCTTGTGCAGAAGGAAATCCAGACTTCCCAATGGATTCACATAATGCCAACTGCAAAGGAACTAATGGTATGCTGTTTAAGTATTAATAGTTGTATTATGTTTGCATTATGTGTGCATAATAAGTAATGTGCAAATATGTTTAAAATGACATAGCAAAGTGCTTTACAGTCTATTTTGCTGTTTAGATACTACAAAAATATAAAAATATTTCTTTAAACATAACATTACAGATTTACTAGAGTTCTGCCTAAAAATTCTAAACATAAATACCTTAACTTTTTCAGATCGGTGCGAATGCAAGTCTGTGAGACTTGGTCAAAAGACATATTCAAAGAACAATTACAATTATGGTAAGGTCTTATTTTACAGTTTACCTTGTGTGAAGTTCTCAACAGTCTCAAACTGCTCTTTTTGTATGCTTTGTATTTCTTTACACATTCTCATAAAACTCAAAAGTACTTTTTGTAGAGCTTAAAACAGGGCACGCTTTCATTGTTTCTCTTTGCAGTCATCCGGGCAAGAGTGAAAGAGATCAAGACTAGAAATCATGACCTGAGCGCCATCGTGGAGGTCAAAGACGTCCTGAAGTCTTCTCTGGTCAACATCCCTCGAGACACCGTCACTCTTTATTATAACTCGGGGTGTCTGTGTCCTCCGCTAGCAGCCAATGAGGAATATATCATCATGGGTTATGAAAATGAGGAAAGGTCCAGGTAAGGCCTGATTTATGTAATGAGGATATTTGTGGATTATATTCCTGTTCTCATAAATCATCTCTCCCCCAGACTGCTGCTCATTGATGAATCCATTGCACAGAAGTGGAAAGACAAAATTGGCCGGAAAGTGAAGGTATGAAAATAGCAATCATTAGATTACAGTGGCCCGAGAAAGCATTTAGATACTTTAGTCTTAAAATATCTAAATGTCACTCAAAATATCTAAATGTCATTGCATTGGAAGTAAAATATCAAATCAAGCAGCAGCTGCAAATAAATGATGCTTGATGAAACTTCTATGAGCCAGTTTTGCTCAGTGACTTTTAATCAGCCGGTCTTCATGTGATTTTTGGTGGAAGTATGAAGTCCGTTCTCCTGAAGTTCACACAGGTGTCACAGCAGAGTAACTACAGGTGGAGAAGAATGTTCCTAACATTTAACTACCAAAAAGTATCCAAATACTTGGTTTTCTTTAAAAAAAAAAATGAATCGTTTTTTTCATCTCAAAACTTAACAAACCTGTTTTTTATGTAATAGATAAATGAATATAGTGACATTAATGTATTGTTAAGTCTCCAAATACTTATATTTATATATAGACGTGTGTGTTTGTGTAGACACACATAAACATACATTAAATATATTTTTTATATATTCACATATACAAATCACATACTCATATATACAAATCTGTCCTTATATTATTGTTATTGATTATTGCGACATGATCTACTAAAGAAATATTTTTTCTTCTACAAACTTTGTCTTTCTTTTAAAGTATGAACAGTTTTATACCCAACAAACTTATTTTTGTGTTTTTAAGTCTCCAAATATTACGTGAAAATAGATGGAATTGCCTCTAATTTTTTATGATTGCCTATATATAAAATTCATAATTTATGTAATTTTTATACACACACACACACACAAACATATATACAAATTGTCAATATATAGACAGATGTATCTATTTATTGTGTATATATGTTTTTATATATCTATATAGCAGATATATATATATTTGTATATAATGGATGCATGGATAGATAGATAGATAGATAGATGTTTCTTTTTTATTTCGTTTATTTAGAGTTTTTATAGGCATAATATTTAGCAAGAATATATGTTTTTCTTCTGCACACTTTGGCCTAGAATAAAATGTCATTCATTTCTGTGCTGTATGGCTTTGACCTGCTGACATTAAATCTAAGACTGTAGAGCCTTTGAATGAGCATATGGAAAGAGGCCCCTGATGCAGAGGGCAATGGGAAGTGACTAATGTTTTTCTGTGTGTGTGCCAGCGCTGGGACCAGCTTTTGCGTGAGCAGAGCCGAGCAAACTCAGGCAGGAGCAACAAGAGACGGAGCCGCAACTAACTGTCCTTAGAAAAACCACACGGACAAGCCAAAGAGGAGAGGGGGTTCAAAAACTGAAAAATTGCACTATTGTACTTTTGTTTGTTTGTTTTTCATTTTTGGCTGAGACTGTTTTTTTTTAGTTGTTGCTTTATGTTTTATTGTTGTTATATTCTCATAAGCAAAGTGTTGCCTTTGCACAAACAAAATGTTGGTTTGACATTGCTGTGTATACTTGTTGGGAAAGGATGGCGAGTGTCGGGCAGCGTTTGCCCATCAAAGAGAGACGGAATGAACGGGAGGGAGGAGTATTTTTCTAGCGGCGTTGAGGTGGAGAGCCACGGAGATGCCAGTGTGCTTTGACATGACGCAGCGCTCCATTGAGCTCTCTGCGTACAAAAGCAACAAACGCTCTCATCACAAACTGCAGCTGCGCTGAATTTCCCCCTCAGGAGGTTTAAACGTTCTTCTGAAGAACAATGAACAGTGCGGGGGGAGAGAGAGAATCCTTTGGCAGAAGCACAGAGACGTCGAGATGATCCAAGACTAGGAGTGTAACATTATCGCAGACGACGAAAACAAGCTGTTGGGCTTTCTGAATGATGTTCATTTAAAAAAGAAAAAAAGCTTTTTACATGATCATTTCTGTAGTTCTGTTCTCTCGTAGATATGCTTGATCTTAAGTGTCATTCCTAGGAAGAAGTTGCATTTGCAAGTGTCATGCAATTAAAATGGCTATTATTGTACAAACTGTACATAATGATTCAGAATCCACCGTGAATCCATTATCAGTCTATAACTCGGTTTACATCTAGCTGAAGACATGACCATTAATATATGTATTGTTAATGACATCAATAGACATTTTGTCTTCCAAGACAAACAAGAATATTTCTTCACTGTACTTTCGGTTCAAGTAAAGATGTTTAATCTTAACTCGGTGTGACGTATTTATTTTTATTTACACCTACTTAAAAGCAGGATACATTTACTTGAGAAGCAAAATGATTTAAGATATTAAAATGTACTCACCTTCAGGCCATTCGAAACGTGGATGAGTTTGTTTCTTAATCAGACCAGATTTGGAGAAATGTAGCCTCTCATCACTTGCTCACCAAAGGATCCTCTGCAGTGAATGGGTGCCGTCAGAATGAGAGTCCAAACAGCTGATAAAAACATCACAATAATCCACATGACTCCAGTCCATCTTGTGAAGTGAAAGGCTGCGTGTTTGTAATAAAACTAATTCATTATTAAGACTTTTTTAACTTAAAACCATTGCTTCCAGCTAAAGTACGAGTCCTCTATCCTTAATATTGTTTTCTCCTGTGAAAAGTCTCATTTTAATCAGGATAGGAATATGCACACATTAAGCGCGGTTTACAAGCTAAAACAGTTCTGAACATTATCTAAGACATTAATTGATGGACTGGAGTTATGTGGATTATTTATGGATTATTGTGATTGTTTTTATCAGCTGTTTGGACTCTCACTTTGACGGCACCCATTCACTGCAGAGGATCCATTGGTGACCAAGTGATGTAATGCTACATTTCTCCAAATCTATTGCAATGAAGACATAAACTCATCTATATCTTGGATGGCCTGAAGGTTGAGTAATTTTTTGCAATTTTTAATTTTAGGGTGGACTATTCCTTTAAGTCTTGTCTTTGAAATATTTTCAAAATATTTTTTTCTTAAAACAAGAAACAAATCTTGTATTCCCATTAAATTACCACCACTAGCTCTGCACCCCTTTACCTAAATCCATTACTTCAGAGTTATGTGCCCTCTAGAAGCTTGCGTTCTGCAAGTGAACGGCGCTTTATTGTGTCATCCCAAAGAGGCACAAAATCACTTGCACAGACTTTTTCATTAACTGTTCCCTCCTGGTGGAATGACTTGCCCAACTCAATCCGAGCAGCTGAGTCCTTAGCCATCTTCAAGAATCGGCTAAAAACAAAAAAATCTCTTCCATATTTATTTGACCCTCTAACTATAGCCCTCTCTATTCTAATTCTATTCTTAAAAAAAAAAAACTTGCCCCTTTACTCATTCATGTACTGGTTGTTTTCTTAAAAAAATACACTAGCTTGCTCTATTCTTTTTCTTTTCTATGTTTTCTTTTTATTTATTATACAATTAACAAAAGCAAAAAGGCCTCTAACACTAGCTTGCTCTATTCTTTTTCTCTTCTACCTGTTTTTTTTTTTTTATTATATGATTTTAAAAAAAACTTGCTATGTGTACTATGTTAAGCTAACTGAGACTTGTTATAGCACTTGTATATCATTGCTCTTTTGCTAGTTTTGATTGCTTCTATTGTCCTCATTTGTAAGTCGCTTTGGATAAAAGCGTCTGCTAAATGACTAAATGCAAATGTAATTGTAAATTAAGTTGATTTTCTTGAAATTGGCAGGTTTTTTTTGTGTTTTAGGCATAAATTCACATACAGTAATTTTGATACTTTTTTCAAAAAACAAGTCTTGATATGTTAAGTCATTTTGCTTCTCAAGAAAATATATTTTGATTTAAGAATATTAAAATATTTTTATGAGAAAAAAAATCATAAAATGTTTTCACACTGCTCTGAAGTCAAAACTGACTATATTTACTTCAAGGTTAAATTATGTAATTCCTGCATCACCAAATTTAAGAATTACAAATAAATAATGACTGTTTTCAAGCAGGTTACCTGACCTGAAAACTCCCCTCATCTCTTCCTTTGGCTGTTGGTCACTGAATAGAGAGCAAACCTGGAGCCAGTCCAAACTAGTATTGCACTGTTTTGTGAAGCATTCCTGCTGTCAGGAAAAGAGAGAGAGAATCTGTTGGTGCTTCTCAGTGCCGTGGCTCAGTACTGGGCCCGGCATTACAGTAATCTACAGTAATAGAGTTATACAGAGTTACTCTTTGTAAACAACCTGCTCCAGAGAGCTGTTGCAATGAGAGCTGTCGGCCCCATGTCCACCGTTACAGATACAGACTACAACAGAGAGCATGTTTAGTGCCCACACTAATGCAAAAGAGAGTTTTAAAGTAACATAAAATGTATTTGACACATTTTACTTTTTTATTGTGCATATTAACTAAAACCATATAAATAATTTTCGTTACTTGAAATATAAGCGTTTAAATTTGTTAGTTTGCCAAGTCAAATTTCTCATTTTGTTTAATTAAAAAATATAAAATAAACTAATTAATAATAACCAATTAATAAAAAACAGTATTAATCAAATATGGTCCAAACAACTGTACTGACAATATCTAGCTAAAGTACAGAGAAAATAGAACATATCAATCACTCCATTCAACATATTAACACCAATACATATTTACACATTGTATTTGTAGTATTAGCGAATATTTAATTACTGCAAAAATATTTCTCCTAAGACAGTAACTCATAGCTCAATCTTCTCAATATCCAATAACAAACACTCGATGTCCCTGCATCTGCATTTTCTTTTTCAAGAACTGTTTCAATTGTATGTGCACAATACGATCTGTGACTACTCCATTTCATTGCCGTTAATGCAATAACTTTTTTCTGCCTCTGTAAACTAACTATTTATATTAATAAAAATGTTATATATATTATATATAGATATAATATATATCATATATATATATATTATATATATATATATACACACACGCACACACACATATATATATTATATATATATTTTATATATATATATTTTTTTTTTTTACTTTTTTATTAATTTAAGTTATGAGTATGTTAATTATGGATTTATTTTTTATATTTGAAGAGTTTTAAATAGTTATAACCAGATGGTTTCAGGTCCACTGACTTCAATAGTATGGAAAAAATACTATAGAAGTCAATGGGACACAAAACTGTTTGGTTATCAACGTTCTTCAAAATATCTCCTTTTATTATCAGCATGTTTATTGTATGCTTTCACCTTGCATAGCTTTGTTCATGGTTTTCAAGGATAAAAACCTGTCAAAGTAACAGAGTATGAGTGGATGCATGCCGTTACATCACCAACAGTATGTTTTGTTTTAAAAGTAATCTTTTTCCTATCCTATGCATAATGATATGATTAGTTGTATTTTGCTCTTCTTTCCCCTGCCGTCCGTGACATTATCAGAACAGACCTTGGAACACCTTGCTGCTGCTTTAGGCCATCCATCCAGTGACTGCTGATCTGTTTTTATACAGTCTATGGTGCTGACCCATGTTATGTCATGCTGTCAGTTCCAACGGATGTTGTTGGACGAAGAAAAATTACTCCAAGACAAATTTATGTACGTGAAGGGTGTGCGTAATCACAGGCAGGGGGTTTATGGGAGAATTAACTTGAACTGAATTATTTATTGCGACATAAATTGACCATTCTATGCGGATCTTATGGTATGAGCCACCGTAACCGGGGCTAATGAAATGCCCTCACAATCAGTCCGTCCTGCAGCCCTCATATTTTAACTTGTTGAAATTATGCGACATGTGGGAGCCATCAAACAACATAGTGGCAATGTAAATCTCCTGTTTCCGTTTCTCTAGAGCTGCCGGAGGAGGAGTGGAGGGAGGCACGTCTCTGCTCTTTCAACATCTGGCCCTGTGTCAAACCGATGGCCGGCTTCCCCAAAACATATCACTGACTTCACAAAACAGACCTGTAATGACTACCAGAGGAGCACTTTAGTGAGGCCTAACTACAGTTTCTCCATATAAAATCAGCTTACGCACCATCACCGGATTGGTTTGACATCCATTATGCATGAGAAGGGAAAGAATGGCAGACGATGCACTGATGTGTTCATTTTATGATGCTGAGCAGAAATGTTCCCTCTAAGCTGATCTTTGATGTCGCTTCCACGCAGACCAAAAGAAAACCTGCACAGCAAGGAGACAAAAAGATGTGAAGGAAACAAAAATATATGGAAAATCTAGTTTTAAATGGATGAATGGAGTTTAAATTCCACAGAGTTGCATTTTCATTCATTCTCCGTATATACCTGAAGCTGTGAGATGTCTTATGTGAAAATATGCAACGCTTAAGGCCCATAACATACTCTACTCAAGCTAATTTCATGTGTTCAATGTGTCAGTAAGCACCAAATATTCACATCTTAATTTGTGTAACTCATGTCATGTACACTAATGGCTTTAATATATTGTTACTCAAGGGGGCGATAGAGATACCTTCAAATGTATTAGCCATTAAAACTTTAAAGGGGTCATATGATGCGATTTCAATTTTTCCTTTCTCTTTGGAGTGTTACAAGCTCTTGGTGCATAAAGAAGATCTGTAAAGTTGCAAAGACTAAAGTCTCAAATCCAAAGAGATATTCTTTATAAAAGTTAAGAGTCAGCCACACCTACCTAAAACGGCTCGTTCTAACACGCCCCACATATCTAGATCACTATGTGGGAAGATTAGCATAATGCCGCCCAAATGTTCACGCAAAGAAAGAAGGCGTAACTTTTAATCTCGCTGTAGTATTGTTGCCGCCATGTCGTAAAGACGCTGTGTGTTTTGTTGTTAAAGCGAAACTATTTTGTTTGGCCTTCCAAAAGAGGACATATCCGCTTCGTCATGCCTAGAGCTAATCCGTGCTGGTCGCTGAGGACATACCTCAACTTAGTGCTGTGGATCGCCGGATCTGTTTTCACCGTGGACGAAGCGGAGTCCACCCCAGGGTCGTCACATGTGGTTGCCAAAAGCATCACAATATGGTAAGGGACGTAAAATTTCCATCACACGCTTGAGGAATTCGCCCAATCACAACGCACTGGATACTGGCCAATCATAGCACACCTTGCTTTTTTAGAACGATGAGTTTTGTAAAAATCAACGCTTTTCAGAAAGGTGGGGCATATAGGAGAAACAATAATGTATAGTATGTGTAAAATAATGTGTTTTTTTGAACCTTAAAACCGCATAAACACATTTCATTACACCAAATACACCAAACAATGCTCTTTTTAGCAACATCATATGACCTTTGACAAAACAAAAACAGATACTTTTAAATAAACATGTGCGCAACAACCATTTGGCTTTCATATAACATTTGCTTGAAATCCAAAATATTATTTATAAAATCCTAACTTATTCAATACTAAAAAAATCCCTACAGTAAATATATATTTTGTACAATTGTATATAAGAATTTATAATAATAATAGAAATAATTAATTAATAAATATAATTGATGTTAATATATATATTAAAATTAATACTTTACATATATAATTGTGGCATAATATGTAGTGTCATTCTGTCCTAGAGTGTTCTATCTATCTATCTATCTATCTATCTAGCTATCTATCTATCTAATGCTATCCTATCAATCTAAAGATCCTATCTACTAGCGAGCTATCTGTCTTCTATCTATCTATCTATCTGTCTTTCTGTCTGTCTGTCTGTCTGTCTATCGATCTATCTACAGTATATCTATATTATACTTTACATATATTTGTGGGTCATAATCTATATATATATACAGTGGGTACGGAAAGTATTCGGACCCCCTTAAATTTTTCACTCTTTGTTATATTACAGCCATTTGCCTAAATCATTTAAGTTTTTTTTTTTTCTTCATTAATGTACACACAGCACCCCATAGTGACAGAAAAACACAGAATTCTTGACATTTTTGCAGATTTATTAAAAAAGAAAAACTGAAATATCACATGTCCTAAGTATTCAGACCTGGTATGCTGGTGACAACCTCATGATATTTAAACTCAGGTGCTTCCTTTCTTCTGATCTCCTTGAGATGTTTCTACACCTTCATTTGAGTCCAGCTGTTTTTGATTATACTGATTGGACTTGATTTGGGAAGCCACACACCTGTCTATATAAGACCTTTACAGCTCACAGTGCATGTCAGAGCAAATGAATCATGAGGTCAAAGGAACTGCCTGAAGAGCTTAGAGACAGAATTGTGGCAAGGTACAGATATGGCCAAGGTTACAAAAAAAATTTCTGATGCAACTTAAGGTTCCCAAGAGCACAGTGGTCTCCATTCCTTAAATGGAAGACGTTTTGGACGACCATAACCCTTCCTAGAGCTGGCCGTCCGGCCAAACTGAGCTATCTGGGGAGAAGAGCCTTGGTGAGAGAGGTAAAGAAGACCCCAAAGATCACTGTGGCTGAGCCCCAGAGATGCAGTCAGGAGATGGGAGAAATTTATAGAAAGTCAACCATCACTGCAGCCCCCCACCAGTCAGGGCTTTATGGCGGAATGAAGCATCTCCCCTCAGGCACGCCCACTCTGAAAGTTTGCTAAAAACACCTGAAGGACTCCAATATGGTGAGTAATAAGATTCTCTGGTCTGATGAGACTTTTTGGCCTTAATTCTAAGCGTTATGTGTGGAGAAAACCAGGCACTGCTCATCACACTGTCCAATACAGTCCCAACATTGAAGCATGCTGTGGTGCAGCACTCATGCTGTGGGTGTTTTTTTTCAGCGCATGGCAGACGACCTGGTTGCAATCGAGGGAAAGATGAATGCGGCCAAGTACAGTGATATCCTGGATGAAAACCTTCTCCATAGTGCTCAGGACCTCAGACTGGGCCGAATGTTTACCTTCCAACAAGACAATGACCTTAAGCAGACAGCTAAAATAACGAAGGAGTGTTTTCACAACAACTCTGTGACTGTTCTTTTATGGCCCAGCCAGAGCCCTGACTTAACCCAATTGAGCATCTCTGGAGAAACCTAAAAATGGCTGACCACCAACGTTTACCATCCAACCTGACAAAACTGGAGAGGATCTTCAAGGAGGAATGGCAGAGTATCCCCAAATCCAGGTGTTAAAAACTTGTTGCATCTTTCCCTAAAAGACTCTGGCTGTATTAGATCAAAAGGGTGCTCTACTAAATACTGCCAAGGGTCTGAAGACTTAGGACCATGTTATATGTCAGTTTTTCTTTTTTAATAAATCTGAAAAAACGTCAACAATTCTGTGTTTTTCTGTCAATATTGTGTGCTGTGTGTACATTAATGAGGAAAAAACTTAACTTGAATGATTTTAGCCAATGGCTGCAATATAACAAAGAGTGACAAATTAAGGGGGTCTGAATACTTTCCGTATCCACTGTATATATATATATATATACATATATATATTGCAATACGGTATATATGTTTCTATCGAGCTATCTATCTATCATCTATCATCTATCTACAGTTATATCTATATTATACTTTACATATATAATTGTGCCATGAATATTATATATATTATTATATATATATCTAATATATATATATATATTGTTCACTAATCGATCTATCATCTCTATCTCATCGATCTAATCTGACTATCTTATCGACTATCTATCTATCTATCTATTCTATCTATCTATCATCTATCTGTCTATCTTTCTATCTATCTGTCTGTCTGTCTCGTCTGTCTTTCTACAGTATAAATTATATCTTATAGATAGATAATGATAGATAGATAGATAGATGATAGATAGATCGATACTGTCATAGTTCAATCCATAAGTATATCGTTTATTTACGATATATTAACTATAATTGTAATATAATGTAAATAATCAATTAAATTATTGTAACTATTAATTATATTATAGAAAATGATACAATAGCAATAACTTCTACTTGACTATAAAGTGTAAAGTATAGACATATGTAACAATCTTGTAACAAAAGTTCACTAACAACACCCCCAAAAGTTGGCACGCACACACTGCTTGGTCTGGTGCTCAGAAGAGTACCACTAAAATATGAGTTGCTCAGCAAGAACAAAAATTAGAAAACACTGCTGAGCAGAACAACTCTTAAAATTGATCTAGACCTATTTGATGTGGGCAGTGCTATCCAGAACCGCTGACAATGAGCACCGTCCCCGGACCCTGGACAGGACCTCCCTGCACTCCTGAACGCTGAGAAAGTATCAAAGACTTACTGACCTCCATAATTCACAGCATAAAGAACTGCTGACTAGAGGAACTGTCCTTTTGGGTCTCTTTTTCCCTTTTTAGACATTTCCTGTCCCACCGTAGGGTCTGCGTTCATGAATATGAACGGTGATCAAGAACACATGTTGAAATGTGTTTGAAAATCTTGTAAATGGTTTCAAATTTTTGGGGGGGGGGGGGTGGGGGGGGGGGGGGGGTTGCAGCACAGGAAGTCGTCATTAACATGCTGATAATATTTCAAGGTCATAGTCATTCACATTAATGATCTTTTTTTCCCCATTTAATCTGTTTTTGTCAATGCGGGAATTAATTACTACCATACTAACTCAATAAATATTTTTATTCTACATTAAACCAAATTAAATGATTGACAAATATATCCTTTAGTTAATTTTGTCATTCTTTAAAGCTGAATTATTATTATTATTATGCCCTATGATACATCTGGAGTCATATCTCATTTGATTAATCTTTATTTTAATCATAATTGTCATTAGTATTATTTATGTGTAAAACTTTTTTAATGAGGAAAAAGTGCAGAGTGCACCTTTAAACTGCTCCTTGATATGACGTCTTCTTTGGGTTTCTGTTTCTTCAGTACGTGTTAACAGGGAAAAAAGATATTCCAATGCTAATTAAGTTTTGCACGCAAAGGGAATGAAATTGACAGCAAAGCCAAGAGTCACTTAGCAAAAACCTTTCTCAAACAAGGCAACTGTTATGCTTATACATAATTTCGACTTTTACAGGGAAGGAACCTCTTATTTTATATTTAACACATTTTGGGAGTCCCTCTATTTAATATATTTTAATGATAGCACAAAACATGTTCCCGAATTACAACCTGCCATTAGTTTAGAAAATATCAACATTTCCACTTTGACATGAACACTAGAATGTGATCTGATAGCTCGATACTAACTCACATACTCAAATAGAAAAAAGAGAGAAAACTGACTGAAAAAATGTCCTGACAGAAAGAAGATGTTCATTTTAAAATTACACCTCTTGTAAGGTTTCGCACGTGTTCTTGCTTATGGTCAACGCAGCCAGATTTTTTTTTCTTTTTTTAAAGGGGTCATATGATGCTGCTAAAAAGAACATTATTTTGTGTATTTGGTGTAATGAAATGTGTTTATGCGGTTTAAAGTAAAAAAAAACCATTATTTTCCACATATTGTACATTATTGTTCCTCTATGCCCCGCCTTTCTGAAACTCGTCGATTTTTACAAAGCTCATCGGTCTGAACAGCGAGGTGTGCTTTGATTGGCCAGCTAAAACGAGCGTTGTGATTTGCCGAATACCTCAAACGTGTGACGGAAATGTTACGCCCCTCACATACTGTTGATGCCGTGTCCCGGCCAGAGCGACGAGACAAAAACATTAAAACCCATTACAAACGAGGCATTTGTTGCATCCAGTGGGGACATAATTACTGATTATAATGACTTATACTGTCTTTTTACGTGTTGCTTTGCATCGCGCAGCGTAAACATAAAACCCTGTCTGCATTTGTGGATCGGAGAAATGCCAAACAACAAGCGCTACTCTACACTGCTCAAAACTCACGTTTTGAATCATCAGTGGCAAATCCTTTAAATATAAAAACGTATTTACAGTCTTTGAGTCAGAACAGCCGGTATTGTAGTTTACTCTACCAGGATCAGGAAACGGTCTTCTATAAAATGTGCTGCACACATCTGTATTTTTGGGTTAAACTGTTCTGGAACAGTGTTGTAAATACAACTTAACCACTGATTTCTAGTGCCGTTTCCTCTTTTCGGAAGGCAACAAATTAGTTTTTCGCCTTCCAACGAAAACCCGGTGCCTAGCGTGAGTGGCAGCAGCGGCTTCCCGTGAGCTGAGCCGAGCCTAGATGAAGCTGAGGCGGTGGGGTCGAGAACTACGCGCCCGGCCGGAATATGCGACCGAAGGAGCGTCAACCACATTGACCGCTACGATGTGTCCCACGTAAAGCCGATCCCGCGATCCACAGCGCAAAGTTGATGCATTTCCGGAACTGCTTCCTTTACAACAGTGAGTGCAAGCTACATTAAAGTGATTATTACGTTTTGAATATGGATATTTTTCTTACAAAAACGCATCGATTCACTACACAAGTCCTTTGTTCACCCCCCGGAGCCGTGTGAGAAACTTTTTTTTATGGATGGGCGCTTTTTATTTCACTTGTTTTGGACTGATGCATGCGACACCCGCTGACTCCCATTAAACTGCTTGGAAGATCAAAGACAATTTTTAAAATAACTACGACTGGATTCGTCTGACAGAAGAAAGCCATATACACCTAGGATGACTTGAGGGTGTGTAATTTATGGCCTAATTTAAATTTTTGGGTGAACTAACCCTTTAACACCAAGGAGGCTAGTTAGCATGGCTCAATCAGCCCCTGCTGGAAGAGGCTTGAACTACACCGTTATAGGTGTAAAAAGCATTTATTTGACAGATAGTCAGAAGTAGACATATAGTCTGATTAATGAATTTTGTAGGCAACATATACATTAATATATAGTATTCATAATTTGTGTGATTGCAAATATTTTGCTATATAATAGTAAATTTGGCAAATGGCATCTGCAGATTGCATACTTCCAAATGCCATTGAGAAGAATGGGAATTAAAGAGCTACTTGGTTAAAGGAATAGTTCACCCAAAAATCAAAATTAGCTCAAAATGTACTCACCCTCAGGCACTCCAAGATGTAGATGACTTTGTTTCTTACAAACATACAGCTTTTTGTTTCACAAGATGTTAATTGATGGACTGGAGTCATGTGGATGATTGTGATGTTTTTATCAGCTGTTTGGACTCTCATTCTGACGGCACCCATTCACTGCAGAGGATCCATTGGTGAGCAATTGATGTAATGCTAAATTTCTCATCTCATCTACATCTTGGATGGTCTGAGGGTAAGTACATTTTCAGCAAATGTTCATTTCTGGGTGAACTGTTTCATTCTGGGAAAACTGGATGTCAAGCCACTTCATGGGATATTTAAATGTTATACGCAAAGCTGAAGGACTACACTCTTTTTGGTAGCTTTTAATGATAAAATTATCCAAAACCTCTAATAAACAAACACACAACAAGATATGGGTTTGTATGTGTAGAACTCAGGAATTCCAAATCGTTGTAAATCTGTAGAACTTTCTGTGGAGTTCTGATTCCATGTGGCTGTTCAGATAACTGACTCTAAGCACTTTCATATGTGGCAGGAGCTCTGCTCTGTGATCAGCCTCAGTCTGATCACCCTTATTGCAGGAACATGAATAGGCCTATTGCACAACACAGCGCTGGACTATTTTGTTGAAATCAAGCCCATCGTTTCCAGTTAAGCATCAAAAGAAATCTGTGTCACCGAAGCAGCAACAGTTACTGTATGTTACCATTTATATCACGCACCCACAGAGGAGCATGCACATATGCGTGAATCTCCTCCACAGGTGTGAAGTGGTGGATGATGAAGGGTTGTCTGGACTGTGGAGATCCAGCTCAAATGCATTGCAGATGTGTGACTTAGTCTGCCTCACTGTTGCTGTTGCAGAACGTTAAAACATCTGTACAGCTCGCATTTACGGCTGCTTTTCTTTGCCCTCTGCCACAGAAAAACAACTCTGCCCTTTAATGAGGCCAAAGACAAGTGGAGGCTTCCTGAACTTTGTGTGGACACTTACAGGAGGACGTCAAAACCTGAACAGCTGCTTTCTGGTGTGCAAAGACTGCTGGTTAGTCTTAAACGGTTGGTTCACACACAGAATAACATTTTGGGATTGTTATTGTTATTTTAAACTGCTATGATTTTATTTATTCTTCAGAACACAAAGGAAACATTTGAAGAGTTGTGACGAATTGTGCTGAAGAATTGCTCTTTTTCATACACATGCAGTGAACTTTCAAGCTTTAAAATGGACACAAAAGCACCAAAACTACTACTTCAAAATGTTTTTTTTTGTTCCACAGAAAAAAGACATCAGATTTGGAACAACATGAAAATAATAAAATAAAATAAAATACAAATAAAAATAAATAAGTTATCAAATAGAAATACTTACAGTGGGGAAAAAAGTATTTAGTCAGCCACCCATTGTGCCAGTTTTCCCACTTAAAAAGATGAGAGAGACCTATAATTTTCATCATAGGTATACCACAAATATGAGAGACAAAATGAGAAAAAAAAAATCCAGAAAATCACATTTGTAGGATTTTTAAAGAATTTATTTGCAAATTATGGTGGAAAGTAAGTATTTGGTCAATTACAAAATTTCTTCTCAATACTTTGTTTTATACCCTTTGTTGGCAATGACAGAGGCAAACGTTTCTGTACGTCTTCACAAGGTTTTCACACACTGTTGCTTGTATTTTGGCCCATTCCTCCATGTAGATCTCCTCTAGAGCAGTAATGTTTGGGGGCTGTCGCTGGGCAACAACTGAGGTGTCAACTCCCTCAAAGATTTTCTATGGTGTTGAGATTGGAAGACTTGGCTAGGCCACTCCAACTTGAAATTCGTCTACGACGCCACTCCTTCGTGCCCGGCGTGTGTTTTGGGATCATTGTCATGCTGAAAGACCCAGCCACATTTTCATCTTCAATGCCCTTGCTGATGTAAGGAGGTTTTCACTCAAAATCTCACTTTACATGGCCCCATTCATTCTTTCGTTGACACGGATCAGTCGTCCTGGTCCCTTTGCAGAAATCAGCCCCAAAGCATGATGTTTCCACCTCCATGCTTCACAGTAGGTATGGTGTTAACTCAGCATTCTTTCTCCTCCAACACGACAAGTTGAGTTTTTACCAAAAAATTTTTTTTTGGTTTCATCTGACCATATGACATTTTCCCAATCCTCTTCTGGATCATCCAATGCTCTCTAGCAAACGGCAGACGGGCCTGGACATGTACTGGCTTAAGCAGGGGGACACGTCTGGCACTGCAGGAGTTGAGTCCCTGGCGGCGCAGTGTGTTACTGATGGGAGCCTTTGTTACTTTGGTCCCAGCTCTCTGCCGGTCATTCACTAGGTCCCCCCGTGTGGTTCTGGGATTTTTGCTCACATTTCTTGTGATCATTTTGACCCCACGGGTGAGATCTTGCGTGGATCCCCAGATCGAGGGAGATTATCAGTGTCTTGTATGTCTTCCATTTTCTAATAATTGCTCCCACAGTTGATTTCTTCACACCAAGCTGCTTACCTATTGCCAGATTCAGTCTTCCCAGCCTGGTGCAGGTCTACAATTGTTTCTGGTGTCCTTTGACAGCTCTTTGGTCTTGGTCATGGTGGTGTTTGGAGTGTGACTGTTTGTGGTTGTGGACGGGTGTCTTTTATACTGATAATGAGTTTAAACAGATGCCATTAATACAGGTAATGTGTGGAGGACAGAGGAGCCTCTTAAAGTAGAAGTTACAGGTCTGTGAGGGCCAGAAATCTTGCTTGTTTGTAGGTGACCAAATACTTATTTTACCGAGTTTTTTTACCAATTAATTCTTTAAAAATCCTAAAATTTGATTTTCTGGATTTTTTTTTCTCATTTTTTCTCTCATATTTGAGGTATACCTATGATGAAAATTACAGGCCGCTCTCATCTTTTTAAGTGGGAGAACTGGCACAATTGGTGGCTGACTAAATACTTTTTTGCCCCACTTATATAAATAATAATAATTAACTATTTTTAATTACCTATAATTTCATATAATGTTTTTATTATTTTAATTAATTTTACATAGAGACAGTTTTTTAAAATGATTTGCTCGGTCATGTTTTAAGACAGAACTCTATCTATCTATCTACTATTTATCTATCTAATCTATCTATCTATCTATCTATCTATCTATCTATCTATCTATCTAGCTATCATGTATATACATTCTATATTAATGCTGGCAAATGATTAATCGCATTCAAATGAAAAGTTTTTACATATTATTGTATACTGGGTAATTTATTGTATATGACACACACACACTAACAGTCTTTTTGAAAATATTCCATGCATTCCCATGTTATATATTTATATTCATAAATTTATATATTATAATAATATTTAAAATGTATACACTTAACATATTTTTTTTGTAATATAACATGCATAGTTGATGTATTTTATATATGCCTAATAATATACACAAGAAACACACTATTATGTAACAAAAACTGTTTATTTTGGATGCGATTACTCTTTTGACGCACTACTATCTTATATTTATATATATAATATTTATTTATTTATTTAAAGCCCTTCTGAGCCTTAAAACCTTCTGAAGTCATCTGACAGCAAATTTAGATCAATATCCCCTGATAACCAGCTGGCAGATGTCATTTGAGGTCACATATATTATAATTTTTGGGTGAAAAGGTCCTTTAAACCTTTACAGTCTGCAGCAGTGGATCAGGTGAGGGGTTTAACTTCCATTTCCAAGGGATTGGTCATGGTTCCTGCAGCAGTGTTTCTCTTCACACTAGATTCCCTCTGAGCACCACATTCTCCAAGACTCCCACAATTCAACTATTATGCTTCATCTGGCATTTTTCATATTAACTTTGTATACTAATTGATTAATTACCTGTAAGCAAACCTTTTCCTCTCAAGGGAAAAGTCAACACTAATTTGCTCAAATACCTGCCTTGAGGTTTTGAGGACTGTGTGTGCTTGCAGACGAATCTGTTATCATAAGATCTCTGCAATGATAAACAGCTGCAAGCTTTCGGATGTTCTGTAAAGCCAATCACACAGGACAGACATACTTTAGAAAACTTGATCACAAAACCCCAATTATCACGTTTACATTGTCTGGACAAATAAGTGCTTTACAGGTTGGGCATTTTATTTACTTAATCATTAACACCAAAGACTTTTACACATCAAACCGGAGATGATTGGACTTGATGGGTTTGGAGTTCTCATTTAATTCAAAGAGCTGAAAATTCAACTTTTAACTTTTTTTAGTACTATTTTGGAAACATTTTTATACACATTTCATTTGGGCAAAATTTCAGTAACAAATAAGGATGCCAGCGATATTTTAAAAATCTAGTTTAAAACAGATGCACCATATTTTTTGTATTTGTACGTTGTTGTCATAGTTAAAAATATATATATTTATACCATTTTCAACAAATTATTAATTTCTTTTTTTATAGTTATTTACCAGTTTTTTATAGCAGCCAAGTAAAATATTAATAATGAAATGTTTTCCTTACACTTTGAATACTGATTTATGATTTATGAGCACATCTTAATTATGTTTTCAAGCATTCAAATGTAAAAAGAAATAAGCATCTTGACTTTTTTTTGTTAACTGTTTATTGAATTTTCTTCTGGGAATAGTAATATAAAACACAGCACTGTGGCAAATTAGAACCCCCCCCCAACCCTGGAGACTAAAAAATAAAAAAAGAAAATAATACAAATAATCATAATTAAAAAAATAATAATGCCAAATAAAATTGTATCTATAAAAAATAAATACATATACTCCTCTTGACTTTTAAAATTAATAATATGATAAATTTTTCAGACTGAGCTAGCCATATTTACTTTAAAAGGACTGCATATACTACGCACTGAGCTAATTTTTTTCAATAATCAACCTACTAACAAAATATTTTTAAGGAATAACAAACTACTTTCAAAGTTTGTTATTATTGTTTTTTTTAAGTTCTGAAACTGTTTGCTTTATTAAAATCTCTGTGAAGTTACACCACCTAGATATTTTTTACTTGAAACCCCACTCAATATCTCAAATATATTTAGTTCAGACAGTGATAACATTTACAGTAAAGCTATCCTGTATGATTTTTGGATAACATAATAGATATAATAAACAACATATTTTTAAGGAATAAAATGTCAGGTTAGCTATTATTATTTATTTATTTTAAATTATGAACCGGTTTATTTTATTAAAATCTCTGTGAAGTTACATCACCTGTTTTTTGGTTGTTGTTGTTTTACTTTAAACCCCATTAAAAACATTCAAATGAATTTTAATTCAGACTTTGAAAACATATTTACAATAAAAAATTCTGTGTATGAACTTCTGAATAAAATAATAGATGAAAAAAATAATGCCATCAACCCATCTACAAGACCTTCCCCCAGTCCGTATGTGCATCTGCATTTATAGTCATTAGGGAGCTTTATAGTCGTTTAACACGAGTTGTGCACCTGATGGAGAAAAATCATTACGGTTGTCACATGGGCTTCATAAACCCTTCCCCCCCCCCCGACTCTCTAATGTGTGTGAACGTCAACAGCAGCAAAATAAGTCTACGTGAACCAAGTCAATTAAAAAAATAAGAAAATGTATTATTTTGGTGTGATATTTAATAAAAAAAAGTATAAAACTTTAATCAGGGTATAAATTTCAAAACATTTTTATGAAAACATTGCCACATGACAACTTGATTTTCTAAAAGCTACTTAGGTGTTGTTTTTTTTCCCGTCGCTGATACCATCTCGCGTTCCTCTCGTAAAAAACACATCGTGGTTACAAGGTGCTACAACGCGCTGACGCCAGAGCTGGGAAAAGCACTGCCAGCCGAGAGAGCCTGTCCAGCGGCCCCAGGTGGGATTTTTCCACCTCCGAATGAAAGAAAATAAACACGCAGCGATCCCGCAGGGTCACCCAGTTCCCCAGGAATCACCAGGGCAACCGCAGCTCTGGGAACGCTGCCTCACCTGGGCAGGACGTTCACACGCTTCCCATGATTCCTTTCCAATGTTCTCTAACGGTCAAAATGACCCTGAACAATTACTACTCAACCTTGCTTTAATTTGGGGTGTGCTGCTTTTTTATGGCCTTCTCCCCACCCATGATTTCATAAGCGCTGGATGGGACCCGGCGGTTAGGGGGGTACGCTGGGGTCACGCCGCTGAGGGATTTTCTTCCAGCACCCGAATGAGAGAGGCCAAGGCAGTGGCCACGGGGGTGAGCCCTGTTCCAGCGCCCATGCCAGGACACACACTGCGCACTATGAAGGGAGCTCCTGACGGACTGACACGGGGAAGAAAAAGGTTTGATGTGCTGCCACAGACCCTGAACATCCTCCTAACATCTGCGTACAGGGCCACCGGGCCTTTTGAACCCTTCCTTTCTGCTCTCCCTTGCTAAAATGGAGGAAGTTTGGATGAACTTGGACTGGAGGCGGCAATTCGGCCGCGCGGGCCCCTGTGGAGATGAAGGAACAAATAGAGAGGTGCGGGAGTTTTCAGGCTGACGATCAAAACCCAAATAAGCAGGTCTAGAATACCTGGGCAGAAATAACCATTAGCTTTCCCATTCGTCTCAGCACAGGACCTGCTTGATGTCATCTTTGCTCATGGGATCTCATGACTACGCCAACACAAAGCTTTCTCTAGCAGTCTGTCCTGAGTTGTAATGTCAAAGGTAGCATACAGGGAAAACGATGAGGTCCTCAAAACCTCTAAAATAAATCAGGCACTGGCACTATTTTTTTTAAATAAAAAATTTAAATAAAATACATTTGCAGCTGCCATTACTCCAGTCTTCAGTGTCACATGATACTTAAGAAAACAGTTCAGTTATTATCAATTGTTGTTAGTACTCAATTTGTTATTTTTATTACACATTTTTGTGGAAATCATATATTTTTTCTAAAATTGTTTAATGAATAGGAAATACATATGTCTTGTAATATTATATAGGTTTAACTGTCACTTTTGATTAACTTAATGCATCCGATTCTTGAGATTAAAAGTTCTTTAAAAAAAAAACTAAAAAACGTTTGAAAGGGTAGCGTATCACGATTTCCCCAAAAAACTATTAAGCAGCAACAATTGTTTTCAACACCATATAAGCATATTAGAATGATATCTGAAGGAACATGTGACAAAGGCTACTGAAAATGTAGTTTTAACATACCAGGAATGAATAACATTTAAAAATATTATTTCATTTTAAAGTAGTTTTTTTTTTAAATTGTAAAATTATTTCACAATATTACTGTCTTCGATCAAGAAATGCAGCCTTGGTGAGCAGAAGAGACTTCTTTCAAAAACATAAAAAATGATATATTCCAAACTTTTGACTAGCAAAAAAAAAAAAATTATAATAATAATGCTAACCAGCAAAACCTTGACCCCTTCGTGTGCCGGACGTTTCATATGCAAAAAATAAATTTACATAAATCTTAAAAGGAAAATGTGCAAATAAGGGGAGGGAAGGCCCGTTTAATTCAAAGAGAGTGATAAAAGGTCATAAAACATTACATTCTTACTGATAACCTTATAAGTTGACCCACTTCACAACTTAAAGTAATCATTAGAACGCTGTAACAATATTTATCCTGTTTTCTCAGGAAATATTGGAAATTTAGTTGATGTGTGCTTTATAGAATTGTGACAACTCAGTAGCAACATATCAGAAAGCAGTGTTCAGCATAAACAAGAATTGTCATGTTTAATAGCTGTTATTTCTACAAAACAATAGTGAATATCCATGACAATGACTGCCAACATGTCACTTCACAAGCCTATGAGGACTTGAAGCCATTGATGTTAAATCATCGCCTCCTAGTGGCCACCTGGAGAACATTCACACACCTATAATACAGAAATATCAGTAAACCAAGTTTTAAAAAAACGTATTCTACAACGAATCTCTGAGAACAAATATACCTGCTGGAAACTAAAACCATTAAAAGAGAACAAATAAAACATTAAAATAGCAGAAAACAAATCCAACCACAGATTTCATCGATAGCCAGTGTAGTTTTATGCTTCTACAATCATTTGCTTTGAAAAACTACATGATAGTTTTGGCAACTTTGACAGAACTAAAATGTCTTCTAGAAGCACATTAAAAAAAAATTGCAACTTGAATTACATTTTGCCAAGTAAAATACAATTCCTTTGTATTTAACCAGACCATTTAATCACAGAAATCCAATTCAAAACGGAGCAGCTGTAAGAAAATGCATCTATTGTTACAGTCTTAAATACAGTCTGTGTGAGGAAATGAAGACACTACTTGACAGTACATTCATAGATTACAGAGAATTGTAAATAATTGCACTGTGGTGACCTCTTCTGCATCAGTAACACATTTAGAGGTGTCTGTCGAGTCCTGGGGCCTGTACCATGACGGTAGATGAACAAATTCAGAGTTACAGGATTAGTTTCGAGTTGAGCTGGCGAACAGCCAATCACAAGCCTTGGTTAAAGGTTTTGCGAAAGGTTAAGAGATTGAAGAATATGATGCATTTAAATGCATTTACAGTGAAGAAAGTACTTGTTCATGAAAGAGGACAAATAAAAGAAACGATCTTGCTCAGTCACAAGTGAAACCTGTTAAGTTAGTTTATATAGTTGGAAATATACAGCAATAGAGACTTGAACATGTAAGGTCACGTAGTCATTTTTAAAAAGCGTCATCTATTGATTCTACAGCTTATTTTTATTGCATATGATCTGTATATATTAATATTCATTTAAAATAAATTATTTATAATAACGGTTAAACTAAAATTGCTTGTGTGTAATGGATTAATAATAATATAAACCATATAAAATAACTCCAAGTAATTATAATTAAAGCCAGGCAATTTGTTTTTTAGTACTAGTGACCTTTAATTTGGAGCAAGAGAAACTGGGGGAGTGACTTTTTTGTGTCAGACATGTCACTTCTCACAGCTGATTGGTCCAATTTCAGTTTGAGATCTCTAACTCAGAACGTAACCTGCCCCGGAGCAGGTTAGCCGTGGAGTGTAAGTTACCATGGCAATGAACACCGCTAAAAGCCAAGCCACTTTCATGGTTCCTAAAACCCAGGATTGGTGCAAACTAAACTGAAACTAGCTAATCCGGCTTCATGGTACAGGCCCTTGATTCCCTCCTCTAAAGCAGTTGAGGTGAAGCTGCTCCTTTCTACAGTCCATTTGGCAGTAAACAAACTCAAACAAATCTCTCGCGCTCACCAAAGTGAGTTCATGAGTGTGCGTTTTCTCCCATCACTCTCACCGCTCCACATAAAGCAGCTTCTGTGGATCTCAAGATGTGTCCTATAGTTCATCCTGGAAGGACATACACAAAAAAGATGCAACTAAATGTTTTGAAGTAGGCCTGGGTGGTTTTTATTTCTAATTTGGATTCTGGCTTCCAACAATTATGAAAACAAAATATTCATAAAACTGTTTCATAAGGATGCTCTCGTTTTTTTTTTTTTTACACATTAAACTCACAGCACATAAAAAGATTGCATTTAATGTGAACCAAGCTGCTCTGAGCTGGATTTATAGTAAAGGCAGCAAACTCGATCAACATTAATAAATGTCAACTTTTTAATTGCTATTTTTCTTTTTACAAATCCACTGTTAAAGTTAAAAAAAAAAAAATCAAATGCAAGATATTTCCAAAGTCAACAAGTATTTAGTATATGATCCGCACACACAAAAGTATTCTTCTTTTTAGCATTTATTTGAATTCGGGTAGTAGATGCTGAAGATTGTTTATTAATTAAACTATTGTATAATTGTGATAAATATGGGATCGTATGTAATTCATGTTCTAGTCAGGGGTATATTATGCAATGTATTGGTGGATGTGAAGATTTGTGTTGTATACGAATGGAAATTGTCCAGTGTTTAAATGGAATGTGTAATTTTAGTGATTGAACATTGCTATGATGAGCAATTATGATTTAAAAAGTGGGTGGAGGGATTGATTTGCCTTGAGCCAAAACGTGTGTTTTTGTATTTTGTCCTATTGGTGATTAATGTAAAATAAACGCTAAAAAGAAGACTACTTTTGTGAGTGCAGATCACGATCTCATATACCAAGTAATTTAATAGATTGACACACCAAAATAAAATATTAAGTGACGGAAGAGAACGGTGCAAACGGCTTTGTGGCAAAGTCAAAAAGTAATCATATTTATTGTGATGTTACTATTGACCAAAAATTTGCCGATTTAGCAGCCGTAGAAAAAAAAAAAAAACTGAAATATCTTGCATTTTCTGAAGCATACTAAAAAATTTATTATGATTTCCATATATTATATCAAACTGTTTTCAGCCATCCCTGAAAGAAATTACATTTTAAAATATAATAAAACAGAAAACATCATTTTAATTTGTAATAGTAGTACTCCATTATTACTTACTGTTTTTTAACTGTAATTTTTTTTTTTTTTAATTTAAAAAAAGTTTTTTTTTTTTTTTAATTTTAATAAATGCTGGGCCCTGGTAAGGATATGAGACTTCTTTCAAAAACATAAAAAAATCATAACTGTCTAACTTACTTTAAGTTTGGAGGACTTTCCCAGTAATGCTAGCTGCTGGAGTCTCTGTCGGAGAATATCTGCGATGACTGTGGCATCTCTGCTGTTAATATGCTCTCCTCCTTGATCTCGCTAAAACAGGTTGGACATAAAGGTATCGGTTAGAATAGGTACAGAAATAACTCAGAGAGCACCTGGAACAATAGGATGGCCAGCACTTGTGTCGCACCCGTGTGGTGCCCAGGTGGGGGTAGAATCGGACACTGGGGTAAGCCTTGATCCCGGCGCTCTGGCAGGTCTGGTAGTGTGCTTGACAGTCCACTTTGCCAGCTCGCACAGTTCCCTTCATCATCTGCAGGAGGAGGAACAGGTGACTGATGCTGCTGAACTAAACATGAGCACAGCACCTGCACTGACTGAAGCCAGGTGCAAATGCACATGTGTTGCTTTTTTTATTATTATTAAAATTGCATTTTTTAAATTGCATGTTTAATAATAAATGCACAACAATTAGAGTGAAAAGCCTAACTGAATTGCCCTTTTGCTTTAGTGAAGTAGCTTGAAGCTCATGCGAATAAAACCTGATTATCATGTTCTCCAGCATAATTTAAGAATGGTCCAATGAGAATCTTGGGCTTCAATAGAGTGCAACAGTGTTTTCGCCCAAGTTTTCAGCAGCACAATAGATTTTTTTGTAATTTAAACCATATACAACATGTAAATGAAACAGCATTCCTCCAAGACAGTGCTGCATAAAAACAACACCAGACTACAAGACCGAACATGACAACACAGATTAAACAAGCTACTAAAATGTAAATAAAAACTAGAACTAGGAATTAAATAAGAACTAAGATAAGGATAGATAAGATTACACAGATACACCGGACTACAAAAAGTGCATGTGTGCAAACTAAAAGGATTTTTCTCATTCCTTTTAAGGATTTTAAAGAAGTCTTCGCTGAAGCAGCCATAAACCAAACCAACCAGCTGGGTTGAGGTACATTACAAATATTTACATGAAGCAAAAAAGTATTTGAAAATTTGACAAAAGACAGTTTAATAACATGAAGCACTGCAATTGATAAATTCAGTTTTTTTTTTATGTATTGATATTAGGACTGACTATTCTTTAATTTGTCCGATTTCTTTGCAGAATCATGGTTAATGAAATTCTGTTGTTTAACAATTATTTACAGTTAACTTTTAGACTTCACAGTACACAGTAAAACTACTTGGCAGCATTAAAAAGAAAAGAATGTATGTGATTGGCTGAAGCACTGTATGCACTCCTCTCATCGCCCCAAGCTGTTAAAAAAGCATTTGCAGCTATATTTGCATTTCCTGAAGGAAATGCCAATGCTTGCAAAGCAGCAGAAATCTTTGAGAAAAAAAAAGTTAGAACCATTGCAAACACCAGCTGATGTCTTCGCTAATTTGTCTTACCCTGGCAAGAACTTCAAACTCAGGGGCAAATTGCTGGCATGGGCCGCACCATGGGGCGTAGAAATCCAACACCCAGTGATCCTTCCCTCCCAAAACCTTTCTCTTAAAGTCCTCAGGTGACAGATCCACTGAGGCACGAGGCAGAGAGCTATGGACAAAAGTGTCCTTGAGTTAGAGGGTACAAGATGCAAAATAGCTTTTCCTATACAGATAGCATCCTAAAGAAATGAAACCAAAAGTGACTGATTTATAATTAAAAAAAGAAAGCAAGAAAGCCACAAAAACATTTCTACTGAAATGAGTTGAGTCAAGTCGGTTGTGTGCTTTGTGTAAGAATCACTATTTGCATAATGCAAATACTGAAAACTACCTATAAAATAGTTCACATAGCTGGTGAATACTTCGTGAGAATTATCTCAGCTCACCTCAAGGCCCAAGTCTTGAGTGAAAAGGCATCCCGGTGCCACCCATTGTAACTCCTGTTAACAATGAGAGAAACACTTAACTTGTTGAACCGGTGTGTGTAATTGAGTTACAGAATGTACGAAACACGCACTGGTACTGGTCCCTGCGGTTGCTGTTCTGAGGAAACAGGCGGATCTCTGGGTAAGCGCGCACATTCTCACCCTGGCAGAACGAGTGGTGTTTCTGGCAGTCAACCGTTCCCACGTTTACAATCCCACTCAGCATCTAGAACAGACACAGCAATAGGGTTGTCACGATCATGACATTTCTGCAAGTGATTAAGTGTCAAATGACTGCAATAAATTGCATAAAGTGTAAGCTTAATACAAGTATACTTTAAGAAAATCATTTACTCACACAGAACTTAGAAACAGTTAAACTGAGTTTCTTTAAGGCTTTGCAAAATAAATATTGCATAGGTTAAAATGATATGGGCTGTTATGGTTATTATACTGCCAAAGCAACATTTGTAATTTTAGTTTAACGTCATGTACTGAAATAAAGTAAAGCTGAAATAAAATTAATAAAAACTATACATACATGCATACAAACACACACACAAAAAATTACTAAACCTTTCAAATTAAAATTAATAATGGTATTTCAATGACACTAAAATAATACAGAGTAATATATCATTAAATATTTTTCTTAAACCTAAACCTAAAATATTTTAATATTAAAATAAAGAAATCTACATATATTAGGTCGACTTTCTTCTCAGATTTTTTAAATTCCAGTCCAATTTTAATATTTTATTACTATTATTTTACTATATTTTATATTGAATGTGAGCATTTATGATATATTTTGTCCAAAGCTTAATTAAAAAGAAATTCTAATTAAATTTATAAAATATTAATGTGTGTCTGTTGGGATGTATAATATGCTTGCTTAATATAAAATATATACAATAAATATAATAATAATAACTAATATTAATTACAATATTGTTCTTAAAAATGGATTTCATTTGAATATTCGAGAATTTAACATTTAAAACTGATTAAACTTTGTATGAATTATGATCTTTTGATGATAATTATGAGCTTTTTCATTGCACTTTGTTTCATACACAGTTCCTCAAATGTAATTTGATTCATGGCATCTCTAGTGATTGCATTACATTTTGGCAAAATGTCTTAAGAATTGTCATTACAAATGAAAGTGCACAATGGCCTTCGTTACCACAAATTATTAAATCAAACATTTGTTGACAGCCGCTTATGTAATAAGGGCGATTACATTGAGATCATTTACAACGCAAAAAAACGGTAATGACAAGGAAAAAGGTAATGCTTTAAAGGGGTCATATGATGCAATTTAAAATTTTCCTTTCTCTTTGGAGTGTTACAAGCTGTTCGTGCATAGATAAGATCCCTAAAGTTGCAAAGACTAAAGTTCAAACCCAAAGATATATTCTTTATAAAAAGTTAAGACGTCCACACCCTCCTAAAACGCCTCGTTTAAAAACACGCCCCACATGTCTATGTCACTATGTGGGAAGATTTGCATAATGTTGCCCAAATGTTGATGCAAAGAAAGAAGGCATAACTTTTATCTCGCTGTAGTATTGTTGTTGCCGCAACCTCCATGTCGTGAAGGCACTGTGTGTTTAGTTGTTAAAGCGAAACTACTTTGTTTGGCCTTCCAAAAGAGGACGATATCTGCTTTGTCATGCCTGGAGCTGATCCGTGCTGGTTGCTGAGGAAATACTACAACTTTGCGCTGTGGATCGCCGGATCGGCTTTCAACGTGGACGAAGCGGATTCCAGCCCGGAGTCGTCACATGTGGTTGCCACAAGCCGCGGCCAATCCTTGTCGAATCCGCCTGGCGTTCCCACTCAAGCCGCCGGCCTCCGATCATCCAAGCCGCCGTGTGTGATGCTGGGTGTCTTTCGTGTGAAAGCGAAACTTCTTGTTTGGCCTCCAAAAGAGGACACAACTAGAATTCAGTGGTTAAGTTTTATTTACAACACTGTTCAAGAACAGTTCGACCCAAATATTCAGATGTGTGCAGTACATTTTATGGAGGACTTTTTCCTGAACCTGCAGAGTAGCCTACAATACTTCTGTGCTCAAAGGCTGTTTCTATAAAGTGGGGCCGTTCCAACTTTGCAAGGACAGTCTGGCGCTTCTGACTCTCAGCTGTAAGTACGTTTTTTTTTTATATTTAAAGAATTTGCCAATGATTATTCAAACGTGAGTTTGAGCAGTGTAAAGTAGCGGTTGTTGTTTGTCGTTTCTCCCATCACAAATGCAGACATAGTTTAGGTTTAGCAGCAGCGAAAGACAACGCCAAAGCAAGCGTTAAAAAGAAAGATAAGCATTATAATCCGTAATTATGTCCCACTGGATGCAACAAATGCACCGTTTGTAATGGGTTATATTGGTGTTGTCTCATCGTTCCGGCCGTGACACGGCGTCACAGTATGGTAAGGGGCGTAACACTTCCGTCACATGCTTGAGGTATTCAGCCAATCACAATGCACTGGATAGCTGGCCAATCAGCATACACCTCGCTTTTCAGAACGATGAACTTTGTAAAAATCGACACGTTTCAGAAAGGCGGGGCATAGAGGAGAAACAATAATGTACATTATGTGAAAAATAATGTTTTTTTTTTTTTTTTTTACATTCAACCGCATAAAAAAAAAAAAACAAAAAAAAACACATTGCATTATACAAAACTACACAACAATGTTCTTTTTCGCAACGTCAATTATGACCCCTTAAACACTCAGATGGAGTATCAGTGTAATATAATGAGAGCAGATACCCGTGCCATTCTCCTCCACTCTGGCAGTAGGGCCTGGCAGGGGCCACACCATGGAGCATAGAAATCCACCATCCACGTCTCTGAGGACTTGCGTTTCTCCACCAGCTCCTGGAATGACTCTGAGGTCAAAGTCACCACCACAGGGTTCACCAGGTCCTGCAGAACACACAATCATCCATTACATCTAAACAGGTACTGTATATAATGTGTGTATATTGCATGGATTATGAGGATATGAATAAGTGTAACTGTATTCTGTGCCTCACCTCTATGAACTCCAGGATACCGTCTGCAGAATGATGGCCTTCATACTCATGGATGCTGGACTTATTGAAGATGACAGTTGTTGGATATGCATGAATGTTGTACTGAAGAAGGGAAAGATGCAAGAGATGAGAACCAGCTCTCACCTGAACATTCATGCTCTGGTAAAATCAGCTTATTTATGTAAAATCAAAGTCTAAAATAATACCAAGTTAAATATAAACAGACAAAGACAGTGTAAGGCAGGACTATCTCTTTCGCAGTACAATGCAAGATTATTATTATTATTTCTGTAGTTTTGCTGCTAGTGGTGCAGAATCTCCATTATAATCTATAATTACTAATAATATGTTATATATATTATATTACATATTTTCATACTATTATAGGTAAGATTAATGATAATACTCTTTATTATTAAATAATGATCTCAAACTATTATAATCCTCTACTTATTAGAATCATATTTTTATAAAAAAAAAAGGTTTGCTGTAGTGCTGCAGAAATGATACACTCACCTTTAAGCAACACGTTCAAATGTTGGGTTTCCTGAGGCATAAGGTATGATATTCTGTAAACAAATCTGTACAAACTGTACATATAAGTACTGTAATAGAAATATTATACTGATTAATAATTATGTATTATAATCAGTTATTAAAATTATATAAAGACAATAAAAAGCATGATTACAATTATTGATAATAATAATAATCATTATTATAAATACCAATAATTATTTATAATAATAATTATTGTTGTTTTGTTAATTTGGCTGTTAGCGGTGCAGAAATGACACCACTTTTAAGCTATATTAAGAGAATGTGAGGCATAAGTCAGATGCTGTGGTTTCCTGTGGCAAAGATTCAGAAGGTTTCACGATGATACTATAAACAGATCTGGTAACTGGTAAGACAGGAAGCTAAAGAGGATCTGAATCCATCATGCCCAATCAACCGTCAATTCATCATTTGAGCGAGGGCGAATATCTCAGTACCATATTGCAGAGCCTCTCGTGCACAGTACAGTCCAGAGTCCCAAACTTCAGCTGTCCAAAGAGTTGGACGGAGGCTTTTCTCAACTCGGGGAGAAGAGCTCGACATGGCGGACACCACTGCGAAACAGAATAATTACCCATAATTATTTTTAAAGAGACCAAATTTCAAACACAGATGTAAATTATCCTTTTAATTGTATTGACTTCACACTGTGGCAGTGATGTTCACTGTGCTTGCCTCCGCAGATCATTTCTCACCCCCCTGAGCTTGATGAATCAACCATCAGCGGGAAGTTACCATGGCAATGTAAGTACGTGTTCAGCAGATAATCATCAGCGCTCAAACAGAGGCTTCAGCAGAGATTTAACAGAGAGGTTTAGATGTAACAACTCACAGGTGCAAAGAAATCAACCAGCCAGGGCTCTTTCTCATGGCTGGGGAAGTTCTCAGGCCTCAGCGTGGTGACGTGGGCATTCACGCTCTCTTTTGCAAAGGCCACAACACTGTACAGGGCATCCTTACCTGGAGATTTAAAAAGAGTAACTGGCATCAGAATGCATTTTAGACCAATTTCAGAGCAATACCAAACTAAATTTCATCAGTTTAGATCTATGTTTACAGGTTGTAGTGTTACTGGCTGAACCTAAATGTCTTTGAACCCTCTGATGCTGCTTTCCTACAGTGGAGAACTTTAAAAGCCATTTAGGGTGTGAAGGTCAACCACATTTGACCTTTACCCTAGTTTGGGGTCAGAAAGATTTTATTCAGAAATGATGCATCAAACTGATCAAAAGTGAAATAAAGACATTATAATGTTGCAAAACAAAACAAAACAAAAATTTAAAATAATAGCTGCTCTTTCATGGTTTCATGTTATCATGATTTCCACAAAAACATTCAGCAGCACAACTGTTTTCAACATTGAAAATAATAAGAAATGTTTCTTCAGCAGCAAATCAGCATAGAGTAGAGTGATTTCTGAAGGATCATGTGACACTGAAGACTGGAGTAATGATGCAGAAAATTCAGAAAACTGTTCTTTTAAATTGTAATAACATTTTAAAATGAACTCTTTTTATTGAATTTTTATCAAATAAATGCAGCCTTGTTGAGCAGAAGATACTTAAAAAAAACAAAACAATCATCAACTCCAAACATTTGAATGGTAACGTATATTACAGCCCTTTTCATATGCAATTCTATTTTTATGACAACATAATATATTAGTATAAATATGCATTGTATTTGAGAATTCATGCAGGTGGTAAAAAGCTTTTTTTTTTTTTTTTGTTATTTAGATGCAAAATACTTAGTCTTACTAAAGCCCTTACAAACTCACCATGGTGAATCTCAAAGTCATGAGTTCCAACTCCTTTAAAAACAGCCACACAGGGCTTCTGTATATACAGAGAAGCACACAGCTCTGAATCTGCGACACAGTCCACCTTCCCCACCTGTGCAAACAGATAAACGCAATTAATCCAACATAACAGCACCATATTCCAGAAGTCATATGACCTATGTACTGTGTAAAACAATGTTAAAAAAAAGCAAACGTTCTGTAGTTTCACTCGCTCTTATGTTGGCCTCAAAAAATTGGCAAAAGCACCATAAAAGTACACTAAAGCAGTCCAAAACGACAAGGAAACTTTGTGTTTAGAGTTAAGAAACAAACTAAATATCGTATAGCTTCAAAACAATATTGCATGCAAGTCATATGAACTACTTACATGGTGCTTTTTGGACAATTTCTCCTGTGTTTTAATGACTGAAAGTCAGGCTTACAGGTTTGGAACAACATGAGGGTGAGTAAATTAAATCCTTTTATATTTTGAGTGATCTAAATAAAATCAGGGACATCAAAATAAATAAATAACGTAAAATAATATAAATCAAGAACCTGTATGTGAGAGCCTTTCAGAAGAGCTTTGAGTTTTTTATATTCATGTGATGCCAGATCATTTTGTCCAAAGGAGAAACTGATGAGCCATTGGTGATGAGCCAATTTATGCTGAAATGACAAAGTCAGAAAAAACATCATTAAAAATAAGTAGGATATCTTTAATGACATGTTATGCCACGCGATCATATTTTATGCAGCATGTCAGTTACTGTGTAAACAGTGGTTCTGCAGGAAGTGCTGGGTGTGGTCCAGGATGAGGGCAAACATATGATGTTCATGATAAAGTCACTTGGAGTCTTACCTCAAAGCTGCTCTTTGTAAGAATCTCCAAGTCAGGCAGATGCTGCAACACTTGTGCATATATTTCTTTAGTATCCAAACTCTGGATAAACTGCAAGGTTAATAAAATCAAAATGAAAACCAGCCTATTAGATTAGCACATTTAAAAGAATAGCTCAACCCCCCAAAAAATTGCTGAGAATTGACTTACCCCGAGGCCATCCAAGATGTACGAGTTTATTTCTTCATTGGAACAAATTTGGAGAAAATTATCATTACTAAAAAGAGCGTTTTTAGCATTTGTTTCTCACAAACATGCAGCTTTTCACTTCACAAGATGTTAATTGATGGACTGGAGCCGTGTGGATTACTTGGATTATTGTGATGTTTTTATCAGCTGTTTGGACTCTCATTCTGACGGCACCCATTCACTGCAGAGGATGCATTGATGAGCAAGTGATGTGATACTAAATTTCTCCAAATCTGTTCGGATGAAAAAAACCCATCTACATCTTGGATTGCCTGAAGGCAAGTACATTTTCAGCAAATTTTCATTTTTGGGTGAACGATTCCTTCAACAACTGGACAGGATGCATATTTATATATAAGGTCCCTACCATTACGCTGCCTTTCTGAGCAAGGGAACTGCCAGGGGGAAAGAGGATAGTAGTGCTAGTGGTGATCTCAAAGCTGTCACACTGATCTGACTGTTTGGAGCAATCCATCCATCCTACATTGACCAGACCATTCTGTAAAGAGAAACAAGTGGAGGATAGGTTACAATGTTCATTCTTGCTCACAAGACAACCTGTTTTTAAATGCTTTGAGACATGACACTGAAATTGAATTTGGTGAAACATGATCAGCTTAATGCTTACCAACATTCCAGCAAGCTTCAGCCTTGTTTGAGGTTCCAGACAATCTGTAAAAAAAAATATGGCTTTTTAGAATAAAACAAGAGTGATTATGGGTTTGCAATTCTAACATTAAGCTTTAGTAGATGTCTCACCTCCAGTGTCAGCGCAGAAAGATATCAACCAGCCGATTCTTTCAGCAAATGCACGATCAATCTCATTAAAAATATTCCCTAAAAAAGGGAAAAAAAAGATTACATACAATTTTCAACAAAGACAGTACAATAAAAATACTTTATAATTTTATATTAGATATCACGTTATCATTTTTTGCATTAAACTTTAATGAAAAAAGTAAAAAAAAAATGTATTTAGAGATGAATCGTTAGTAAACACCGAATTAATATTACAAATGTTACAAAAGAACATAAAAAGTTAGCGGTACACAAATAACCAAAATGTAAGTAAGTAGTGGCAGATAAGTATTGCCCTTAATAAGTACACCATTTTTCTTTTCTTTTTTTATTAATTAGCATTAATTTTTTTTTAATAAGCTACCGTGTGCTTTCATGACCGCAGTGCATGACTAAACAAAAAACTAAATTTTACATTATTTAAAAAAAATATATATTTTAGTTCTAGATGGAAGAAAATAAAATGTAAATGATCATGCCAAAATGTATTACCTTGCCATAGTTCTGTTACTTTGCTCTTCACAAACGCATGCAAATGTTGGTCAGGCTTGATTTTGTTCTGTCGCTATAGTATTTCTCTGGCTTCTGTTGGCATGATTACATTTATATTTTAGGATCACTACAGCCATTAAACATACATTATGTATCATATGCTGATAAAGGCAGAACGTTCTCACCATTCCCGCTCTGAACACATAGAGGCTGGGGTAGCTGTTGATGCCTTTACTACGGCACAACATGCCATTATCACCGCAGTTCACAGCGCCGATTCGAATCACACCGTCCATTTCGTTAGCAAACTCCCGCCACTGTGGGGTGCATCACATTTCAGTCAAATAACCTACGGTAACTTTAACAATCCTAACTGGTGTGAGGAGGAAGTGACTAAGAGAAGGAGAAAACGGTTACGTACCGTGGGGGCAAGATCGTGACAGTGCGAGCAGCGTGGGAAATAGAAATTCACAAACCAGACCTCGCCAGAATTTACAGCTGCATCTGTGGAAAAAGACAAAACTGGTGTCACAACACTCCACCATTGGAAAAAAAACTAAAACAGGTTAGGCCTCCATTTGATACTACAAGATCAGCTAAAAAGACACGACAAACCGGACAAGACATTTTCAGGTCATATCTCACTCCAAATGTAAAAACAAATGTATTTTCTTGCATTATTTTTTTTAAATATTAAGCAGATTTCCCCTCCAGTTGCCATCATCAAGTAACAAAAAAAATCTCAAACTCCTTAAAGCCATGTAAAAAAAAATATTACAGAGTATTATTATCAGAGTATTATATTTTTTACACTATTATAGAATGATTAGAACTATTATTAGAATTATAGAACTATTTATAAAGTACAATTATGTTTATACAATCATGTTTATTATGCGGTTTAATTTTTGCTAATTTTTTTTTTGCTTCTGTACAGTAAAAGGTTTCTCTGTTATAATGCTAATAATATAATGAAAATTGCTAGTGACAGTAAATAAAATTGCAACAACAAAAAAATTATAATAATAAATTAAATTAAACAGTAAATGCCTGAAATCATAATTTGGATAATTTAGAGGGAAATGTGCTTGTGATGAAAATAATGTAACAATGCCAATAAATTGAATTTACTTTATGCAAAATATAATTTCATTTTTGTCTTTTGATTTTGGGGTATAATATGACCTGAATATGTTTTTGTTAGATTCAATCCGGCATACAAAATGCTTTTTCAGTTTGTGTAGAAATCCAAAATAAACTCATAATCTGAATGATTTAAGATCATCGCTTACCAAAGTCCCCTCTGTCTAGTGTAGTAATTTCTGGATCATCATCATAAATTCCTGAAAAACACAGTTGCATGGTTTTTCCTCCAGCATAAAGATAAGTACGACATATCTTCCTACTTATTCTGTGTTGTACCGTGAAATAACATCCAAACATATCATAGCATAGAGAATAGAATTACCAAAATCATATCTGTAATAGTTCCAGCTTTCATATCTTCCTCCTTGCTGTTCATCTTGCAGGCCCTTCTCTCCATACTTGTCATATTTCTTCCTCAAGTCCTCATCCTTTAACACCTCGTAGGCCCGATTGATCTTCAAGAACTTCTCGTGGGCCGTTGCATCATTCTACAAAGACAATATCGGCGTTCTCAGAGTGTCACAAATGAAGGAAGACACGTATGTCTGGCTGCTATGCCATAATAAAGCTACTCACCGGGTTTTTATCCGGATGCATTGTGAGAGCAAGCTTTTTGAAAGCCTGGCGAATCTCACGAGTGCTGGCCTCTCTTGAAATACCTAGCAGCTTGTAGTAATCTTCATCAGAGGAAATGGTAACGAAAAGCCACACTGCGATGAAAGCAAACGGAAACAACTTCCTAGAAGGTCTCTGAGGATTCTGGAACATCTCCATTGTTGTTGGTGCAGACTGCAGATCTTAAGCTTTTCAGGGTTGGAGAACTGCTTACAGGAGAGTGGTGATCCTCCTCAATGAAGATGCCTAGTAAGTGATGACAAGAGAGTGAAAAAGAAAGGGAAGAGAGCTCAACTCCGGTGCTATTGGAAATGAACACGTAGGTGTTTACAGAAGGCGGAGCGACTTTCTCATGTCATTTTTGATGCAAGTCGCATCTCTAATCATTTATGATTAAAAAAAAAAAATATCATTATTTTTGAATTCATTACTTATTTCAGCTCTCATTTTGATTCTTATCACTGTAATAGCACATACTACAATATATACAGTATGAAGGCAACTCAACAAACAGTACAATTACTTCGTAGACATTTAACAACTTATACTATGTTACAATAGTAAACGTATTTACTATACAATACACGTGCTTAGTTCTCATGAATATACAAATATATAAAACACAGATTACAAAAAGAATATCTTCTTAGTAGTGTGTGTGTGTGTGTGTGTGTGTGTGTGTGTGTAATGAGATCAGCTCAGGTTAAACGTTAGTTGTGCAAAGCTAAAGCTGCAAACTAGTACGAGACTCGTCAGTTTAGTATAGCAGCTCAGTTTAGGATATTTGTGTCCAAACCGAAATGAGTTTAGCTCATTTTCGATTGATAGTGAATGTTAAATGTGAGACTGCAGACACAAGCTGTTGTATCATCCGGCTAATTTCTGCATTCCAATCAAAAAACTTTTGAACGAAATCCACAAGTTACTCACAGAGATAAATGTAAGTAACATTAGCACATTTATTACGATACAGTGTGTTTATTGTCTCACCTTTTGTTAAATATTCTTTATTACTCCTCCAGTTCTCGCCTAATTCATGATATTACTCCCAAATCACCGGCGTCTGCAGCAGTGTGAAGCAAGCGGCCGAACGAGAATAATAAATCCCCGGAAGTACGTGATTTTCATAATAAGAGTATTCAATATAACTGCATTTGTTTCTCGTGAGATAAATTTTTTTTATCTAAATGTCTTTAAATGTATATTGTTGGCTAATATAAATTGTGTGTATGTATACATTTATTTACAAGAGACTTAAATTTGCGCTACTGGTGACGCCTGCTGGTTAAAACTCAAATATAAGAGCTTTAATTTGTTTCATTTTCATTGGTTATTACATATTCCCCAGTCCCCAATGTGTTATTTCCAAGCGGCAACCTCCCGGTCTCTCGCTTGAAACCAATACGGAAGTGACTAAAACTGCAATTCATCGACTGGCCGCTAGAGGCTGGCTCCAAAAGGGAGTCAGTCTCATAGACTCCCCCATGTTAAAATGCCCAACTTTAAAGCAGAACAAAAATGTTTACAGCCTGGTACAAAAAGTGCTTTTGGTCTATATAGGTAATTTTGCCCTTCATGATAACTGTGAGGGGCGTGAATTTTTTTTTATAACTCATCTGTTTAAATTATATTGAGCCTTAAAGTTCTGCATAATTAAGGGCGTGGCTACTTTAGTGACAGGTGGACTGCCGCTCTGCTCCAGAGTGTGAAACTCGCTAGACTGTGAAACTTAGAAAAATGGCTTTAAAGATTTTTATTTGTCTAGGAAAAAATGTATTATGGGTAGGACACTGAAAATCTGGCAATTAGATGTTTGTGAAAATTCTCAAACTTGATTTTTACCGTTCTTTTGAAGTTATTGTAGGTACTCTGTCTTTGCACTGTCTGCAAAAAATGAGATGTCACGCCAAGGCAAAAGGCAGTAGCTTCCACATTATATACAATATTTGGGTGCTGATCACCATTTACAGAATCCTTATAGTAACATCTATATAAAATCTAGTGATCATTGGCTAGAAAAAAAAAATGTCTGACCGTAACAACCAGACAAAAAGTTAAAGGGGTCATATGATGCTTTTTTAAAGATCATTATTTGGGGTATTTGGTGTAACAGAATATTTTGACATGCTTTAATGTTCAAAAAACACACTACCTATTGTAGGTCTCTATGCCCCGCCTCTCTCAAACGCAAGCACTCGTCGGAAATGTAACGCCCATTACCATAATCACGAGCTTCATCTTTAAAGTACATCTTAAGACAGTTATAATGTCGTTGAGTTTTACCATCAGTTTCAAGCCTGAAGGGCACGAGTCACGTGACAGACAACAGTGAGAGATGCAGTACACAAGCCAGCGGTTTGTTAAGACAAGATGACGTTGCTATGATTGCTGAACAGGACTGTTCACTCTCCGTGATGTGACCCTGTTTCCCCTCACACCCCCACTCTCTCACTCACACACACACACCACACTCTCTCACTCACACACACACACACCGACACGTTACTCTGGCAAAATTCCGCATCTGAACACAGTCCAAGTAGCAATACGTACACTAATAATAACAAAACATATTTACAGTCGTTGATTCAGAAGCGCCAGATTGTCATAGAAGTCGGAATTGACCTTTTTTTTTTTAGAAATAGCCTTTGTGCACAGCCAGCCTTGTACTCTTCTAGGTTCAAAAAACTGTCGTCCATAAAATGCGTTGCACAAATTCGAACATCTGGGTTGTGCTGTTCTGTTATAAATAAATCTTAACCAATGATTCCTAATTGATCTACTTCCGGAAGGCCAAATAAAGTGCTTTTGCTTTCGCACTGAAACACACAGCGTCTCCCTGAAATTGCTGCTTCAACACTAACTGCGGTTATTGAAACCCATGCCTTATTTCTTTGTGTGCAATTTGGCAAAGCATTATGCAAATATTGCACCATAGTGATGTAGACATTGTGGGGGCTCTTTTATCTTTTATAAAGAATATCTCTTTGTATTGGAGACTTTAGTCTTTGCACTTTACAGATCTTCTTTATGCATCAAGAGCTTGTAACACTCCAAAGAGAAAGGAAAACTTGAAATCGCATCATATGACCCCTTTAAACGTGAGTGGATACCGTTTTGCAACCAATTTATTTGCAATGTTCGCTAACATTAAAGGATGCAAGACATACTATTGTTTTACATCGAACTGAATGAAAATAGCTTAACCTATAAGAACAACCTGTGGATTGATGTAAACGCCAGCAGGAATAATGCTCAGAATGATTGTGAATTAAACATCTCCGATGATGTTCATTGCAATGTTTTTTATTGAGTTACAAGAAAAGGTATGAAATGGATTTAATTGCGTACAGTAACTGATTTTATGTGATACGCTGTCATGGCATTCGACTCCTCACACGTGCAGAAGTGGGCAGCCCTAGACTGACAGCTGGCATCTGCATTATAAAAAGAAAAAAAAAAAACGTTAAAGATTATTTACGATTAATTATTGTTGCCAAGTTATCTAGTCCTTGCTTGTTTACAGTGCTTTGTTATATGGAGCAGTTCGTTAGATCGTGATCTATCTAATTTGTTTGTCTAAAGAAGTGCCGACAGATGTATGAAAGTACACAAGTCACACCGTAATTTAAAAGCACAGACTTTAATGTACAGTAAAACAGAGGCAGAATACCGTATAACTCCAGGCTGGCACAGTAATATTGACGAACGGCTAAACAGATGCAGAGCACCATAACTTAATTTGAGCGATCTAAAACAAAGTCAAAGAGCAGTAACTGATGATACTGTGTTCTGTCTTGGTTTCTCCTGGGCTTTTCTCCAAGATACTTGATAAAGGAGGTAATTTATGTCCCAAAATTATCAATAACTAATTTCGACCAAAAACGAAGTTATGGTGTTTTGTCTTTGCATGGCGGCACTGCTGTCACCATAGACGGGTGTGGTTTCAGCAACTAGTCTCAGCTTCACCCACGTCCCGTCTTTTTGCCCATTTTCGATTATCGAAAATGACGCGCGGTGACATGCTGCCAAGATGGCGGCGGTCAGCTCCGCCCACTTTAGGCTTCAAAAATGCTCTTCTGAACCCTACGAGTGACGTCACAGACACTACGTCCATGATTTTATACAGTCTATGGTTATTTCCTCGTTTTCATGACGTTTCTTATTCTAACTCCTCTCCCTCCATACCGTCCTACCAGGCCTGAGCCCGCTGTCCCCCGAGGTTTGTGGCCGTAGTTCTCTTGCTACTGTGACCCCTCCCCTTTTTTCCCGAATTTCTTCAATCTTCCCGCTCTCCACCCTTTCCTTTTATATACTCCAGCCACCCTGTGTCCCATGCATCCCCTGTGCCCCCCCTCCCCCCCTATTTGAGACCGTCACACTTCCATTTATGTTGTCCATCTCCCTTGTCCGTCCCTGTGCCTTCCACCTTGGAGCGCATGTTTGCCCCTCTAGCTTCCGACCCCGGGTCTTGCTACACCCCGTTGGTGATCTCCTTTCCTTCCATTGACCATTGTCAACTCCCCTTTTCCTTGGCAGGACTTTTGTGTGAGAAAGAACTTCCATTTGCCATTTTCATACCGTATCACATGTACCCCCCCCAGGGCTGGTGTAACAATTACACAGGACAATATGTCTGGTTAGGTACTGTGCCAGCTGGATGCCAAACACCCTCCACGTCTACCTGATGGGTTTGCCGAGGTTTAGCTATATCTCCCTGGGCGCTCGTTTCAACCACACCCAATGTGTCGTCTGCTCGGTCGCGGCTGCTGAGGACAGCATAGCGTCTATGCAAGTTTCTTTTCTCCCCATTCACCATGTTCTTTTATGCATCAACCACGTCTATGCCCTGTTCTCTCTTGGGGCCCTTATCGGCTCAACTAAGTGTAGTCTAGTTATGCCGTCGTATCCGTGCCTGTCTTGATTCCCTGCATCTGCTGATATGCTACCCCAGTGGGCCTCTGAGGTGTCTTTGCCGTTTTATGTGAGCTTCCCCGTCCCCCACACCGACGGTGCTTCCCCAACCTTCACCAATAGAACCTTACAATCAATTGTTATTTATATTCATCATCATGTTCTCTTTTGTACACCCACTGTCCCTTTTCGCCCTTGCCCCCTTTACTATCCAGATTGTGATATCAGTGTTTTCTGTTTAACCACTCCAACAGTCCTTTCTTTTCAAGTCCCTTCCACCCCCCCGCACTACCCTCCTCATCAGGTTGAAAAGCCACGTTCAACCTGACACCTTGAGAGTTTTCTGTTCCATTGGCGTCATTGCTAACTAATCTCACCGCTGACTCGTATCCAAAGTAAATAATTTAAGTAAACCCCCCATAACGCTCACCAGACAAAACTCACTTCTACAATCACAGCCTTAAGTATTCAAAACCTCATAAATACAATTTCAAAAACCATAAAAAGAAAATAAAACCGCTCGTAATATTAATAAAGCATCATAAAATCTAGAAATAAACATGGTTATCCACTCTATCGCTGTATTGTCATAATATAAGTTTATGGAGATGATCCCCAATGTATCATTAATCTCTAAATAATCCTTCCTCTGAAAGCATGCACTAAAAGAATGAAGAAATATATCTCAAACAATTAGAACAGTATAGGCAGGCTCGATCCTCTAGGGACATTATGAGCAAGATTTGAGCTATGACTTGTGCTTCACCACCCATCAAACCGGAATACAGTGGTAGGAGCCCCACGTATGAGAAATCGAACCCAACTCTGAGATTCAAGGGGGAACCTCTGCCGACAGCTTACAAGACCGAAGCAACCTTCCCCAAAGACCCCACAGAATTGTCTCGAGCATGATTACTGCCAAAAAACCTATTCCTACAATCTGTTTACACCTTGGCCTGCATTTTGGTTGTCCAACTTCTCTACTTTATGTTGATGCATAAATAGTCGTTCACGTGAATCATATGCTATGTAATGCGAAGTTTTTTACTGTTTACACAGCCTATTAGGTCGTTTAGTGATAAGTCTTTTCATGGAATTGTTGTTCTATTTTGGAAGTTCATTGTGTGTGGTTTTTGTTGTTGTGGTTGAAAACGGGTATCAGTTTGTGAATCATGGGCATTTGCTCTGTCATTTAGTGTTCAATGGACATCGTTCGTTCTGTTACCCCTAGTATCAATTTTTGTTTTGCCATACTTCTATCTCGCTGAGAAGTTATGTCAGTTGTTTTTGATTAATTTGTACGGCAGTTATTAATCGGTGGTAAAGCGACCCTGTTGTCTTAAAACTATCCAAATAATAGGGCAATGTTGGGGCTAGGTGATAGATGAGTCCTCCTAATACGGGTTTCCGCATGAGGTTGCCATTTTTTGGAAATCTGACATGTCACCCATTTCACTCAGCACTTACTAACTACTGCTGAACACACCTAACACTAACATACAAACTATAGAATATAGACAATGACATAATACAAGATAATTGCAATGTTTGTTGTTTCACTGTAGCCTACCCTAAACAAGTATTAAAACACCCGTGTCCCCAAAAAAAAAAAAAAAAAAAAACAAAAAAAAAATCCCCTTAACTAATGGGAAAATGGGTGTTCGGGTTGGATCAAAATAAGTGAACACCTTTCTATAACAGTTTACCAATGCATTGGTTAAATTTTTCCATAAAATTTTGTACACTAAAGCAGAATGTCTTGCAGGTCGAGGCGATGAATAATTTTGATTGCAACATGGGCAAATGATTGCATGTCATATACAGGTATTTCATCATTTGTGTTACCATACCTCAAACAGGTATCTCGTATTTCACTGTCCTGAAGATTCTCCATATACAGAGCTTCTCTACCTGTGATCCAGCCACACAGAGCCGTGGGATGGCGGGCCACTGTATCAAAACCAGTGATCTTCTTGAACCATGTCTTTTTCCAGGCTTCTCCTTCAGACAGAGACTCATAAACATCTTTATCTTCAGGCCCCTCTTTCCACACCACCTGCACCCCTGCACAGTCATCTGGCCAGAAACTCTTCTCAAAAAACAAGAATATTTTATCTACTATCCCAAAGCCGAGATTCTCAATCGCAGACAACTTTGTTGATGGTAAGGGCGGTTCAAACATGGTTGAGGCTTTGTCTTTGAGAATCCCAAGAGAAACGGTGACAATCACATGGTCTGCCTCAAAGCTCTGTCCATTTTCACAAACGACCTGAACAGGATACCTTTGGTCTTCACAATGGCCTTTTTTGACCAAATCCCATCGGATGCTCTTGACAGGTGCACTACACTGGATGGTTCCTGAAGGTAGATCTCTCAGGAGCACTTCTAAGACTGCTCGTTAGCCACCGGGTCCCAAAGTGTTAAAAAAGTCTCCCTCTAATGCAGTGTAATTGCTAATCTGAGATGCAGACACCTCATAGAGGCTAGAGCAAGCCTCATCTGTGCATTCATTCCTCTTGCACCATTCAAAAACTTGCTGGCCGTCTTCTTTCGCTGCTAAAGGAGATTCACTAAAGGCATCATCCAGATAAGCACCCAGACTTAGTTTCCTGTGTTTGCGCTTAAGTTCATCATCAAAAGCTTTGTCGGTGAGCTTGCTGAAGTGCGAACACACCTGATCTACAAGCTTTGTGGAGACCTGCTTCCCATCTTCTTTGAAAAAGTAATCTTGATGGGTTACAGAACGGGACTTTTTGAATGCAGAAGTTCCCTCGGATAGCAGATTCTCCTCTTTTGCCATCTTGAACAGGGGGTTTCTTTTCTGTCCGTGGATCCAGTTTGCTCCAACTTCAATGATGTTCTCGGTGAAGGGTTTAGTGGTGTGCACTCGACCTCCAATTCTTTCCTTTGCCTCAAGAACCAGGACATTTTCAAATCCTGTCTTCACCAACGTTGCTGCAGCGGCCAACCCTGCAAAACCTGAACCTACAATTACCACTTTAGCATCTTCTGGTCCAGAACAAGAGCTCATTCTTGCTGCTTTGTTGAGCTGTTTAGAGAGAGAAAAGCTGAAAATGTAAAAATGTAGTTGTAAGAAAAAAATCTCGACACAAAAACTTGCACAGGAGATAAGAGAGTAATGCACTGTGCCCTAAAAGAGGCTCCTTTATGTAACCATGCTTAGAAACCTGAAGAACCTGTAAGACCTGACCTTTGTATTCCATACAATATATCACTATTTACATAATTAGGCAGTCATGGAACATCCAATGGCAGAAGAAGATTTATATTCTATTGTAGCCTACGCAACGTGACGTTCTCTCATTTGCACATTTAAGGCTGCATGATAATAAAATGTTTTGCTACCCAATTAAACTACACGAAGGAACACACGTTACTGTTTCTATAGGCCTACATCCACCTCGATGGTAGTGACAGTGTGAAGACAGCCAATGTAAATATTTATAGATATTATATAATAACTTCAGAAATAAAATGTTCTGTTCAGGAAAATAATTAAACACACTTAAAAAGTAACACGTGGCCCAACCCCCAAACTAAACACCCCACCTAAAACTAACTAAATATTATTACGTAGAGAAAATGCATCTTGTTTAAAGGGGTCATAGGATGCCTATTTTCCACAAGTTTATATGATTCTTTGGGGTCTTAATGAAAATCTGTAACATAGTTTGGTTAAAATTCTCAATGGTAGTGTAAAAAACACCTTTTTTACCCTGTCAAAAACAGCTCTTTTCAGATCAAGCCGTTTTTTGTAGCTTTTTCCTTTAAATGTTAATGAGCTCTACTGACCCCGCCCCTCTCTTCCGAGCTTCTCTCAGTGTGAGACTGTTTACTTTAGCCGCATTCATCGTGGAACTTGCTAATTAGCGCATTTTTAGGAAAGGTGATTTGCAAAGATTCAATAAAAAATATACCTTATACTCACTTCTTCTGTAGGTGAAGCCGGATCATGAATGATTCACGCGAACATAGACGCATTTAGGTAGATCGGGGGAGCATTCCCTTCAAAAAAAAAAGTAATCCACTGTGTCTTCAGAGGCTCAGATTTCGGGAGTAAATGATGACTGCTATGTAATGTTCATTATTACATCCAACAACAAAACACCTCAATCGCTTGTTAGGAGTCATTCTTGTCTACATCTGTGGATGGTGGACTGATGACAGCTCACTCAGGGCGTGTCTAAGGTAAGACGCCAGTCCAGTCCAGTCTGTGCTGAAACGCTACTGTCAATCAAACTATCGTGGGAGGGGATTGGCTGAGATCGGCTCGATTTGAGAAAGGAAAACATTTAACCAGATTAAAAAAAAAAAACACTGGGTGGATTTTATCATTATAGGGTGGTTGTGTACACACACTACCAACACCATTTCAGTTCAAACAACTTGTAAAAGTGCATGTAACATCCTATGACCCCTTTAAATCTTGCAGATATTTGGAATGGAAACAAGAAGACAAGAAAGACATTTTTTGCAGTGCAGGTATTCATTCATTGTGCATATTTTCATCATGCAGACAGCGTAAAAGTGACAAAAATGGCATCTCCTTTTATACAGGATCCTGCAGATGAGGAGGCTGCATTAATTTGTAGGGAGTTTTTTTTTTTTTGCCATATCCACATGCATATTTATTGGAGTGGTACCATTTTTAAATGGTTGTTTTCTATATAACATCAGGGATGCAGAGTACATTAGTAAAACCGCTGTATGCAGAGCGGTAAGAAAAGTGTGTGTCACACTTACACTCTTTCTTAGACTTTTTGTGTTGCTTCCTGGGCATAAATCTGTCAAAGAGGAGTTTTACAGAACTGCAGTCAGGTCATTGTTGTAGAAATAGGTTTAAATGAGGCTAATCTGATAAATGACGTTCACTTGATAACATCTTGCTGTGACCTCTGGAAGTAACCTAATAATTAGAATTTCCTTCAGGATTTCCAGTGTGGTTGGATGCATTGATGACACACGTATTCCCATCATTGATTATTTGGTCATCTTTAAAATACAAAAAGCCACAGTTTTTCTTTTCCTTTGGATTTAAAATTCTTTCAATACTGACTATCACAGCTCATTTGTCAGTGGTGCTGGTGCAGGTTCTCCCCCTATTTTGAGAGCCTCTGCCTTCTTGCTGTTGGCTGAGTACAAGTCAGATGTCATTTCTGACAGTAATTTCATTACTGTAATTAAGAAATGCAACAAGTTGAATTAGAGAATATTTATGTGAAAAAAGCGTTAGACTTTGTGGAAAAAGCTGCTGCGCATTGAAATAGACACTATGATATATAATGTGTCAAATGTTTGTAAAGTCGTGTAGTACGGTGGCTGAGAGAGCTCAACGCGCTGCAACTTAAGAAAACACATGCAAATAGAAAAAACACCAGCAAATTAAGAAAACATCTTCACCAGTTTGACAGCACATGTGCTGCAAATACTCAAAGGATTTATTGAAGTATAACATTCACAGGGGATACAGTCATAGCAATAAATTACATACACAACCAGAATACAAAACAATAAATATATAAAGAATAATAAAAATGAAAGATAAACAGAACAAAAACAAATAAATAAAGTTAAACATCTTTTCTTTTTTTTCTTTTTTTAAAATAAATAAATCAAATTAAAATAAAAAATAACGTAAATGGAAAATTACACATAAAATCTCAACTTCAAAGAATACACAGGAGGTAACCCTTACATCAAAGTCAATATTTCTCAATCAATACAGTAATTTTAACAGCTTTCTTGTTAAGTGATGAGCAGAGAGATTCATAAAATAATTTCAAATCAATACAAAAAATCCTAAAATTGGGCATACAATTTGTGCAGTGTTTTTCAGATCAAAATGTATTGCCCTTTCTGTGGCATCCAATGGCTGACTTTGCCAAGATTTTGCAGTTCATGTGAGCGAGATGTAAGCTTTGTCGTAGAGAATGCCCCTAGAACGGCGGGTGATGACCAGGTGTCATCAAACAAAACAAAAACAAGTTGACTGAAGTTTGCACGTTGTATTTGTATTCCATTGTCCTTTCTTTCATTATCCTACTAAAAGGCCCTGATTAAATAATTATTTTCAATATTATTCTTACTGTCAATCTACAATTTATTTTGACCTGGTTTTAACAATTAATGAAGCATTGCGGATTTCATTAACCTTGAAATTATATTTAGTTGAGAATATTTAATTAAGTTAGCCACCTTATATTACGTTTCACAGTTACTCGTGTAATTCATCAGATTATTTAGGCTAATAATATCTAAAAGACAAAGGAATCATGCAATCAGGGTGTTAAAACAAACAAAAAAAAACTCACCTTTCAGTTCACCGACAACTCCACTGACCAATAGCCACTGCACAAATTGTATGCCCAATTTTAGGATTTTTGTATTGATTTGAAATTATTTTATGAATCTCTCTGCTCATCACTTAACAAGAAAGCTGTTAAAACTACTGTATTGATGGAAAAATATTGACTTTGATGTAAGGGTTACCTCCTGTGTATTCTTTGAAGTTGACATTTTATGTGTAATTTTCCATTTCAGTTTTTTTTATTTTAATTTATTTATGATTTATTTATTTAAAAAAAAGAAAAGATGTTTAACTTTATTTATTTGTTTTTGTTCTGTTTATCTTTCATTTTTATTATTCTTTATATATTTATTGTTTTGTATTCTGGTTGTGTATGTAATTTATTGCTATGAATGTATCCCCTGTGAATGTTATATCTTAAAAAAAAAAAAAAAAAAAAAAAAAAAAAAAAAAAAAAAAAAAAAAAAAAAAAAAAAAAAAAAAAAAAAGCCACTGCACAAAACAAATCCCAGCCGGCTCCGTCACTTTTTTTGGGTCCCCTTGAAACATTTCCGTTGTGGTCCGTGCTATTTGCAGCGCGTTTCTTCATTTGCATGTGCTGTGAGGATGTGCAGCGCGTGTGTTGTCAAACTGATGAAGATGTTTTCTTAATTTGCTGGTGTTTTTTCAATTTACATGTGTTTTCTTAAGTTGCAGCGCGTTGAGCTCTCTCGGCCACCGTAGGGGTGTAGCCTACAACCCTAAACCTTTTATGCTTAAAGCTTGAATTGTTTTTATACTTCGTTTTTAGCTGCTGCCAACACACCCCGTTACGTTTTACTTTTTCTCTTCGTTACCACTGCCCGACTCGGCACCTGACACCCATGAAAATTAATATTACTTAAATAATTTACTGTTTTATCTTTTATATTATAACAGTGATTAAGAATTAAACTTAGTAGGCATTGTTTTAGACGATGCAGACGTCTTTTTGTCTGGTGCCGTTGCCATGGTGAATCATAATTTCACAGCTCCATTTTACATGACTTCTCATAGTCGTGGTGCCCGTGATAAACTCAGAGTGGATTGAACTAACACAACTCAACTGTTCTGAACCCGAAAACGCAGAGTTTCACATTTCAGGGTAAGTCAACTCAGAGTTCAAATTTTAACTCAGAGTTTGTTGAACCTCCCTTATTGAAACGGGCATGATGGCCTAAATTGTGCCGTGGGAGCCTACACTATTTTGGTCACCTGTGGTCCTGAGGTAAAGGTAAATTTAGCCCGAACGCATGAACGTTAATGAGATTAGCTACTAAATAAGCGAAAACCTCTAAACAACTATACCACCTCCAAACAGAAAAAAACAACGAAAACGAGAAATTAAAAGAAAATGGCCAAACACACAAGACAGGAAAATACTTTCATGAACGTACTTTCATGAACGCCATCTAAAGTTTGCTGCAGCCATTACAACGACGGTTGGAATTGCACAGTTTTTCACGGATATAGTTCTGTCAGGACCACTATCGTCAATATGATAGATACTTAGCATAAAGTTTGTTTTTGCGGTATGGTTCTGTTCTGGGCAAAAGACTCCTTGCCCATCCATGCAGCCTGTCATGAATGAGCAGGGAGAGCAGCAATAATAACCCCCCTAGGGTTAACAGAACAGAACAAGGCAGATATCATTAATGTACTTAATGATATTTAAGTGTAACACTTTATTCAAGATAAAGGAGTCTGATTAGCAAGGAATATCAGAAAGCCAAGTCCTGACTGTGGCGAAAGGAGGAGCTGGGGATGGAGTAGGTTAATTTGCTCCCAAGCAAGCTGAAAAGCTGCTGAATAATACTGAATAGAGCTTATATAGGAATGCCGCGATAGGTGTCGTATTCCTATAGGTAGATGTGATCAGCTGAGAATCAGCTGATGCAAGCTTGACTCACGTGACCTGCCAGAACTAACGCTAACACTTTAATTTATTTATGACTCATATATTAGACTTATTCATAATTTAGTTAGATTTTATTCATAAACATTGTTCTGTTGTACTTTGAGGTGTCTGAGGTAATTCTGTTGAAATGTTTTTGTTCTGCTTTTCAAAGGCTATTCAAGTTTGTCACGCCCCAGATTAAACTTTGTGTTAACTAACGTTACTATCCCTGCTAAAAGAACAGCTTAAACAAGGCTATATATGTTATTTCGTAGACTTTTTCATTATTCAAAATAATAATAAATGAGGAAAATAGTAAATAAGAATGAGAAAGTTTGATTTGCAGTATAGTTTATTCATTTAAATTAACAAATATAAATATTCCCAGATAAACGATTCATTTAAATCAAGGCACTGTGCTATTTCACAGCGAACAAAATCATAATTTCTTTACATTTTATGTTGATCAATATTAAATTGTCATGGGTCATGCTGCATACCACCAGAGGGCACTGTATCACAGATTAAGAACCACTCATTTACTTTATTTAATTCATTTACTTCAATGAATGGAATCATCTTTCATTTTTAGAAAATATTATTTAACTTTCTTTGGAGATTGGGAAAGAATATTTCTCCATCAGTACTACACGCACAACACCGAGATGTTTAACAATTAACAGGACAGAGATATCCATTGTACCATGACCAGCTGAATGTAGCTAAACACTTTAATGATGTTTGTTAGGCAGCTGTAAATGACCTATGGCTCGTTTAAACATAGTTTGTGTAAGACTAGGGTGTGAGAGCAAGTCTATAAAATGTGAAATTCGTGAAATGCTATCTCTATGAAACAAAGTGTATGTTTTCCTCTCTTTGGGACTGTATGCTTAATTGGTGTAATAGCTTATGAGTCGTTCTGCTTCTCTGACCCCTGTGAGATACGCTCCATGGGTCGTGGTGTAGAAGTTCTCATGTGTAGCTTCACCAGCAAACAACACCTGAAGGTGCTTCAAAATCAAAGAGAAATAAAATCATTTTGGTATTAACTTCATTACTGCTTGAATTTGTAAAATGCAATCTTTTTCACTATTGCAATTCACATCAGAATATGTGGATATCAGTGTTGCTATTGTTAAAACAAAATAATGTTTTTTTTGTTCACTGAAAAGAAAAAAAAAACTAAACTAAATAAAATATAAAAATTAAAAGAAAAACTTAAATTGAAATTTAGAAACTCGCTTGGGTCTAACTCCATAAAATAAGTTTGAGTACTAAAATTACTAAAACTAAAATTAAAAAGAAAAGCTAATATAATATATCAAATATAAAAGAAAATATGAAAATAAATATTAAAAAATATATAAAAATAAAAATATGTAATGTATATACAGGTGCATCTAAAAAAAATTTAATACTTTATTTTTTGTAACCTATTTCAAAAATGGAAACTTTTATATATTCTAGATTCATTACATGTAATGTAAAACATTTCAAATGTTTTTTTGTTTTAATTTTGATAGTTAGAGCTTACAGCTCATGAAAGTCAAAAATCCAGTTTCTCAAAATATTAGAATATTTACATTTGAGTTTCATTAAATGGCCATCCCTACAGTATAAATTCCGGATATTTCTTGTTCTTTGAAACCACAATAATGGGGAAGACTGCTTACTTGGCAATGGTCCAGAAGATGATCATTGACACCCTCCACAAAGAGGATAAGTCACAGAAGGTCATTACTGAAAGGGGTGGGTGTTCACAGAGTGCTGTATCAAAGCATATTAAATGCAAAGTTGACTGGAAGGGAGAAATTGGGTAGGAAAAGGTGCACAAACAACAGGGATGACCGCAAGCTTGAGAATACTGTCAAGCAAATCCGATTCAAATACTTGGGAGAGCTTCACAAGGAGTGGATTGAAGCTGGAGTCAGTGCATCAAGAGTCACCACGCTCAGACGTCTTCAGGAAAAGGGCTACCAAGCCACTTCTGAAACAGAAACAACGTCAGAAGCATCTTACCTGGGCTACTGAGAAAAAGAACTGGACTGTTGCTCAATGGTCCAAAGTCCTCTTTTCAGATAAAGTAAATTTTGCATTTTATTTGGAAATCAAGGTCTGGAGTCTGGAGGAAGACTGGAGAGGCACAGAATCCAAGCTGTTTGAAGTCCAGTGTGAAGTTCCGAAGTCAGTGATGATTTGGGTGCCGTGACGTCTGCTGGTGCAGCTCCATTCTGTTTGATCAAGTCCAAAGTCAATGCAGCCATCTACCAGGAGATTTTGGAGCACTTTATGCTTCCATCTGCTGACAAGCTTTATGGAGATGCTGATTTCCTTTTCCAGCAGGACTTTGCACCTGCCCACAGTGCCAAAACCACTTCCAAGTGGTTTGCTGACCATGATATTACTGTGCTTGATTGGCCAGGCAACATGCCTGACCTGAACCCCATAGGGAACTATGTTGATATTTTCAAGAGAAGATAGAAACAGTCCGTCCACCATAAGATGAGCTGAAGGCCGCTATTAAAGAAGCCTGTGCTTCAATAGTGCCTCAGCAGTGCCACAGGCGGATCGCTTCCATGCCACACCTCACTGATGCTGTCATTTGTGCTAAAGGAGCCCTGACCAAGTATTGAGTGCATAAATGAACATACTTTAAAGAACTTGAACTTTTCTGTTTTGCAAATCCTTTTTTTTTTATTGATCTTAGGAAATATTCTAATATTTTGAGATACTGGATTTTTGACTTTCATGAGCTGTAAGCTCTAATCATCAAAATTAAAACAAAAAAACTTTTGAAATGTTTTACTTTACATGTAATGAATCTAGAAAATATGAAAGTTTCACTTTTAGAAATGTTACAAAAAAAAATTTTTTTTTTGAGATTCACCTGTAATATAAACAATCAAACACTTGTACAAGTTATTAAGAAGTTACCTTCTTCCCTCTGCATTTATCTTTAGGAGGAAGAGGGGACGCTAATGCCTTGTGTGCTTTCACTCCATCAACACCATCAGGAATAAATGTGTAGGAGCCACGGACGTGAGAATCAGAACCCCATCTGGAGATCAGCGTTTTTGAGACCTCTGGCACTGACCAACCTGTGAAAGACCTGAGCAACCTTCAAAGACATAAACAGAATTTGTCAGCATTTTCAGATTATTACTGCCATTTACTGATAACCACATATTTTGCAACACGTTCCAAACTCTACAAACAAATTATAAAGGTCCCAGCCTTCTTAGAATAGGTTCATACAACATTTGAATAGTCTACAGTAGAATGTCATCTATCAGAACACTGCCCAAATGCTTCAGAGATGCTGAAGGAGAGAATCTGCTTCTCACTGTTCTCTCCAAAACTGCCCATAGTGGTTTGATAGTATTCATATCAGTTCAGATTTTGAAGTTCATCTTAGTACTCCAACTCTCCATGTTTTATGATCATAACATCTTTTTGAACACCTTTTTCACATTTTAGCATTGGTGTCTGTGATTAAATGTTTAGCAACTGCAACTCTTTCATGGATTTTGGCTGTGTGAAGTTCTGTGTGGTTGGTTTTTGTGGAAAAAGGTTCTTCAAGGTGGATATAGAAATTTGCCGTTACTTTGCATCAGTAGTCCTGTGTTGTCTGAGAACAATCCTTCTTAGTGTTCGACAGTCCCTATTATTCACTTTTGGTTTTTCGCCCACTATTCTATTTTATTTATTCCAAGCAAAAAATAATGACTATGAATCTGATAAATTTTTACCATGACTGTCATTCATAATGTAATTCACTGCAACATTAGTTTGTATACCAAAAAATGGATCACAGTGCAGCCCCCAAAAACACAAATTAAATTTTTTTTTTTACCAATATTTAACCATGGTAAAATCATCATATGTCATATATTTAATCGTTTATGTTACTATACCTTACACAGATATCTCCTATTTTACTGTCCTGAAGATTCTCCATATACAGTGCTTCTCTACCTGTGATCCAGCCACACAGAGCCGTGGGATGGCGGGCCACTGTATCAAAACCAGTGATCTTCTTGAACCACGTCTTTTTCCAAGCTTCTCCTTCAGACAGAGACTCATAAACATCTTTATCTTCAGGCCCCTCTTTCCACACCACCTGCACCCCGGCACAGTCATCTGGCCAGAAACTCTTCTCAAAAAACAAGAATATTTTATCTACTATCCCAAAGCCGAGATTCTCAATTGCAGACAGCTTTGTTGATGGTAAGGGCGGTTCAAACATGGTTGAGGCTTTGTCTTTGAGAACCCCGAGAGAAACGGTGACAATCACATGGTCTGCCTCAAAGCTCTGTCCATTTTCACAAACGACCTCAACAGGATACCTATGGTTTTCACAATGGCCTTTTCTTACCAAATCCCATTGGATGCTCTTGACAGGTGCACTACACTGGATGGATCCTGAAGGTAGATCTCTCAGGAGCACATCTAAGACTGCTCGATAGCCACCGGGTCCCAAAGTGTTAAAAAATCCTCCCTCTAAAGTAGTGTAATAGCTAATCTGAGATGCAGACACCTCATAGAGGCTAGAGCAAGCCTCGTCTGTGCATTCAGTCCTCTTGCACCATTCAAAAACTTGTTGGCCATCTTCTGTCGCCACTAGAGGAAATTCACCGAAGGCATCATCCAGATAAGCACCCAGACTTAGTTTCCTGTGCTTGTGCTTGAGTTCATCATCAAAAGCTTTGTCGGTGAGCTTGCTGAAGTGCGAACACACCTGATCTACAAGCTTTATGGAGACCTGCTTCCCATCTTCTTTGAAAAAGTAATCTCGAGGGGTTACAGAACGGGGCAGGCACATGTTTTTGGAAGCAGAAGGTCCCTCACATAGCAGGTTCTCCTCTTTCGCAATCTTGAACAGGGGGTTTCCTTTCTGTCCGTGGATCCAGTTCGCTCCAACTTCAATGATGTTCTCGGTGAAGGGTTTAGTGGTGTGCACTCGACCTCCAATTTTTTCCATCGCCTCAAGGACCAGGACATTTTCAAATCCTGTCTTCACCAACGTGGCTGCAGCGGCCAACCCTGCAAAACCTGAACCTACAATTACCACTTTGGCATTTTCTCGTCCAGAACAAGAGCTCATTCTTGCTGCTTTGTTGAGCTGTTTAGCGAGAGAAAAGCTGAAAATGTATAAATGTAGTTGTAAGAACAAATAGCAACTTCTCGCACGAAAACTTGCAAAGGAGATAAGAGAGTAATGCACTGTGCCCTAAAAGAGGCTCCTTTATGTGCCCGTGCTTAGAAACCTGTAAAACCTGACCTTTGTAGTCCATACAATATATAATTATTAACGTAATCAGGCGGTCATGGTACATCCAATGGCAGATTAAGCTATTAGGCGTGTTTGACTTTATGCGACGACCAGCCGGTGAGAGTTGCCGCTTACAGTCGGGGGTGAAATTGAGAGCGAAGATGTCAAGTCGGACACTTTCAGTTCCCGGTAGTGATGCTCACGCTGTGTTTGCATACTCTTATCACAGATAAAGTGAATTAAATGCAATATTTGTCAAATACAGACGTTTCAGAAACATTTTCATGAGCAACAGAAACACAGCATGACATTCTCTCGTTTGCATTTATAAGGCTGCATGATGATTTTGTTTTGCTACCAAATTAAACTACATGAACAAACACACATCATTGTTTTTATACTTCTGCTTCGATAGTAGTGACAGATGTGTGTGTGAAGACAGAGATGGTAATAATTTTTTGCAAACTGAACTTCAAAATAAATGTCTGTTTAGGAAAAAAAAATATTAAAGTCGACATGAAACGGAAGTTGCGATTGTCTTTTCTTCTCTACTGTGACATATATCCGAGTGAAACGGCATCTGAAATGAGAGGGCGGGACTTGATTTCGTCCTTCGGGAATTGATTGGATCGTTGGAAGTTGGGGTCAACGATCAACGGCACAAAACATGCCTAAACAGCGTGCGCATGCGTGTGAGTGAGAGAGACACTGCCTGAATGACTGAGCGCGTCCTCCATCAGGTTAAGTCATATTCATGAAAAAAATTAGTTTGCGATGTCCTAAGAGTAATGCTGTCGTAATATCCTAATATCTTTTCAATGTTTAGGGGTAACGTACTCTCTCATGACTGGTGTCAGTGCTATAAAGTGAAGCATCAGCTTCAGTTTCCCCCCCTGTCGTTTATCCCAGCGTTTACCCCTCACGTCACTAGCTCCGCCCTTGCGCCATAGCTCGTGACCGGAAGAGTAGAGTAGTCGTTTTGAGGGGGAGGGGAGGTTAACGTTTTTGATTACTATAACGTTTTTGATCACTACAGTATTCCATCAAAAAATAAGAATTGTCCATTTTGATTTCATGCTGGCTTTAAAACACATTAAAACTAAAAAGGGGCACTTGATCCCCAAACAAAACTATTATTAAATTATTAAAAATAAAAAATATACTCCTATAAAATATTATTCACATTTCTGTCTTTTTTAAATGTATTTTTATGTATGTGACACTCTTCGCTGCAAGAGCTAAACTAAAGCCTTTATGAATGGGAAAATAATTAGCATACTGAGAGTAGGCTACCTGTTCGAGAAATCTGCCACAGCAGGAATCTGTTTTTTAATGGAAACTCCAAACATAAGCCCTTTAAATGACACTTTAAAACAGACTTTTTAAGAAGCATGAGAAACTATTTTTTTTCTGTATAAAATACAGATAACAACAAAAATGTTTTAGTCAACTACGTACTGAAGGCGTACGATGGCACTATTAATAAAGGTGCTTCAAAAGGTTCTTCAAGCGATGCCATAGAAGAACCATTTTTTGTTCCACAAAGAACCATTCAGTCAAGGTTCTTTAAAGAACCATCTCTTTCTTAACTTTTTATAATCTGAAGAACCTTCTTTCGCCACAAAGAAGCTTTTTGTGAAACAGAAAGGTTCTTCAGATGTTAATGGTTCTTTATGGAACCATTTAGACAAAAAGGTTCTTCTATGGCATCGTGAAGCACCTTTATTTTTAAGAGTGTAGTAGCGTATTCTATTTGGTCACCTGTGCGTGTTGCTGAGGTAAAGGTGATTTCATCCGAACTACATGAACTGTTTATGAAATTACTATATACTTCGAAAACCTCTAAACAACTATAACACCTCCAAATAGAAAAATCAACGAAAATGACAAATTAAGAGAATAATAGTTACATTTAAATTTAGTCATTTTGCAGATGCTTTTGTCCAAAGCGACTTACAATTGAGGAATAAAATAAGTGATTGTTCATAAAGAGGCAAACAGACACAGTAAGTGCTTGTTATACCAAGTTTTAGGCATTGTTCAAATACGTACAAGCTAGAAAGGAAAGGAATAAATAAAGAGAAAGACAACGTTTTTTATTTAGGATGAAGTGAAGTAGCGTCGAAAGAGATTAGTTTTCAGCTGTCGCTTGAAAATTGTCAGGGATTCAGCATTCCGGATAGGGGTGGGAAGATCATTCCACCAGCCAGGAACGGTGAACGAGAATGTTCTGGAAAGTCATTTTGAGCCTCTCTGTGATGGTACCACGATGCGTCGCTCACTAGCGGATCTCAGACATCTGAAGGGGATGTAAATTCGTAGTAATGAGTGGAAGTAGGCGGGTGCTGAGCCTGTGGCTGTTCTATATGCAAGCATCAATGTCTTGAACTTGAGGCAAACGGTAGCCAGTGCAAGGAGATAAAGAGAGGTGTAACATGGGCTCTTTTGGGCTCGTTGAAGACCAGTCGTGCCGCTGCATTCTGAATCATTTGTAGAGGTTTGATTGTGCTTGATGGAAGTCCAGCCAGAAGAGCATTGCAGTAGGAATGACAAGGGTCTGGACAAGAATTTGTGCAGCATGCTCCGTTAGAAAGGGATTGATCTTTCTGATGTTGTGCGGTGCAAACCTGCAAGCAGTCTTTGCAATGTGGTCTTTGAAGGTCAGCTGGTCATCAAAGATTACACCAAGATTTCTGACCGAAGTTGATGGGGTAATTGTAGAAAAACCTAGCTGGATGGTGAAATCATGCTGTAGAGTTGGAGTGGCAGGGAAGACAAGAAGCTCAGTCTTTGCCAGGTTGAGCTGTAGGGTGATGTTCTTTCATCCATGCCGAGATGTCTGCCAGGCAGCCTGAGATCCGTGCAGCTACCGTTGGATCATCTGGTTGAAATGAGAGATAGAGCTGTGTGTCATCAGCGAATATACACATAATTATATATACACATAATGTCATCAGCATAATACACCAAACACACAGGACACCACAAAACAGGAAACTACACATCGCCTTTCCTTACCTCATGAACGCCATCTAAAGTTTGCTGCAGCCATTACAACCACCTCAAGATTGGTATTTGCAGTTTCTCAAGAATGTAGTCATTTATAACACATATATTAGACATATTCATATATTTATTCATTCGTCGTCATTGTTCTTATGTACTTGTGTCTGAAGTAATTCTACCTGTTAAAATTGACAGTCTGTTTTTCAAAGACTTTTCAAGTTTGTCAGGTCCCAGATTATTTTTATTATTTTTTGCTAACTACTACCCCTGCTGAAAGATCAGTTTAAACAAGCTTATAAGCTGGTTTGTTGGTCTCCCAGGCAGTCTGGTCTGGCTTGGCGATTTTAGACCAATTGTGAAGAGCAGCAAACTAGCCTAGACGGGTTTAAATGGCCTTTTCTCCTCCCAGCTAGAATGGTGGTACACATGAACATCTGATAGCTTTCCTAAGTAGCTAGTACACTCTTAAAAATAAAGGTACTTCAAAAGGTTCTTCAAGCGATGCCATAGAAGAACCATTTTTGGTTCCACAAAGAAACATTCAGTCAAAGGTTCTTTAAAGAACCATCTCTTTCTTACCTTTTTATAATCTGAAGAACCTTCTTTCACCACAAAGAAGCTTTTGTGAAACAGAAAGGTTCTTCAGATGTTAAAGGTTTCTTTATGGAACCATTTAGACAAAAAGGTTCTTCTATGGCATCGTGAAGCACCTTTATTTTTAAGAGTGTATGCTACCCTTATTTGACTATTATTCTCAAACTTTGATCTCTATGCTGTTTAAATGAAAACTGTTTTTGTAACAAGTAACTGTAACAAGTGCTGTTTTGTTGCAAATGCTTTGCTTAGGGCCACAAAAAAGTTTTACAATTACATATTGAATTTGTGCATAAGTTAATGTTTAATATTAGCAAAGAGGCAGCAAAAGATTTTCCATTACAATGAGTCTTTTCTTTTTTATTGACTTTTCCATTCGACAGGTGGTATGCCTCTTGTAAGCAGTAAATGATTAATACCAATGGAAATTACACATTAGACAGTATACAGAAGTCTCCAAGTGTCTTTTATAATTAATACTCAGTATACATGATTAACCTCACATAAAACTTTTATCTTTCTTGAAGTATATAAAAATGTATTGTAGTGCTTAAGCCACTTAAGTGTAAAGCAGCTTTTAGTCAGTGCTTGAAGGTGTCCCCTTGAGATGCATTAAGGAAAGATTACATTGGAAGTTTACCATGGAGCTTTAATACAAATCACTGTGTAAAAAAGACAGATTTGCAAACTTCATTTTCCTGTATCATCCATATTTTCTGTAAAAAAAATATACTCTTAAAGTAATTAATTCTGTTTTATAATATATGGCAATTTCAAATAAATCAACTTGCATGTGCAAAACAACACATTTAAATAAAGTAATTAAACATGTAAACATGTAAATCTAAAAAGAAATGATCATGACTGTAGTGTATTTGCATCGCACCACTACTAGCATTCATACAGTTTAGCATGAGAGGTCTGTTTCGCAGAACAGGAATGTATTTGTGCCCATCCTAAAACAGTCCCTTTTCTTTCTTCAGGTTCAGCTGCTTCCAGGACGGCTGGCCATAGAAATCAATCCGAGAAATCCCCATGATCAGTTTAAAGTCGTCATTTGAGAGGTAGTCCTGCATAGATGATAGAGATGTGTGTTAGTTTTATCAACAGATGAATCTGACAAAAAACATGTTCAGGTCACATTTCACTCCAAAATCAAAGAAAGTTTCTTAGTCTCCTGAAACTTTTCGTCAACACCTGGGACACTCGGTTGCTTAGCTTCAGTATTCGTTCAAGCAGTGGGGCCTCACCCCGATCTTCTGTCCATGCCGCTTTCATCGCGTCGCGTTCCGCGGTCCCGAGGTTGCCTTTTCACCGCTCACTATCAGGGCGCGAAAATGCTCGTGTCGCGGCGCGCTCTGAGCTCAGGCTAATGCCGCCATATAAGAAATCAGACACAACATCTCTTGGAGCAGGCAGGGAAACTTCGTTCCTCTGTTCTCAGAGTTTTGTCCATCGTCCCCCATGATCAGTTTAAAGTCGTCATTTGAGAGGTAGTCCTGCATAGATGATAGAGATGTGTGTTAGTTTTATCAACAGATGAATCTGACAAAAAACATGTTCAGGTCACATTTCACTCCAAAATCAAAGAAAGAAAATTGTGCTATTAAGATTTTTCTAATTGTGATTTATTTTACTATTCACTTAAAAAAAAAAATAGAGGCATATACTTACCTCATGGTTCATTCATAATAATAATAATAATAATAATATAATCACTCATCAAAAGTAAATGAGAATGGGATATGTGCAGCTTATACGGCAGTGGTTCTCAACGCGGCCCGTGCACGAATTCAAAATGTGGCCACCAAGCGAACACAATTTAAAAAATAAACTTTCAGTTTTAATTAATTTTAGTTTTTATATTAAAAAAATTTACTAAACAAATATAAGTTATAATGTTTTTGTTATGTAAAATAATTTAAATGTTCATATATTATTTTCAGACATGAGCAGACCTGTAGCTACTCACGTATAGCCTAATTAACGTTACGCATTTAACAAACACTTACAAGCGCGCACTTTGGCAGAATTCAATTCAAATAGTCATCAGCAGCCATTAGTTCGGTAAAATTGAGCATCAGAATGGACATTGAAATTTGTTATTAAGGGAGAAAAACGAAATGTGGAAAATGCCAGCGAAGGAACACATACAAAACAAGAGTAGTCGCAGCAGTGAAGATAGGAGAGTGCTGGACTTTCGGCATCAACTTTTGGTTTGCCCCGCCGCACTCACTTGAAGATGTTCAGGCTAGAGCCCTGCACGGGCCTCAAATATATGCCCTAGCCCGGCCGTGTCCGACAGCTCATCAGAATCACCGGCCGAGCCGTCTTTCCCCCCCTTCTCCCAAAACAGCTTATACTACTGTTTCAGCTATTAAAATAGTTCAGTTTTGTATGTAATGGAAAAGTGATTAAATTTCGTTTTGTTTTTTTATAAAGTAAATTAGAAAAACATTTGGAGTATTTTTTTGTTCGTTAAATGTAAGTTTTTTTTTCTTTTAAATGTAGACAAAACGACCGAGCGGCAGCGGCAGACAGTGAGTTGAGTATTATGTTTGATCAATTTAGCCTTCTCAGATCATCACGACTTGCCTAAAATAAAATAATATAGATATAAAACAGTTCAAGCATATAACAATGTTTTAACGTTAAACCTAGATAAATGTGCGCTGTATCCAGGGGCGTGTCTACGTGGTGGCCAGGGGTGGCACCGGCCCCCCCCCTGAAATTTAGCTGGCCACCCCAGGTGCCCCCCCACCAGATGTCTTGCGATAGGCTTGTTTTTAGTAAATTTCTACTGATCTGGCAGAGTTGGCGGATCCTTGGTATGCTGTAAGAATGAGATACACAGGTGCTGCGAGGACGAATCTCGCCACTACAAGAAGATTTCCTTCACTCTCACAAACTGGGACGTGTGCTTTTAAAATATTGTTCTTTTAGGATTGGCTGCCTGTCCACGTCTCTGTCTCTGTCACTCTTTGTTTTGTGAGTGTACACGATGTATTATAACAAACAAGCCCGATGCCTGGCCCGCGTATTAACTATGACGTGAAAATTGTCCCGAAGCCCTAGGGGCGTAAAAAATTCGGGGCCCGTTGGGCCCGGGCTGAAATGCAGGGCTCTAGTTCAGGCAAAAGGAAACACCCATACTATGCAGCAATCATCCTTAATTGCAGAAATGTGACAAAACATCTCTGGAGAGAACTCAGATTATTAAATTCGAAAATGTTTTCCATATTTGGATCAACATAGGCCACATTTGTGAATGCACATTTTCTGCAATGTCGCGCGTCAAGTCACGCATCTGGTTGGTTTGTATTGGTGACATAATATGTAAATGATATGCGTGCGGCCCGTGAGACTTGCACTTGGACCATAGTGCAGCCCAGTGGAAAAAAAGGTTGAGAACCACTGCTTTACGGTAATGAGAATGCCTCATTTATTATCATTACCTCAATGCACAAAGCTTAATAGTCATAAGGCAACAGTCCTAAAAAGTCCTAAAAATAAGCTTTATTTTCTTTAAAAGTATTGTAAGAAATTTCTTATTTGAATTTTTACTATTTAAAAGTGTTTTGTATTCAATTACATATATATATACACACAACATATATACAATTTTAATTGTTTTGGGCATTTTTTTTTCATTGCATTTTGGAATTGTGTGTTAGATTTGTGCAAGAAAGATGTTTGTAGATCAAGAGTTCACCTCTTTTCTTGTGGGGTCGACTCCATCAGGCAGGTCTTCTGTCTGAACGTTCACCAGCTTCTCTGGAGGGAAGGTTTCTGTGACAGGACGGGGTAAGTTACCCCCTTGAGTTGAGTTAGTTGAGTTGGTTTGGTTTGTGGTTGGTTTGGTCAGATCCTGTGCACAAGGTGTTAAACCGTTTTTCACTTTCACTTGCTACTGTACATTTATGCATTTAGAAGGTGTTTTTCATTTTACATTTGATCAGTTCATGCATCCCCTAAGTAACTGAGCCCATGACGTTGACATTGCTAGTGAAATGCTACCATTTGAAGAATAAATAACCTACCACAGTAATTTTGATGAGATCAGTTGCAGTGCCAAGCTCTGCTTTCAGCTGGTCATAGGATTTCCCACTCTAAAAGAGAACACATTTTTTTGACTATGCCGTACGCTTGTGAAGTAAACTGTCATGCCGAAACTCATGTCATCTACTTACACTCCACTTTTGTGGGTCCCAGGCTTGAAACCAGCCTGTAAAAGTGGGTGGCTCAAACCCTTGCTTCACCACTAGAATTGGTGTATCCAGGTCACGCCCTGCAGGATGGGACTTCAGATATTCCTGTGCTGTAACCACTGCGTCATGCTTCTCCTTGTCATTGGCACCTTTGCCAATCCACAGGTACACCTAACAGAACATATTTGTGCTGTTATTTCTAGTGGTCTGGAAAGAATATGAACAACTGTGAAGAGAGAAAACCATGCCGACATTCACCTGATCCCAGATGTCCAGCAACATCACGTCATCCTCATCCAGGTCATCTTGGTTAAAGTTTGTAATCTCTGTTGCTATGAAGCGACCTGTCTGGTTGGAGCACTCAAACAACCTGGGCGTGATATTGCAGTTCTCATCCTGAAGTCTGAGAAAAGAAGAAATGTATAAGCAGTGTCCTAAAACTTGTGAACTGTCTATGTAGGCAGTCATATCCTTTGAAAAAAAAAGCAATGCCAAAATGCATTCTCCAATGCTAAACCCTATGGTAATTACAATGGTAAACACAATAAAAAAATAAAATTAATAAATAATGGCTTAAAAGACATATACCATACAACAGGTCTGTCTTTTTTAAGTTATCAATTAAAAATCTATTTCCCTATGGAGAAAATGAATAGAATTTTTTACTTATGGACCCTGATGTTGCACTGTATTTGTCTGATTCATTATCTACAGTATGTACAGCATTTCAAAACACTTATTTATAAGGTTCCATTTCAGTTAAGATGCAGACTTAGTATGTAATGTAGCTGCCCTATGTAGACAAAAAGGCAGCTGAGAATGCCTTCTAAATTCCAGTTAAATTCCTGACTTTGAATTGAATTTAAACTAAAAGATGCAGAATTCCAATTTGAATGGAAGAAAGTGGAATAAAACATTTATTGAAATTAAAATTCATATGATTGTAATTTTTAACTATAAAAGCAATGTGACACTGAAGACTGGAGTAAAAATAAACACAAAATTCAGCTTCGAAATCACAGAAGTTAATTACAATTTAAAATATATTAAATAGAAAACAGTTATTTTACCTTATAAATATTTCACAACATTTCTGTTTCAGTAGGATTTGGAACAGAGCCGAGCAGATAATTTGTTCTTTTACAATGTACAATGTGCAAATGTTACTGTACCTTTTGCTGCTGGCATACTGTGATTTTCCACCAAGGTTTACCCAGAAGTCAGCTGGTTCCTGACCCTCTGCAATAACATTCTTCTCCCTCTTGGAGATGATGTCAGCCAGCGATTTGGCCATCTCTCTCTCATCTCCACTGCAGCCCTACACAGTAATATTTAAGGCAAGTATGTAGGACAGACAGGTAAGAAATATGCAGAAACGTCTTCTGAAATATGCCAGATATTCTCAGCATTTGAAACTACCAACCTTGCCGTACCACAGGTAGCAGCACTTATCTGTGCTGAGCACAAACACATCGTTGGAGTTCAGAGAAGATGAGCGTGGAGGCACCTCAACAGCACGTGTGTTGAACTCATTTGTTCCATGGATGTGAAACAGTCTTACTGATGGTTGAGAATGGGAGGAGCCTTCTCTGGAACTTCCTTCCTGTTAGTCAATCACAACCAGTGAAGAGGTGAATGCATGCACTGCAAGGCTTAAGTTAAAGTGTGTAATTTCTGCACCACTAGTGGCACCTAGGGTACCGCAGAAGTGTTTTTAAATCACAACACTACTACTGCCCCTATTTGACAGCCCCACCTCAAATGTTTTTATTAAGGGGCCACACATTGCACGCTTTTCTTGCCAGGCTATGAGTAGCTTACTTTAATTGTCCTTGCAAATTAAACTTGGACAGATGAAGGTATGTTTATAGCAAAAAAATCGTCTCAGGTTACGTATGTAATCCTAGTTCCTCGAGGGAACGAGACGCTGCGTCGGAAACGCTAGGGGAACGCCCTTCAGCGTGACGGGCTCTGAACCTCGTGTGTAATCAGACCAATAGATGTGCGAGACGTCATGGGCGGGTGACGTTGCGACCAGGAAGCTATAAAAGCACGTAAGGTGGAACCGGCGTCAACTTCTAGGAATGAAGCAAGCGCTGGCAGGGACGCCGGAAGTATGGCACTGCGACGCAGCGTCTCGTTCCCTCGAGGAACTAGGTTTACATACGTAACCTGAGAGATTTCTTTTTTGCTATCCACAACCTTCATCTGTCCAATTTTAATTTGCAAGGACATTACAGTAAGCTACTCATACTTGCAATAAAAGTGTGATGTGTGTCCCCTTATAAAAACTTTGAGGTGGGGCTTTCAAATAGGGGCAAGGAACTCGAGCTGCGTTGGAAATGCTAGGGGAACGCGACTGCCCACGCCGCCAGACTTCTAAGTCTCTGCCTAGTGTGGAAGATTGCACAGCTAGGGTGAGAGAACAGAAGAGCCTGGAGTGGCTTGCATATCTAGGCCATAGAACCTGACAAATGTTAGGGGCATGGACCATCCCACAGCATCGCAGATTTCCTGCATCGAGACACCTGCCAAGAAGGCCTTTGAGGCCGCCACACTTCTAGTAGAGTGAGCCCTGACCCCAAGCTTCTGCTGGTCTGGATCCCCTAAGGGACGAGGACTGAGGGCCTGGAGCATGACAGGCTCGAAGGGAGGCCTACAGAGAGCTTCTAACACCACAGCCAGGTCCCACGGGGGAACCCGGGACTGTACTGGAGGCCTCAGCCTCAGCGCACCGTGGATGAAACGTGTAACTAGGGGGTGTCTGCCCACTGACTGGCTACCAAGAGGGTAGGCCGCAATAGCCGCCACGTAGACCTTCAAGATGGAATGGGTCAACCCTGCGGAGAAACGGGCCAGCAAGAACTCCAGCACTGTACCAATCAGGCAGTCAACTGGGTCGAGCCGGCGGTCTCCCCACCATGAAGTGAAGAGCCTCCACTTCAAGGCGTACATTTTCCTCGTTGAGGGAGCTCTAGATTAGATGATGGTCTCAACAGCCTCAGTTGAGAGACCAGAAGCTACGAGTTATTCCCCCTTAGGGGCCACACCCACAGCTTCCACAGCTCCAGGCGGGGGTGAAATATCGTACCCTCCACCTGTGAGAGGAGATCTCTCCTGAAGGGAATCTCCCACGGAGCGCCGTCGAGGAGAGAAATCAGGTCCGAGAACCATACTCGGCCCGGCCAGAACGGGCTCCACCGTCCCGGCGCACTCTCTCCAGAACACCCCGGGAGCAGAGAAATCGGGGGAAAGGCGTACAGACGAAGCCTCGGCCACGTCTGTACCATGGCATCCAGCCCCAGTGGTGCTGGATGAGTCAGAGAGAACCAGAGTGGACAGTGCGATGTCATAAGAGTCGCAGGCATCGAACTTGAACATGCGAAGCGGGTTTCCCCTCGGGGAAAACCCCCTGGTCTTGAGCCACCACTGCAGGGGCCTCATGTACAGCAGGCCAAGAGTAATAACGTTGGACACAGCTGCCATCAGACCCAACAGTCTCAGAAACTGTTTGACAGTGAGTGACCGGCCTTCTCTGACTCTTGCGACTGCGGTAAGGATCGACTCGATCCGAGCAGGGGACATACGTACCTGCATCGTGGTCGAATCCCAAGCCACGACCAGATAAGTGGTCCTCTGTAATGGAGAAAGCACACTTTTCTTGGCGTTTAGTCTCAACCCCAGCTCTCTCATGTGGGCGAGAACGACATCTCGATGTCGAACCACCATCTGCTCTGACTGAGCTAAAATCAACCAATCGTCGATATAGTTTAGTATGCGGATGCCCTGGAGTCGCAACGGAGCCAGGGCTACATCCACACACTTCGTTAAAGTGCGGGGTGAGAGTGCAAGGCCGAAAGGAATAACACGATATTGGTACGCTTTGCCCCTGAAAGCAAACCTCAGGAACTTCCTTTGAGTGGGAAGGATGGATACATGGAAGTATGCATCCTTTAGATCGATCGTGACAAACCAGTCCTCAGACCTGATCTGAGACATGACTTGCTTGAGAGTAAGCATCCTGAACTTCAGTCGCATGACTGAGCGGTTCATATGACGTAGATCTAAAATGGGACGCAACCCCCCATCCTTCTTCGGAACTATGAAGTACCGGCTGTAGAACCCGGACTGCCTCGCATGAGGAGGGACCACCTCGATGGCCTTCTTCCTCAAAAGAGTAACTACTTCTTTTCCATGACCAGAGCCTGCTAGGGACCCACAGCATGGCAGCTTTCCGAACCCCGAGAGCGGGCGCTGGATCTGGTGGTTAAGGAAATAGATAGGGACGCGCCCGTCTACATTCCCTCCACCGGATCCATACGCGAAACCCACGAGCACAGCCGCCGCTCCGCCTCGGCGAAAGCGGGGCCGGCGCCGCGAGAAACGCTAGTGAAGGCTCTCTCCTCAAAGAGAGCCCTCTGAGAGCATAGCAAGGCAGTAACAAACGCTACCAAAGCGGGCCATCAGCTCCTTTTTTTCCCGAGAGCTGACTCTGTGTGCTTGCTCTCAAGCAGACAACAAACAAGCTGTGTGTATCCCCACCCGTAAATTAACGCGGGCAGGGAAGAACACACAGCATTGAACGCTGCCTGCCCTCGCCTTAGTGTATGGTTTTGTCTTGCTTTAGATTTCGTGACAGACAACACTAAATAAGACTCACAAACAGATATCAGACTGACACACACACACAGAGCGCTTGCTGAATGACAAAAGCTGACGCTGGTCTCACCGCACGTGCTTTTATAGTTCACCTGTTCTTACTCACCTCCGCCGTGACTCTCCCCATACTATTGGTCTGATTCACACTATGTCGAGCCTTGTCACGCTGGAGGGCGTTCCCTAGCGTTTCCAGACGCAGCTCGAGTCCTGAGAGGAACTTTTAGTTGCTACTAAAGCAGTACACTTAAAGGGACAACTTTGTACCTTATCTACCCTTAAAAGGTGCATATTAGTATTTTAAGGTACTCCCTCCTAATAAGCACCCGCTATGAAGTGACTAGGGACAAAGTTATACCTTTGAATGTACTGCCCAAGTAGCAAGCTGTTGCACTTTTTTTCTGGTAGTTTTTTTAATAACAGAAACAAAATCATTTTTAAAGGGATAGTTCACCCAAAAAGAACATTCTGTTATTAATTACTCACCCTCTTGTTGTTCCAAACACGTAAGACCTTCATTCATCTTCAGAAAACAAATTAAGAAACTTTTGATGAAATCCGAGAGCTTTCTGAAACCTTGATAGACAGCAAGGATCCTTACATGATCAAGGCCCAGAAACATAGCAAGGACATCAGTAAAACATCAGGGGTTCAACCGTAATTTTACAAAGCTATGAAAGTACTTTTTGTGCGCAAAAGAAAAAAAAAACTACTTTATTCAACCATTCGTCTCCTCCTTTTTTTTTTTCTTTTGCGCTCAAAAAGTATTCTCGTAGCTTCATAAAGTTATGGTTGAACCCCTGTTGTCACATGGACTTTTTTTACCGATGTCCTTACTATGTTTCTGGGCCTGATCGTGTAATGACCCTTGGCTGTATATGGAGGTCAGGTGCCTCTAGATCCATCAAAAAAAATATCTTAATTTGTTTTCCGAAGATGAACGGAGGTCTTACGGGTTTAGAACGACATGAGGGTGAGTAAATAATGACAGAATTTTTGGGTGAACTATCTCTTTAATACAGGAAGTGATTTTGTGTTTTCGATTTCTTTTGTTACAGCGGAAGACATGTCCAAGTGCTGCTTCTAGAGAGAGGAACAGACTGACAAACTTACCTCATAAACAACCATTTTGCCCTTAAAAATGGCCATTAGGTGCATAGGCTCCTTTCCCATGGGAACAAAAAAAATCACATGAAAACAACTGTACTGGGCTGCTCTCCGTTGTACTTCTGGTCCAGGATCACAGCCTGATATGCAGAAGCTGTCAGCTCCGCTGTGCTTGCACGGCGGCCCTAAAATGCCATCAACATTCAGAATTGAACTGAGAATGCCTTTAAAATTCTTAATTCCTGACTTTAAATTTAATTTAAATAACAGGATGCAAAATTCCAATTTGAATGTAGGAAAATGGAATTAAAAATGAAATGAAATTCAAAGAAATTCATATAATTGTACTTTATACGTAGAAATATAACATGTGACCTAGGCCTGGCGTATGACTTGCTGAAATTTAGCTTTATAGCAGTCACAGCAATGATTTACATTGTAAACAAGTTATTTTACCTTATATAATCGTTCACACATTTTCAGTTTTACTGTATTATTGATCAAACATTGGGTGAGCAAGACTTCTTTCAAAAACATTAACAAATCTTCTTTGTACAGGATTAGATTACAATGTCCAATGATTAAAGAGGCCAGACAACACTACTGCACATTTACATATGTAGTTAGTTGCTGTTTGACTTCATATTTGTAGAGAATGAGGTAACAGTCCCTCCGCCGTAGAGTGGCCCCCAGCCACTTCCTCCTCCACAGGACGGCTCTTGTCCTCTATTCTCCCTCCTGATAGATGAACACAGAGTTGGGTCTGTATGAGTTCTGTTTTCACTGAGATGAATGAAACACTGAAAGGTCATTTCACTGACCTCGCGCTTCGCCGAACCCACATCCACCATTTTCTGCTGTGTGCCCGTCCAAGTCAGTCTGGCATCATGAGGCGCGTCGAACTTGACTTGCTCAACCTTGGCGACAAAAATCAGAAATCATGGAGCAGAGGAAGTCAAATCATGGGTTATTCTAATGGACCATTCATACCGTATGCATTCTTGTTTTGTCTATTCTATTTTTTTTTTTATTGTTGACCGTACACAGAACAAATGTGATTCCCTTTTTGTTATTAGCCGCTCACCACAGCTTTTTGTAACACACACAAGCATCCTGTTTTGAACTCTGCCAATATATATTCTCCTACCTCGAATGAATTTTGTCTGCTAGTATTGGTCATTATGGCAGGCCACTGATAGCGATCGCACGACATTTTCAGTGGTGTGAAAATAATAAACATGCTTTTTCCATGATACGTGTTGTCTTATTTTTTCAGTCAGCTTGTCACTAACTCTTTTTATATTTCTGTTTTGATATTATTTAAAGTATTCATACATCTTTAAAAAATTTTTACTTTCTTTGTAGTGTTAATTTATAACGCTGCTAAAAAGTTACTTTTATATTATTTTATATAATATAATTGTATTATTTTATTTCTTATATAATTATTATTAATTTTATAAATTATTTAAGCTTGTTTTATTTTTGTCTGTTTATTTTATTGCAAGTACAAATTTTTAAATCGATAGTTCAGAAGGTCATGACAAGCTCTAGATGGCACATTCTGATGGGGTGTTAACGTAACTGATGATATTAAGAGAGTTAAATGACTTGGCACAAGCTTATTGGTTCATGCTGCATATGCAGCCAATGAGCTTACTGCCTTGCATTTATTTGTCTGGCTAGCATTCACTTGAGATTCCTGTAGCGCACTTTCAGAGTTAAATTAGGATCTATTTATTTTATGATGCTTTCTTTACATTAGTAAGCCATGTTCACCTATTTTCCCTGGACTGTGAGTGGTGCCCAATCCAACTGTCTGTCCTTTTTCCGTCCACTTCTGGAAGAGCTGTTTGAACACTGATGATTCTGCTCCTTCGCTTACTGTCTCTATGTAGGTGGATGTAGGATATCCTTTTGCCTTTATGTAGGCCTAGAACAATAAAACATGAAGTGAGATGATGAAGTGTTTCTTTAGCAAGAATTTGATATAAATATGATTACAATAACTGTTGGTGCAATATACTATGCTGAGTTTAGAAATATTGGGCCGTATACAGTAATAATTGTATACAAATGTTCTTATGTCACAGAAATTGGAAATCCAGAATCTATGCCAGATTTTTTTTTTTGCTCTGAAATAGTAAAGACTTGAATTTTCAGGCCTTGAACAATTTGGATCAATTTCACACAGGTTTTATTCACAAATACTTGCATATACGCAATTGGTGAATGAGTCCCCTTGTGAAAAGCATACTTTGATTAGTGTTTCATTGGTGTAAGACTCACCTCCGCTTTCTTCAGAGACTCTGCTCTCTCAGTTTTTGATGCCTTTTTGCCCTTCCAGATAAAGATCTTTATTCCGCCTTGATCCAGCAGATAGCAGTCCTGTCACAGGAACCAATGTCAGTTGGCATATTTTCCACTTTTAAAGTGGCTCTTTCAGTTTCTCTTCAATGTTCGTGCAAAAGTGTCAAACTTTTTGTTTTTGAGAGCCATGCATCTTTTATATCACAATGAGGATTACACACTCATTTAGCATTTGAATAGCCATTCGTCATGAAACTTGCTTGTTTCCTTTCTGGGTGCCTTGTTGTTCCACTTCTCCATTTCAAATCAACATTTTGTCATTTTCAAGACAAGATTTTATTCTGTTTACTATATAAATGTATGTTCTTGGTCTTGGTGCACAATTCATTGATGCATGTTATTCATTTTTACATTATCTTCTATCAAAATATATCACAAACTTCTATTTCTTGTTAGCCTATTTCCTCCAACTATATTCAGCTCCTTCCTTGGTTTTATTTTTACTTTTCACAATCAATTCCTGATTAATAAAATCAAGCCTCAATACATTTCTCACACCGAACATTCTTTTTGTCTTGAAGTTATGTCCGAATACAGAAGCAAAATGGTTTGCCAACAGCATTTCATAATGACTTTTTTTGTACTATACTCTGTCATATTTGCATCACAACCACATGACCAGATCAGACTGTGGCGTGAGCATGACTGTGTTCCTTATGTCTTATCTTGACAGTTATCCACTATGTAGGTGTACACATTATGCTGATTCTGACTACCCCTTATCATGTGTTAACTATTTTATGAGCCTAACTATTTTACACATGTACCTTTCAGGTGCGATCAATGAAATGCACCTGTGCACTTTGACATACTGTAGGTATAAGAGTGACATATATGCTATATATGCTATCATCATGGCTTTTATACAGAATTGCTTTATGCTGTGGTGTTTAGTTTGGGTTGTCTGTCAGGGTTAGTCATACCTCAGTTTTCAGTAGGTCTTTTGTGAGCGGTTTCACTGCCACTTCCTGCACTACAAGGTTCCCCTGAGAATCTGAAATACTTTTCACAGAAGATAGTTATTTTAGTTGGAGCACATCATTTTTAAAACATGCTTTAATTTGTGGATTAAACTATTGAACTCACTGAAAGAGTTTAATGGCAGTCTTGAGTTTCTCATCCACAATTTCATCTGGGATGGCATCTTTGATTTGTTTTTTCTCCCCCATTGCCTGAATCATCAATTTCATTGCTTCTTCTGAAGAGACCTCATCATCTCCTTCCACTACAGTCACTTGTGCTCGACCACCCCTTTCTCGATCCCGAATGTCCTTCGCTAGGTTCATTCCCTATGAAAACAAAAGTCTTTAGTGAACTTACTGTGCAGATGTGGTAAGATACAGCATCTGCATCAAGAACGTGATAGTTTACATCACTGAAGGGTATTTTTGCATTGCAAATCACTTCTAATGGTTTACCCTTAACCTCTCCATCCGGTTACTCTTGGGTCCATTCCACTGAATGAGCAGACTCCCCAAGTCCAGCAGGAACACATCACCTTGATTAAAGCTCTTCCAGCTCATTTCCACCTGAACGTAGTGGGATTGAACCTCATTATTTATACTTTCTGGTGGAAAATCTGCTTACTTATAGCTGCCTGTCCATATTAAGATGGGATAGGACACATAGTCTTTAAAGGCGACACCATAGTTCATCCAAAAATGAAAATTCATTACCATGGGTGCAGCAGGCGCAATGATATTACGCAGCGCCTGAAAATAGTCCCCAGCTAACTTCCAATAAGCCTATTTCAGGCGCTGCATAGTATCATTGCGCCTGCTGCACCCATGGTACGGCAGCAAAGTTCCTTGATTACTCTTGAATGAGAGTATAGTTCCTAGCCTTATCGGCCTTAGTACACAATGTAAGTTTTCAATAGAAAAAATATAGAAACTCTTTGGTTCAAAACTCATTTTTGAGCGAGATGCTAACGGTCTAATCAGATTCAATGATCTATGCTAAGCTACAGCTAAAAGTGCTACCACCAGACCCAGAGATCGGCTGAATGGATTAGAAAACGGTAAAACTCAACTGTTTAAGTCTAGGGGAATTGGAAAATGAGCCTATTTTCAAAAATAGTGGAGTGTTCCTTTAATGTGGGCAGTTGATTTTTGTGTTGTTGACACATGAGAAAAAGAGTAGTAAAATGTCACAGGGGTTTACACCATGTGTCTTTTTGTAGTGGGTTTTTGAATTCCTCTGTTGTTACTGGGGCTATTCTTACCTCTCCGGCAACCACATGCTTATTTCCCTTCACATGCAGCAGTCTGCGAATGTTGTACGTGTTCGTCTCCACTTGTTTCATCCCAGATGCAACTCCACCTTTTTTGTATCTGGAGTAAAAAGGGATTAGAATGATCAACTGCAACTCACTTTTACTCACTCAAAGTTTACCACTTCTTGTAAAATGAAAAGAAGAAGTCTGTCTCTGTTAACTTCCACATTTTTTAATCTCTGTGACTAAGAGAAGCATTATAAAGGCATATGCTTCTCACAGCATCTTAAAATAAAGAGCCTCGGTGGTGGAAATTACGATTAAAGGAAACTATGTGCAATGTGTATGAACTCCCCTTGAAGATGTCATTTATTTATACCATAAACTACTGGGTGACTCCTGTCAACAACATCAGGGTCATATTTCACCCTCAAAGGCAAAATATAAAACATTGGAAGTGATGTTTTTCATAAATAAAATTAAGGGTATTTTTTTAGGAACAACAACAATAATAATTTTTATTTATTTATTTTTGCATTTTGAAAATTAGACAATTTTTCACTCCATACATTCTCATTACTGTAATGTAACTTACATGCAACTTAAATTGTAAACCTTCAATATATGCAGTTTAAACATAAAATCAATCTATAATCAGAACAACATTTGAGAATAATTCTACTCAAAAGTCAAACATGGAAACATCACAGTAATAAGAAGAAATGTGTCCCTAATGGTGCCGTTTCAATTAAAATTAATATTTAAACCTAATATCTTTAGGTAGGCTTCATTTCTTTATGCTAAATTTTGGTTTTTAATTTTTTTATTTTTAGTCGCAAAGAATTCTAATGGTACTAAAATATTATTCTTTAACCAACATATACGAAGTCCTGTTTGTTTTTTAAATTTTTTATATGTATTGTTTTTTTTTATTCTAATATATTAGTATTGTTATTTTGGGGTGAAGTGTGTTTCTTTTTTACATTGTTGGTTAGAATTACATTCAGATCAGGAATGGCCCTACATGATGCCTGGTTTTGAAGTACCTTGGAGGTGGAGCTTCACTCTTGACCCGGTTTCTCACGGTGGGCTGCACACAGCACCCCCTAGTGTTCCATCATCTGCGTGTGGTATATTCGCTGCTGCTCCCTGCTTCATGCATTGTGGAGGTGCCTTTGCCCCCCAGCCAATTAATGGATGTCCCATAGGTGTAAGTTTGTTTGCTGTCTTGTGGAAGTCTGAAAAAGAATGGTTTTTTCTTTAGCGGTTAGTTTTGTAGCTTAAATGATTTGATTAGGACACAACGCTGATACTACATAGAGTAGTACTAGCGTCTCCCCAAAAACCGCCCCGAATGTATAGATTGGACCAGGACCGAGCTCCCAATGTTTTCTACCAATAATTTAAAAAGAGATGATTAGGATTGTAAAGTGTTCCCCCAGTATCTCAAATGTCGACTGCACTGATTTGACAAAGAAGTATCATTACCTCCACTCTCCATATCTGAAGTCCTGGTGTGGTTTTGTTGAGGACTTTGGTAACATCAGTCCTTGCATCCTGTTTTGGCCATGGTTGCCACCCTTAAGTCGCAGTGAATCCCTGGAGATAACATAGAGAGGTTTGGATAGAAATTATTGAATCAAATATCCAAATTTGTTTTTCTTTAGAATTAACAAAGCCTACATATCCGTTTATGATCCTCCATAAATGTGTTTGTGCATCTAATGTTCCTTTCCAATTCACAACCACAAGCAAATAAATGTTCTTATAGCTGTTTACAGACCCTGTTTTCTTTTATCTACACTTTATCCTTCATGTGACCTTACCGTATAACAAGGAAAAATAGTAAAAGTAAATGTTCCGTTCCATTATTTACTCACCTTCATGTCATCCTAAAAGTATTGGCAGTTATTTTTCCCCTAAACATGCCGTATTGATATACAATACTAGACTTGGAATAAAAAGGAAGATTTTCATTGAATAATTACTTTTTGGTAATAATGAAATCTGTTCATCCCATGAAGCTATAATATGGCTTCAGAAGACTTGTGTTTTTGTTGTTTTTGGACTGTTTTTGGTCACTATAAATTGTAAAACTGAGCAGCTTGAAACTGCATTAACTGTTCCTTTAATATATTGTTTAATGATTTCTTTCCTCAGTGTCGTTCAAAGGCAAAAGAGGGTGAGGCCTAAATTGGAATCAGTGAAATTCAGTTCATGCATTAGTAAACCCAGACACTAAAGCTACAGTTTGAACTCTTATGAAAGAAAGCTAGTTAGCCACCCCAGGGAAAGGAAGTGAAAGCCTCATATCAGATATCTGTTGCAAATCTGTAGTAAAAATACTATGCCTCCATATCCACAGCAGTTATCATTAAGTGTGGCTGAGATGTCAGGGCGTGATCAAGCCCCACAGTCCTTCACTTTATCTACTGCACTGAGCACATAGTTCAAACCACAAATAATTGTTTCCTTAACCAGCATGTCTGTCTTATTTTCTGTATAAACATCCCTAAAACATTATAAACTTGAGAGGATAATCAGGTAATATGACATTTCCGAATGCTTCAGTGTTTTTATTTTTGAAGTTTCTTTTTATTCTTTTCTTTAGTCTCTTTTAGACTTTTCTAAAAGGGGCTTTTCTTTCGTTATTTCTTCCTTTTTCTATATTTAGAATTGTTTAGTTAGAGTTATGCGTTAAATCTGCAAGGACACAAGCTAAGTTCAAGATATACAGTGCCGTGAAAAGGTTTTTGCCCCCTTCCTGTTTTGTTTATTTTTTGCATATTTGTCACACTTAAAAGATTCAGATCATCAAACAAATTTTTATATTACACAAAGATAATGCAAGTAAATACAAAATGCAGTTTTTAAATGATGATTTCATTTATTAATGGAAAAAAGCTGTCGTGGCCCTACGTGAAAAATTAATTGCCCCCTCCTGTTAAATCATGAAAGAATTGCAATTAACTACATTATTTTAGAAAGCTGAGTTAAATTTCACTAGCTACACGCAGGCCTGATTACTGCCAGACTTGTTGAATCAAGAAATCACTTAAATAGAACCTGTCTGGCAAAGTGAAGCATGCTTAAATAGCAACACATCATGCCGCGATCTAAAGAAATTCAAGAACAGATGAGAATCAAAACAGTTGACATGTATCAGTCTGGAAATGATTATAAAGCCATTTCTAAGGCTTTGGGACTCCAGCGAACCACGGTCAGAGCCATTATCCACAAATGGAGGAAACTTGGAACAGTGGTGAACCTTCCTAGGAGTGTCCGGCCTACCAAAATTACTCCAAGAGTACAACAGCGACTCATCCATGAGGTCATAAAAGAACCCAGAACAACTTCTAAAGAACTGCAGGCCTCACTTTTTCCTTCCTCCTTAGGTCGTGGTTCCGATTCAACACAATAAGAAAGAGACTGGGCAAAAACGGCATCATGGGAGGGTTCCAAGGCAAAAGCCATTGCTGACCAAAAATAACACAAAGGCTCATCTCTTATTTGCCAAAAATATCTTGATTATCCCCAAGACTTTTGGGCTAATATTCTGTGGACTGATGAGACAAAGGTTGAACTTTTTGGAAGGTGTGTGTCCCCTTTTTTTCCATCTTGCCATAAACACCAGCAGACAGCATTTCAGAAAAGGAACATCATACCAACAGTAAAACATGGTGGTGGTGGTAGTGTGATGGTCTGAGCTTCAGGACCTGGACGACTTGCCGTAATTGATGGAAACATGAATTCTGCACTCTATCAGAAAATCCTGAAGGAGAATGTCCGGCCATCAGTTTGGGACCTCAAGCTCAAGCGCACTTGGGTAATGTAGCAGGACAATGATCCCAAACAAACCAGCAAGTCCACCTCTGAATGGCTAAAAAAAAACAAAATTAAGGTTTTGGAGTGACCAAATCAAAGTCCGGACTTAAATCCGATTGAGATGCTTAAACAGTTCATTCATGCTCGAAAATCCTCCAATGTGGCTGAATTAATACAATTCTGCAAAAAAGAGTGGGCCAAAATGAATCCACAGTGATGTGAAAGACTCATTGCTAGTTATCACAAATACTTGATTGCAGTTGTTGCTGCAAAGCGTGGCACAACCATTTATTAGATTTAGGGGGCAATTACTTTTTCACGTAGTGCCAGGCAGGTTTGGACAGCTTTTTCCCTTAATAAATGAAATCACTATTTCAAAACTGCATTTTGTATTAACTCAGGTTATCTTTGTGTAATATTAATTTGTTTGATGATCTGAATCTTTTTAATTGTGACAAATATGCAAAAAATTAAAAACACAGGAAGGGGGCAAAAACTTTCACACCATTGTATTCTAGTTATAACACAGATGTGCTTATTGTTATGACAATAATACAATGTAAACATCTCACTCTTCCCTAAAATACGCTTAATTTGCTTGATGCAGAAAGTGTTTTAATTGCCAGTTTTCCGTGAGATAACTCGAAAACCACTCATCTCTCTGACAAGTTGGTTCTGAGATGATAGAATCCCTTGTTCATGGATTTTTAAATATTTTTGCCTGAAACAAAGACAAAACTTTTTTTTGTTTAAATTTTTCATGAAACGAACCTTGAATTAGATTCATTTCATCATTACAGATTTAATTTAATAATTTACCATAACTTTTTATTTGCTTTAATATCCACTTTTTTATTTATTATATTATTTACCTCTCATTTGCTCATCGTACTGACCATTAGTTTTTAAAGAAGTTGTATATGTTTATGATAGTCAGGTGTCTAACATTTTTAAGGGTTATAAAAAAAGTTGATTTCTTGCGTTGTGCTTGGGGTGTCCCCTTTGTTGTTGTGCAAACCACCCTCCTGTTTTATATATGCGGCAAACTTGTGGCTAGTGAGGATAGTGTCTGTGTTTCAAACCATGTACCTTCTACCACCCACATCCTCTACTATCCCTCACGTCCACATCCCTGCTTACCCTTGATTTAAGAAACTTGCCATTGCTGTTACTCTATCCATCCATTCTGGTGGTTTTTTTTTTAACAAATGGAAAGCGGAAAGCTACTATCAATCAGGTGACTCACATACCTGATTAATAGCTTTTTAACATGGAACAATTATGCTTAATTCCCATCTTCCTCAATGTGACATTTTATTTTCATCCTTACAGTGTCATTTTGAGAGTCATGTATAATAACATTATCTGTTTCTCTCACATCAAATCATTTCCAACTAAATCAATTTTATTTTACAAGTAACCAAGCAAATTTCAGATCATGTACAGCGAGCCGGGTCAGTGCAACAAATAAATACACGTAACAATTACACACCCTATGTAGACGGTGCATCTCCATAATTAGAATGTCGTGGAAAAGTTTCATTTATTTCAGTATTCAACTCAATTGTGAAACTCGTGTATTAAATAAATTCAGTGCACACAGACTGAAGTAGTTTTTTAAGTCTTTGGTTCTTTTAATTGTGGTGATTTTTGGCTCACATTTAACAAAAACCCAACAATTAACTATCTCAACAAATTAGAATGCTTCGTATGACCAATAAAAAAACATTTTTAGTGATTGTTGGCCTTCTGGAAAGTATGTTCATTTCCTTTAACATGTACGCAATACTTGTTTTAGGGGGCCTTCCTTTTGCTTTAATTACTGCCTCAAATTTGGCGTGGCATGGAGGTGATCAGTTTTGTGGCACTGCTGAGGTGGTATGGAAGCCCAGGTTTTTTTTGACAGTGGCCTTCAGCTCATCTGCTTTTTTTGGTCTCGTTTCTCATTTTCCTCTTGACAATACCACATAGATTCTCTATGGGGTTCAAGTCTGGCGAGTTTGCTGGCCAATCAAGCACATTAACACCATGGTCATTTAGCCAGCTTTTGGTGCTTTTGGCAGTGTTGGCAGGTGCCAAATCCTGCTGGAAACTGAAATCAGCATCTTCAAAAAGCTGGTCAGCATAAGGAACCCCCCCCAAAAAATGGACAAAAAAAGTTCTCCAACGTTTCTTGGTAAACGGGTGCAGTGACTTTGGTTTTCAAAAACACATTGGACCAACACCAGCAGATGACATTGCACTCAAATCATCATAGACTGTGGAAACTTAAACACTGGACTTCAAGCAACTTGGTCTATGAGCTTCTCCACCCTCCTCCAGACTCTATAACCTTGGTTTCCAAATGAAATACAAAACTTGCTCTCATCTGAAGAGGACTTTGGACCACTGGGCAACAGTCCTGTTCTTCTTCTCCTTAGCCCAGGTAAGACACCTCTGACATTGTCTGTGGTTCAGGAGTGGCTTAACAAGAGGAATAGGACAATTGTAGCCAAATTCCTTGACACGTCTGTGTGTGGTGGCTTTTTGATGCCTTGACCCCAGCCTCAGTTTATTCCTTGTGAAGTTCACTCAAATTCATGAATGGTTTTTTTTTTTGACAATCCTCATAAGGCTGCGGTTATCTCTGTTGGTTGTGCATATTTTTCTTCCACTCTTTTTCCTTCCACTCAACTCTCTGTTAACATGCTTGGATACCGCACTCTGTGAACAGCCAGCTTCTTTGGCAATGAATGTTTGTGGCTTACCCTCCTTGTGAAGGGTGTCAATGGTTGTCTTCTGGACAACTGTCAGATCAGCAGTCTTCCCCATGATTGTGTAGCCTAATGGCTACACAATCACCTCAAAACACCTGCAAAGGTTTCCTGAGCCTTCAAAATACTGAGAGACCATTTTGAAGGCTCAGGAAACCTTTGCAGGTGTTTTGAGTTGATTAGCTGATTGGCATGTCACCATATTCTAATTTGTTGAGATAGTGAATTGGTGGGTTTTTGTTAAATGTGAGCCAAAATCATCACAATTAAAATAACCAAAGACTTAAACTACTTCAGCCTGTGTGCACTGAATTCATTTAATACACAAGTTTCACAACTTGAGTTGAATTACTGAAATAAATGAACTTTTCCACGACATTCTAATTTATTGAGATGCACCTGTATATCTACACACGCCCTAGAGGATAATTTTTTGTTTGCATATCCCAAATTTATGAGCCTCCTTATCAACATCTTTTTATATTTGCCTGGTACCTTGCAGCATAGATGGTGTGATAATATGATGACTCAATCTCTCTTGTTTTTGATTGGATGGTTGGGTTTTATTAGGGGCTTGTATCGAGCAGATTGTGCTAACCCTTAAATCACCAATCACAAACCCTCTGCCCTGTGCAAAGGTTCATATTTCCTAACTAAATCCTAGAAGTTACGTTGTTAGTGCAATAATGTCTGAATGGCTCCACTCTACTGTTACAGTAGCAATGACAAATCACAAATGATCTGCCCTCCAGAATTACTAGATGCAGTGTGTCAGAGCAAACAGGAAAGTGTGCAGAGTTTTTATGTAACCGCCCGGTGTTTGATCAGGCCTGACAGTGCTGTGTACATGTCTCATCTCCATCCTCCTTCCCTATAACCTTGATTAATATTCTTCCTGTAAACTGCCCATCATGGCCAATCTAACCTTCTGTTTCAGACCAAAGCATATGAGCACATCAGATTATGCAATGCATAGTTATAATATACAATGTAATATAGAAAAATAGCATGTTGTCAAGTTATTCAAATATAAAGCCACTATGTTAAAGGGATGTTTTTGTCCACCAGTCAGTAATCGACACATTGACTTCTTTTGTCGTGATCTATCATAATGAATAACAGCAAACAAGCTTAAACACCAAACAGATATTTCCTGACCAACAATATCAAGTCAAAGACATTTCACCAAGAAAGACAGTCGGAAGTTAATTTTCTCATTAGGAAACTTTTTAGGGAATATTTTAAATATAAATGTATGTGTTGTCCATTTTTGTCAAACACTTCAAATGATTCACTTAATTGATTCAAGAAATTTATTTAATGTTAGATAACATATCTATTTTTAAAATCCTTTTTATTATTTCTGCTGTTGTTTTTGCCACTGCTGATAGAAGTTTAATTAAAATGATTAATTCATGCAAAATATCTAGGCATAACCGCTGAATAATATTCTTATATTTCAAATAAAAAGCATTGCTTTATTATGTACTAAATTAACTTTTTTCTTCTTTTGCAGGGTCAACTTTTACAGTCTGCTTGGCTAATGAATCACTTTAATTGAGCATCTTCAAAGTTAAAGGTCTTTTTTCTGCAATGGAAAGAGCGAGAGTAAGAGGAACTCACCTGCCACCGGAGGAATCGAGAAGGAAGCAGACAGTGGTGGAGACTGTGCAACACTCTCTCGCTCTCTCTACTTTACAACCCTTGCACTTTTATCTCTCTCTGTGTTCATTCACTCAAGGCCATATATGGTAAGAGCAGGTGATATGCATACAGGTGTGTCATATCTGTGGTTTCAGGCATAAGTCATTCATCTCGCCCCCCTCCCCAGTAGATATCTTTGAGCAATAGAGCGAAACAAATATGTTTATTTACCTCTCCACCCCCAGCCCATCTGGTGTCACACATACTTGTCCTTTGCATTTTGTGTTGTGTTGAAATGATATTGATACCACTGATATCTCCTTCTGACCACTAAATTTCTGTTCCAATCATTTTTTCACACTTGATACAAAATTATGAAAAATATATTGACCATAACAAGAAAAAATTACATTCACTATTTTTCATGATTTTGTGATATTTTCCAGGTATGACATTTAATGGCTTTAATTAAAAGCTAATTTTAAAATTCCCATATATTATTTTATTCCCTTTTATATTTTAAATTCCTAGATATTCTATGGAATTCCATAGATTTTTCCTGATTTTTTTGCAGGATGCTGTGAAGACCCAAGTGCAGTATGTATTTCTTTGCTTCTGCGGGGGGAATTGTGTTCTGGGAAGACATTTTTAGAAATTCATGAGATACACATTCCCTTAAGTTCTGCATACTTTATCTCATATCTGATCTGCTCAGAAACAAATATACACTTAAGGAGAAGGAGAGGCTCTAAAGCCTGAGGTCATATCTAACAATGAGATAATGACGGATTGACAGTTACTTAGATGACATCAGCTTATATGATTTTGAACCTTTAAGGGATGTTTCACCTAAAAATAAAAAATGCTGTCATCATGTTGTTCCAAGATTTCTTATGCAGAACATGAAGATATTTTGTTGAATGTCTTTATTTGTCAACACAGTGTTGTTTTGGTCCCAATTAACCTTTATTGTGTGATTAAAAACAGTTTAACTTATACAAAAATAGCCCCTTTTGAGTTCTGCAGAAGAAAGAAAGGCATACAGGTTTGTAACAACATGTGGGCGAGTAAATGATGGCAGGATTTAAATTTTTAAATGAACTTTCCTTATAAACTAGAGACCTTTTGTGTCATGGTCTTTTCTGAAAAGCTACAATTATTCTAACAGAAATCCAGAAAAAATATTTCTAGAGTCAAAATAACCCTGATTTGAAGCTTCAATTCAAAGAGTGAAAATACGCTCTAATCTGGACTGGAATGCATTACTGGTTAACTCTTTCACTTCTGTGGTATTACATGCAACTTATACAAGTAAAAACTTTGGGCACACTTGACTGAACTTATATTTTTCATAATCTCATAACACCTGACTTTTGAGTCTTCTGCTGAAATGCTTCAATTTAGTTTTCTGGGCAAATATAAATCACCTATATATGAATTTCTGTACAAAATGAAAAGTTCATTTTAAATGGATGTGTTGGAGCAGATAGTGAAATAATAGCAGCAAGCATACATGTGAAGTTCATAAAAAGCAACGCAGCATGGTTGGTTGAGAATCCAGTCAAAGTGTAGTAACTTAAAACTGTAGAAGATACAATACAAGATCGTTTTGATCTGTTTAACATTTTTTGGCTTCATAATTGCGTTTGTGTTTTTATAGTTTTTGATTTTTATTTTTACTATAATAATCAAATGTGGACAATCGTGATAAAAAATAGCGAGTAGGTGTGTCCAAACTTTTGACTGGTAGATAATGTAACTTACTACAAGTCCAAAGTCCATGCATAATTACAGAATGAATCGAGTATGCCATGAATGTTTCCTCTGTTACGAAAAGGTTAATGCCTCCTTTGGTGAACCTCAGCATACTCCCTCTATGCATTCATGTAGTCTATAGCATCAATGCAGACCATCTTTTCTGATTTTTTTGCCAAGTGAAGTAGGTTACGAAACACCCGGGCAGTACTGAGCTGGTCAAATCTTTTGAGAGTTAAACAGACCATCAAAAGTGGGTTGGTGATTATTAGTGAGATGTACAGTGACTCACTGTTAGCCTACTACAGTAAACCCTGTTTGTTGTGCTCTGTTTGACCCTTTACAACCAACAGTAGAGCCTTTGTGAATGACAGTGTGAAGGATGCATGGGAAATAGGGAAAATTGAGAACAAAATTTCTTACTCATTTATGACTTACAAGACCCTCCCTTAACCTGCAACACACATTCTACCACAAAATGGTACATACCACAATAGGGGTTGCACAAGCTCTTGCATTTGATAATGCATGAAGTTTACATCAAATGATTTGAACTCCATCAAAAGTCTCTGAAATTACAGATTTTACAGTTCAAAGCAATTCTATGCATTGCAGGGAATGTTTGCTGCCTTCGTTAGACAGGGTGTTTCTGTCCTTGGCAGACGAGTGTAAGGCTCCTCTCCTATCTTTTCACTTTCAGACTGTCTCTAGGTGAACTTCAGCCTCCAGAATGTGGCCGCTCCCCTCTCCTTCCTCAAACTCGTTAACCAGCCGCTGCCACCCGGGGAGAACCATTGGATTGGATCATTTACTTTGAATTAGATATATATATATATATACAATAGTATATACAGTGTGTGTGTGGGTATATATATATATATATATATATATATATTATATATATATATATATATAATATATTGATTAAAATAATAATTAAAATATAAATTATAATAATATTATAACATATTATTGTGCATTATTTTAATATTATTTTTATAATATAATATATTTAAAAATATTGATTTTTCCAGACATTGCAAAGCTGGAATTTCAGCATTATTATTCCAGAAAGAAAGAATAAAAAATGGTTTTGTTTGAAGGCTATAGTCAGTAGTTTACATTTTATGATTCCATTTTGCCAAAAACTAAGCTTTACTCATTAAATATTAGTTGGTTTTGTCCTCTAAAACTTTTTTTTTTCTTTTTAGATAATGAGACATGACATTATGGGACCTTGGAAGCCAATCTGAAGCCATGGAATGTACCTTCAGAGAAGAAAGTACTTACTCAATATGTACTCAAGTACTAAATCTGACTTTCACAATATAAAAATGTTACAATATCAAAAACATAAAATCCATTTATTCAGTAGTTTGCATTTATTTTCCTAGCTTTTATTTCAAATTTCTAAATTATAGAAAAAAATGTCTTATTTATTATTTACAGTTTTAAAATGGCTTTGTGCCATCCAGCAACTAAATGCATAGCCAAAATTAATAAAATCACAAGGCAGTTCCTGAAAAGTACAGTTGTAATTCCAACTTTATTTATATTTAAGACATTTACAGAGCCCTCAAACACACATATTCTATAACCTATGTTGGATGTCATGAAAATTGAAAGTCCAACAGGCAGGTTACATTGCAAAGCTATAAGCAAATGTTCAGTTACAAGTCTATTATCTTTAATAATGTGGAAAGCCAATGTATATGTTCAGTACTCATGTTTCATGATGAGGAATCTGTGAAATGCAGTACAGGGGCGTTACATGGTGATCTCATTTCAGATACAGTGGGTACGGAAAGTATTCAGACCCCCTTAAATTTTTCACTCTTTGTTATATTGCAGCCATTTGCTAAAATCATTTAAGTTATTTTTTTTCCTCATTAATGTACACACAGCACCCCATATTGACAGAAAAACACAGAATTGTTGACATTTTTGCAGATTTATTAAAAAAGAAAAACTGAAATATCACATGGTCCTAAGTATTCAGACCCTTTGCTCAGTATTTAGTAGAAGCACCCTTTTGATCTAATACAGCCATGAGTCTTTTTGGGAAAGATGCAACAAGTTTTTTCACACCTGGATTTGGGGATCCTCTGCCATTCCTCCTTGCAGGTCCTCTCAAGTTCTGTCAGGTTGGATGGTAAACGTTGGTGGACAGCATTTTTAGGTCTCTCCAGAGATGCTAAATTGGTTTAAGTCAGGGCTCTGGCTGGGCAATTCAAGAACAGTCACAGAGTTATTGTGAAGCAACTCCTTCGTTATTTTAGCTGTGTGCTAGGGTCATTGTCTTGTTGGAAGGTAAACCTTCGTCCCAGTCTGAGGTCCTGAGCACTCTGGAGAAGGTTTTCGTCCAGGATATCCCTGTACTTGGCCGCATCATCTTTCCCTCGTTTGCAACCAGTCATCCTGTCCCTGCAGCTGAAAAACACCCCCACAGCATGATGCTGCCACCACCATGCTTCACTGTTGGGACTGTATTGGACAGGTGATGAGCAGTGCCTGGTTTTCTCCACACATACCGCTTAGAATTAAGGCCAAAAAGTTCTATCTTGGCCTCAACCGACCAGAGAATCTTATTTCTCACCAACTTGGAGTCCTTCAGGTGTTTTTTAGCAAAGTCCATGCGGGCTTTCATGTTTCTTGCACTGAGGAGAGGCTTCCGTTTGGCCACTCTGCCATAAAGCCCCGACTTTTGGAGGGCTGCAGTGATGGTTGACTTACTACAACTTTCTCCCATCTCCCGACTGCATCTCTGGAGCTCAGCCACAGTGATCTTTGGGTTCTTCTTTACCTCTCTCACCAAGGCTCTTCTCCCCCGATAGCTCAGTTTGGCCGGACGGCCAGCTCTAGGAAGGGTTCTGGTCGTCCCAAACGTCTTCCATTTAAGGATTATGGAGGCCACTGTGCTCTTAGGAACCTTAAGTGCAGCAGAAAAATTTTTTGTAACCTTGGCCAGATCTGTGCCTTGCCACAATTCTGTCTCTGAGCTCTTCAGGCAGTTCCTTTGACCTCATGATTCTCATTTGCTCTGACATGCACTGTGAGCTGTAAGGTCTTATATAGACAGGTGTGTGGCTTTCCTAATCAAGTCCAATCAGTATAATCAAACACAGCTGGACTCAAATGAAGGTGTAGAACCATCTCAAGGATGATCAGAAGAAATGGACAGCACCTGAGTTAAATATATGAGTGTCACAGCAAAGGGTCTGAATACTTAGGACCATGTGATATTTCAGTTTTTCTTTTTTAATAAATCTGCAAAAATGTCAACAATTCTGTGTTTTTCTGTCAATATGGGGTGCTGGGTGTACATTAATGAGGGAAAAAAAATTTACTTAAATGATTTTAGCAAATGGCTGCAATATAACAAAGAGTGAAAAATTTAAGGGGGTCTGAATACTTTCCGTACCCACTGTATTTGCATCTGGACAGACATTGAAACATACATTATCAGTGTATTGAGAAGTTCAAAAACATAAATGTTTTTACAAATGCACAACTTCAGACACATAGAAATCTTCTTGGCAAGAGGTACTCCACACATGTGAATGATGCATTTATTTATAAATGCCTTCCAGATGGGACAGTGCACTCGTTAAATGGCTAAATTTCATTGTCATCAAAGCTCAACAAGAATAAAATTAGATTTCTCTGTATATATTTTGTGCATACAAAACTAAAACTATTGTGACCAGTCTTTATACTTTACACAAAAACATGAAAAAGCCTTTCTAATGTTAAACTGTTAAATACATTTAATGACGTTAAACATTAAAGCAAATGTATAAATGTCAAACAAACTTGCAAACTTTCATGCCTCTCTAAAGATGCTAAAGATCTCACTGAACATTAAGAAAAGTTAAAGCGATTTTATTTTATTGAATAATCATGCATCAGACCCATAGATTCATTAATACACATCCTATACGTGCTTCATGCGTTCAGCACCAACAAGTTTTCTCACGAATTTTCAGAAAATGTTGGGTTTTGAACTGTGGTTGTAGCATTCTGGAATAACGGGTTGGTACCCTGTAGAAGGAGAAGAAAACATAATGTGCTCAAGCATAAATACTGAACAGTTCTAGGCAGATTGACTGAATATGAAGGGTAGGGCTTTTTTGTTTGAAGAAAACTTACAGATATTTTTTCATGTTTTCTGTCTTTTTCAAATCTCTTCCATTCTCTAAGGTCACTTGCATACAGAACTGCCTTGATGATGAGGAGGACCAGGAGACCAATCAATGCCACAGCTGCCAGAGATCCTCCTACGATGGCTGCTATGTTTGGCCCTTCAGGACATTCTAACACAAGAAACGTAAAGGTAGAAAACTTGATGCATTTTAAAACTGGAACATTTGTCCAAAACATAACATTCTGGCATGAATTACTCACCCTCATGTTGTTGCAAACCTCTATTTATGCTGCCTATCTCCAAAAAGGATGAAAATCATCATGAAAAAATCCTTATGACTACTTTTGAAGCTTTTTGTCCGCAACATAACTACTTAGGTGGGGTAGAAGAGGAAAAGAGAATAAAGATTCTTCAGAAATTCTCATAACAGCAGGGTTCAGAATGACATGAGGGTGAACAATGACAGATCCCAAGTAACTAGTACATGATTTAGTTTTTCAGATAGTGTGTCTGGGTCTACCTCTGTCTTTGAGAACACTGACAAAGTACTTGTCAAATCCAAGCTGTTCCGTCATTGTAAATGACATCCAGCAGCCCTCTTTGTCTTTGACTCGACAGTCGCTCTTGAGCAATTTTTCAACCATCGTATGTTGCAGATGTGTACAGGCTACAGTGCAGTTCTTCTCAAATGGACCGGTCCCAAAGGCCAAACATTCAACACAACTCCTGCAGCAGGTCAAGAATGTTTTAGTAATTTTTAAATATATATAAAAATATAAAACATTTAATTTATCAATTTTATTTTTATATTTTTAGTCAGCGGCTGTTTGCACTAAGTTGAAAATAGTATTTTCTTAGCGATATACTATTTAAACTAAGTGCAAACAGCGATATATTCTATTTCCTTTATGCAAAAATAGTATTTTCTGACAGATATTTGCACCTCGGTATTGTAGTACATTATAAAACAGTATGCAATCGTAATGTATTGAGTGTAAATGATCATTTTTATTACAATTATTAAATGGATGCCGCCTTATTGGAACAATAAAGCCCTTCCTTCACCTACCGCTAACCCTAACCGATAAACAACAGTGAGGCACTTTATTTGATACTTTTTGATTATTTCATTCATTTTATTGAAAATAAATGCCTTTCTATTCTGATATGTGACGTGAAAAGGGAGAATAATGAATTTGGCAAAAGGCAGATTCAAACTCTGGTCGATCGTGTCAATAAGTTATTGCAATGAGTTTTATCACACTTCGGCACTGGAGCCATTGTTCAGCAGGCGCTTTTTGTAATGTTGTCTAGCCCAGCCACACGTTCGTGGGTGAAATTAGTGTAAATAGCCTCTGCCAACAAAACAGGCTATTTGCATTTTGTGTAAATAGACACTTTGATTTTTTTTATTATTACATTTATGTATATTATTTATATATTACAACAAGTAACAAATACATTTCCATTAAATCCATAAAACATCCTAATTTATATAACTGAGATTATGTGAAATGCCTTGTAGGAATGCTTTTAATGGCTCATTAGTAAACTGTCCTTATGAACTGATTTTCATGATTTCTGTAAGTTAGTAGTTGCAGTTAAATCCTCTAATTGGACTTATGAAATAAAAAATATGTATTTAGTTGTATTAATAATTGTTATTAACATAGCAGCTTTGTAGAGCACATGGTGACTTATTCTGAGGTTTTATTACCCTGTCTCTTGACACGGACGTTGGCAAGTAGGACACATTTTGCAGTAGGGCCCCTTGTATCCTCTCTCACATTCACACTGGTTGCATACACATTTCCCACGGTTATGACAAACACTTTCATCGAGCTTGCAATCCTCATCAGATTTTGCGCAGTGACACGCTGTGCCCTCGTAGCCCTGATCACACTCACATTTTCCACATTTGCACTTGCCATGACCTGTAAATTGAAACCACATTACACTTAAGAACTGATTTTTAAAAATAATCCTTGAAGCACGTCAAATATGAGCTTTTCTACACAAATCACCTGCACACTGTTTATTGTCAAATTTTTCACAGTGTTCATCGTCGCATTCACAGAATTCGCCATAGAAATTGCCACCGCCATCTGTAGAATGGCACTGACACCGTCCACACAGACAATCTCCTTTGCCTTCGCATTCGGTCCCGTTGTTCTTCCGGCACTGCGCTTTCAGTGACGCCTCGTCTTTTTGGCCTAGTTTGCACTCACAGCGCTGTCCTAAGAAACCCGGATCACAGCTGTGGACATGAGGAAGTTGCTTATGTCACTACAGATACAGTGGGTACGGAAAGTATTCAGACCCCCTTAAATTTTTCACTCTTTGTTATATTGCAGCCATTTGCTAAAATCATTTAAGTTAATTTTTTTTCCTCATTATGTACACACAGCACCCCATATTGACAGAAAAAAAAAAAACAGAATTGACATTTTTGCAGATTTATTAAAAAAGAAAAACTGAAATATCACATGGTCCTAAGTATTCAGACCCTTTGCTCAGTATTTAGTAGAAGCACCCTTTTGATCTAATACAGCCATGAGTCTTTTTGGGAAAGATGCAACAAGTTTTTCACACCTGGATTTGGGGATCCTCTGCCATTCCTCCTTGCAGATCCTCTGCAGTTCTGTCAGGTTGGATGGTAAACGTTGGTGGACAGCCATTTTTAGGTCTCTCCAGAGATGCTCAATTGGGTTTAAGTCAGGGCTCTGGCTGGGCCATTCAAGAACAGTCACAGAGTTGTTGTGAAGCCACTCCTTCGTTATTTTAGCTGAGTGCTTAGGGTCATTGTCTTGTTGGAAAGTAAACCTTCGGCCCAGTCTGAGGTCCTGAGAACTCTGGAGAAGGTTTTCATCCAGGATATACCTGTACTTGGCCGCATTCATCTTTCCTTCGATTGCAACCAGTCGTCCTGTCCCTGCAGCTGAAAAACCACCCCACAGCATGATGCTGCCACCACCATGCTTCACGGTTGGGACTGTATTGGACAGGTGATGAGCAGTGCCTGGTTTTTCCACACATACCGCTTAGAATTAAGACCAAAAAGTTCTATCTTGTTGTCATCAGACCAGAGAATCTTATTTCTCACCATTCTTGGAGTCCTTCAGGTGTTTTTTTTAGCAACCTCCATGCAGGCTTTCATGTGTCTTGCATGAGGAGAGGCTCCGTCGGGCCACTCTGCCATAAAGCCCCGAATGGTGGAGGGCTGCAGTGATGGTTGACTTTCAACAACTTTCTCCCATCTCCCGACTGCATATCTGGAGCTCAGCCACAGTGATCTTTAAGTTCTTCTTTACCTCTCTCACCAAGTATTTTCCCCCCTGATAGCTCAGTTTGGCCGGACAGCCAGCCCTAGGAAGGGTTCTGGTCGCCCCAAACGTCTTCCATTTAAGGATTATGGAGGCCACTGTGCTCGTAGGAACCTTAAGTGCAGCAGAAATTTTTTTTGTAACCTTGGACAGATCTGTGCCTTGCCACAATTCTGTCTCTGAGCTCTGCAGGCAGTTCCTTTGAACTCATGATTCTCATTTGCTCTGACATGTGAGCTGTAAGGTCTTATATAGACAGGTGTGTGGCTTTCCTAATCAAGTCCAATCAGATTAATCAAACACAGCTGGACTCAAATGAAGGGGTAGAACCATCTCAAGGATGATCAGAAAAAAATGGACAGCACCCGAGTTAAATATATGAGTGTCACTGCAAAGAGTCTGAATACTTCGGACCATGTGATATTTCAGTTTTCTTTTTTAATAAATCTGCAAAAATGTCAACAATTCTGTGTTTTTTCTGTCAATATGGTGTGCTGTGCGTACATTAATGAGGAAAAAAAAAATAATTTACTTATGATTTTAGCAAATGGCTGCAATTTAACAAAGAGTGAAAAATTTAAGGGGGTCTGAATACTTTCCGTACCCACTGTATATAAATATACTCCTGCAATAGGTCAATAATGTTTTAATAACATTTAATTTTTAAACACATAGTAAAATATAAAACACCTTATTTAATATCTAGATGTTTTTATATTTTATATTACGGAGTGTCTATTTACACTAATATATTGATAGATTGCTTGTTAAACATATGACAAATTGGGAATTTGTGTGGTCTATAATAATAATATTATAATACTTATAATATATATATTATATATATTATATATATATATAATATTAGTGCTTTCAAACGATTAATCGCGATTAATCGCATCCAAAATAATTTTTTTTTTTTACATAATATGTGTGTGTACTGTATATATTTATTATGTCTATATAAATACAAACACATACATGCATGTATATATTTCAGAAAAAAAAATGTTGTTTATATATTAAATGTATTTATATATAAATTATATGAATATAAATAAATACATGTAAATATTTTCAAAATATACTTTACGTGTGTGTTTTTATATAACAAATAATATACTCAGGAAACACACATATATTATACAAACAAAAACTTTTATTTTGGATGCGATTAATCGCGATTAATCGTTTGACAGCATTAATATATATACTGTATATCCACACACACACACACACACACAAAAAAAAAAAATATATATATATTTAAAATCTAATAAGATACACCATTAAGACTTAATTAATTTAAGAAAAATAATCAATTATTTGGATGAAAAATATTATTTCTTGTTTTTAGGTATTTATTTTTATAGCTAAAAATGAAATAAGATTGACCTAGGGAATTTAGGATGAAAAAGAAAGCAATTAGAAGTCATTTTGTTCTGTTACCTGCAGCCGCCACAGACGACTTTACCATTTCCCCCACAGTGAGGATGGGGTTGTTTGGAATCATTACATTCACACTCGCACCGAGTCTGCACGTTCACCTTCAGTTTTTCACTAAAGCCCAATGGCCCGATGAGGAAGCTCTGACTGGTAATGCATCTGTCTACTGTTACTGTCACATTAAAAATCACCTGAAAGGATTGTGGTAAGATTAAGTTCATTTACAAAGTCGTATAATATTGACTTTACTAAAATTGCTAAAATGATAAACCAAGATTTGCATCTGCACTTGCGTAGATGATCTTTATGATCATTTGAACTAAACTTACTCACCTCCTTACCAATGTTCACATTATCACATTTCCCCTTGTCACTGGGTTTTTCTCTGCCTGCACAGTCCGATTTGTATTTCACAGATATGAAGTCTGGGAGAGATTCATGAGCCAATATCACTTCAGAGGTCAAGTTCTGTTCCAACCCCATAGGAGATTAATAAGGGTGTTAAACATAAAATATCACAATGTTTTACTTTAAAAAAAAAAAAAAAAGGTTTGTGCAAAGTGGAAATCCCATGCACTCACGTTGTATGCATCCACGATTAGTTTGACAACGTTGCTCGAGTCTTCAGAGAGCACTCCAACTGCAGATTTAGGGATCATTTTGCTCAGCTCCTGTTAAGGATACAAGTCAAGTACACCATAGTACTTCAACTACTAAGAATATTAACGCCACAGCCATATCACCCTGCAGCCCAAGACTGGTTGCCCACTGAAGCTAAGCAGGGTTGAGCCTGGTCAGTACCTGGATGGGAGACCTCCTGAGAAAACTAGATTGCTGCTGGAAGAGGTGTTAGTTAGGCCAGCAGGGGTTGCTCACCCTGTGGTCTGTGTGGGTCCTAATGCCCCAGTATAGTCATGGGGACACTATACTGTAAAAAAGCACCGTCCTTCGGATGAGACGTTAAACCGAAGTCCTGACTCTCAGTGGTCATTAAAAATCCCATGGCACTTCTCGTAAAGAGTAGGGGTGTAACCCCGGTGTCCTGGCCAAATTGCCGCCACTGGCCCTTGTCTATCATGGCCTCCTAATAATCCCCAACCACTTGATTGGCTCTATGACTCTCCCTCCTCTCCACCTGTAGCTGCTGTTGTGGTGAGCGCACGGCGCAGTTATTCCTGTGGCTGCCGTCGCCTGCATCCAGGTGGTGCGCACACTGGTGTGGTTGAGGAAGAGACCCCCCCACATGATTGTAAAGCGCTTTGGGTGTACAGCAATACACAATAAAGCGCTATATAAATGCATCATTCATTCATTCATTCATAATGTGAATTGTGTGTAAATGAAATGAAGCAAAAGGTGAAGTGTTGTAATTTATACACCAATAATAACTACAAAAAGAATTACTTTAACACAGGTTTCCCAAACACTGCCGATGTTTTATAGTGCCACAGAGTCACTTGTTTACACTTTCCAGGGCACTCAACCTATCATAATCATAACTTTATATAGATAATTTATTTGCTTATTTTAGCTAAGCATGTTTTACTTACTGTGTACACAGTTTCCATTTTTTTGGTGACTGCAAAAATGGGTTGTATGTTTTGCTCCTCCAGCTTGCGAGCAATTTGTCCAACAGATGGGTAGTCCTGAAAACATAGAGTGTATTATAGTTTTGATATTTTCACATGATGTGTTATCAAGGTACTGATAGCATCTAATACATAAACCCTTTTGCATATGTACAACTTTGGAGACATACAAATGTTAAGAAATTCCTTGAGCCTTTAAGATATTTAATTATAAATTACATAATTTATTTGTATGACCATGTAAATAATTCTAAAATTGTACTAATGCAAAAGGCTTTGTGTCTAAGATGCTGTCAGTATGTTAATATTTTATGTTTCAGGGTCTATCCAAATGTGCATAAATGTACAATTGAACTCGCCCTGAACCATACTGTAATAATAAACTATACTAGTACTAAACTATTATATTTTTCTATAATAATATAGTAATTAAATATTTCAATTTGTATTTTATTTTTATATCTTCTGTTTTCATTTTAATTTTATTTATAATCTTTAGTCATTCTGTTGTCATTGTTTCTTTCATTTTAGTTATTTTAGTACTTAAAATAAACAAAAATGAGAAATGTTGCCTTGGCAACTAGGTGGAATGAGATATATTATTATTATTATTACTATTACAATTAACAATACCTGACCTTTGACTTTCCTAGTTTAGCTCAAATGCTTTTAATATAAATATTCTAAACATTTGATATTTAACATATGAATATAAAGTATTAAATCCTACCCAGAGGTTGCTCTTGCTGTACTTGTTGTTGACCAGCTCACAGGTTTCTTGGTTTGGATCCAGAATGGCAGCAAGTTTTCCATCCCCTGCCATGTGGAAGCCGTCATCAGTGGCCAACACCAGCAGTCGAGTGCTGTTTCCCCAGCCGATATCCTTCTGCATGGGTAACACATGAGAGGGGTGGGATAAACCTTTTCTAATCCGTTTGATAGGACATGTAAACACTTGAGTGGATTGAAAACTGAAACTGGAAAATTTTGCATGTGCAATGACGTAAAAATGGCGTAATGAAGCATGGAACAAGCCAATGTTGTTGTTGTTGCTGAATATAATAAATGACTTTTGTGTCGATTTAAAATTCACCTTCCAATCATCGTCTGTGAAGTGGTGCAGGATAATGTTGTGCCACAAGTGCTTGCTTTGAACTCTCATCTACAGACGTCTTGTTTAATGGTTTGATTAATATAAGCATCATTGCACAAAGCTTCAAGTGCTTGTTGTCTCCTAATTAGGACCCAAAATAGCTAGGCCTAAATATTAAGTCTGCTTTTTTAAACAAAGAAAAGGAGGATGGTTACTATGTAAAAACAGTGGGAAACTCTGCATATTCGTGCAGTGTACGCATGTCAAAAGATTAAATACAATTGGAAGCTTGTGACATATAAAAATGAGCCATCAACATGTCAGTCATTAGCATCATGTAAACACTATGTACGGATTCATAATTCGGAATGATTTCATTCCAATCGAAACAAAAGGTCCATGTAAACTTGGCTATAGTATGGCTGATAAATTTCTGCAAGTTATGCATGTAGTGTGAAACATATCTTAGTCTCACCATGCAGACTGCGACTTGCATGATGGCATCCAGGCTTCCCTCTGGGGGGTCCAGGTTTCCGGATATATGCTGCCGGGCTACCATATCTCTGAACCTGTTCCCATCTTTTGTCAGTGAAAGCACATGCTGAAAGCCAAATGCTGGCTGACATGGTTCATTTTTATCCGAGCACGGCTGTTGGAGCTTCGCTTCATTGGTGTCGGTGTATGGAAGAAGTGTTTTGTCAACAAACGAACCGAAGCCTGCATCAGGAAAGTTGGTTCATGAAGCCATTGCCATAACCTTTGAACTCTGAAATATGAATAATATGAATAATATTATATTTTTATGTTAATATATTTGAATACTCTTACCTATCCTGGCATTTCCAGTGATTTTAGTGAGCTCAGTAAGTAAATTATTTCCCAGTTGTTTCACATTCGCCAAATCATCTTTCATGGAGTATGAGAGATCCATTAGGTAGTAGAGATCCACTGGATAGCCTTCTGCCCTTTTAAAATGTAGTTGAAAAGTTTGGGGCAACCCTGAGGAAACAACATATTCAGTCACCTCTGTTCTCTGAAAGTCAGGCTCAAACTTACATTGAAAAAGAAAGTTGTATTGGTTGAGCTATACAGTAGATTTGTAAGAATGTAACATACCTGGTCTAAGATTAAGTAGTATTTCTTGTGGTTGGATTTGCACTGGATTTGCACCAGCAGCCAGGGGCTTGTTTGAATTTTTTGTAAAATTGTTTTTAGGATTAATTATGCCATTGGATGAACATCCTTTATTTCTAAGCGAAGCAGCTGTGTCACAACGTATTGCTTCCTGCTCCCCAGTCTTGGTGAAATTCTGTGGTTTAAATAGGACAGACAGCACGATGTGAAGGAGATGCAGATTATATTTTTCTTTACTTGAAAAAGCCATTGAGAATTGATGGTAAAACTTGCACGCTCCAAATAAATTGTCTTGCAGCAATGACACTTTGAGAGTTCTTTTTTTTCAATCAATAAAATTGCATTTAAAAGGTATTAGTTGACATTATGAGTGCCAGTGAAACAGTATTGATTGCTGGAGTTGGAAGCACTTAAGTAGCAAGCAAGATATTAATGAGCGTAACTTTGTTTTTATCTTTGAAATTACCATCAGTTATTACTTTAGAATTTTTGTTCCATATTTATGATTTTGTACTATGCTAGTGTTATATTTTCTGAAAAAACATGCACCTAAACATCATGTACAAAACAAACTGGCCACTTTAAATATCATCTAAATGAATGCTTCTTAGTCAGAATAAGCTGCAAAGTGGACCAGAATTCAAATTCTGGTTACGTGATAGACTAGGGATTGAAATTGTCTAAACTACTTTATATTATATTAGCATGGACTGAGTTCAGACAGTCAGATATTTTCTGAAGGCTAATTAAATGGTGTTTCACAGGTTCCCCACCACTGAAAATTGATTTCACTGATATTAACAATAGAGCCATTAAGAAGCACTTACCAAATCTTTACACCATGCACAGCCGGGCCCGGACTTGATGCAGTCTCCACACGTGTTTACTGAAGCTTTTAAACATTGTTCCTCCATGTAGACTTCAACAAACAGTTTAAACTTCAGTTATATCTTGAAACCATTTATTTTGTTTGCATGATTCAACATTCTGGATATTTGTTACGATTAATGTAGTTAAAAGACATGAATACAAAATGCATTTATCTGTGAGCCTCATGCTTTGTTCCAAAACCTAGTGTGTTCTATTTCAATATATGTTCAAATGTTCTCTTTCTGTGCCAAATCTGTCACTCTGAGATTCAATTTCAGTTAGAACCACTAGATTTTGGAACAGAGCCAATATTCTTCAAATAAGACTTAGCTGTGTCCAAATGAAACTGGTTTCTGATTGGCTTCCAATTCACCATAACATTAGATTCCTTTTTATTTTTTTGAACAAACTGCATGCACAGGATTTGGAGGATATCATAGGCAGCAAAGTAGATTATTACCACCTCTGCACATGCAGTATTTTTCAAGTTTTGGACACAGTGTAAAGAACTTAAGCTAATTTCTTTGTAAGTTGCTTTGAATAAAAGCGTCTGCTAAATGTAATCTAAATGTAAATGTAAACATAATGCAAGGTGTATGCAATGCACGTACCCTGTCTTCCCACCAACAACAGGAGTAGGCCCCTCAGACACACTTCCTGAAGCATTTCCTAGTGTAAAACAGCATTCTTTAATATCATAGTTCCTCATATTTCAGCTTGCTAAGCTATTGAAAATGATTGGAAATGAGCTTGCCATTGCAGTTTAGTAATGCAAACAAACCTTTCCTACCCTTGTGAAAAAGAAGTGTGCTTAATTGTATTGAAAGTGTACTTTTTGTGTAATTCAAATCTTAAAAGTATACTTTTTAAAAAGTGCACTTGCAGATAATATAATATAATTATAATTAAAGGCCACTTAAGTGTACTTAAAGAGACTACACTTTAAAGACAATATTTCTTAACACTCTTAAGTGCACTTTTTAAAAATGCACTTTATAATAATGTGTAATTAAGTTTCACTTAAACGTACATTTGACATAATTATGATTTTATAGTGTTTTAAATAAGTACACTTATTTTGATATATTGACCAATATACTAAAGCACATGTAAAATAATTGATTTTAATTTCAACTTAAGTGTGTTGTCCAAAATGTATTTAGTCTATATTATATACTGTGTGCATTAATGCACTTGAAATGCATTTTCTTCTAAACTTCAATACACTTTCTTATACAATATACTCCAGTAAAACTTACTGTTGAAGTTTTCTTCACCAGCTCCTGCTCTATGAACTCAACTACAAGTTTAATTTTCTACATAATATTTGACATAAAGTGTCATTTATGAGAGGAGTACTGTATTTGTTTGTAATAGCCTAGTACTGTACTGTACTTTATCTGTGTACAGAATACTTTCAATATCATTATGTTGTTCTAAGTCACTTAAACACACATTTAATTGGGGAGCGCGGGGCACAAACTAACACGGGGTTAGTTGTAACACACATGGTTTGAATATTTTTCCACACCCTGCTATCTAACAACCATGCTCAGAGCAGGCTGTACCGGTGGTAAATATATGGCCCTCAGACACTGTTAACAGGTTGTCGATGAGTGACAGAGCAGAAAGTAGCGGAAATTAAAATGTGAGATTCTGGAAACGAGATCTAAATTTAGCGGGAATGGTCAGGTTGGGAAGAAAATTGTTAAAAAAATAGTCCCGTGCAGACCTCTACTCCGTAGGACGAAGCATCCACTACATATTCCATAGATTGATTCAAGTTACGTGCACAAATAAAAGCCTGACAGTGTGTGTGTTTGTTTTTGTTGAATTTCTGTCTCTGATAAATTAATTTACCCATTAAACTGTGCAATTTAATACTACGAATATCTATATGATGTAATAGAAGAATAACGTACACAAATGAGTTTAATATGACAAATATTTCATTTTCCTGAAATAATTTGTATTCTTCATATTACTTGTATGACTGGGTATCTAAAATGTAACTGAATAAGTCCGAATTAAAACTTATTCGTAAAGTAAGATCTGGGGGATCGAACATTTCGACACGCAAAGTGAATCGCGCACGTGACTGGACAGAAAGTGAAGCTTCCTTTGACATTGGTCACGTGATTTCTATGTTAACAGGTGCGTTCGACTTGAACCACGGCTACAGATGGCAGTCAACGAGAGTAGCCGCTTGCGGTCGGGGGCGGAGTTAAAAACGGAGCCATCAAGTTGGACACTTTCTGCTCCCGTTAGTGATGCTGTCGCGGTGTTTGCATACTCTATCACAGATGAAGTGAATTAAATGCAATATTTGTCAAATATACAGACGGGCGGGCTTGAGAACGGCGCGGCCGACGGATTCGACGAAGGAGCGTCCGGCGGGCTTGCGGCAACCACATGTGACGACGGGCTGGACTCCGCTTCGTCCATGGTGAAAGCCGATCCGGGGATCGACAGCGCAAAGTTGATGTATTTCCTCAGCGACCAGCACGGATCAGCTCCAGGCATGACGAAGCGGATATCGTCCTCTTTTGGAAGGCCAAACAAAGTAGTTTCGCTTTCACAATGAAACACAGCACCTTCACGACATGGTGGTGGCGGCAACAATACTACAGCAAGAATAAAAGTTACGCCTTCTTTCTTTGCGTAAACATTTGGGCGGCGTTATGCAAATCTTCCCACATAGTGACGTAGGTATGTTGGGGCGTGTTAGAACGAGGCGTTTTAGGTAGGCGTGGCTGACTCTTATTTTTTTTTAAAGAATATCTATTTGGATTTGAGACTTTAGTCTTTGCAACTTTACAGATCTTTTTTTTGCACCAAGAGCTTGTAACACTCCAAAGAGAAAGGAAAAATTGAAATCGCATCATATGACCCCTTTAATAAATGCATTTCTTGTCAAGAAAAGAAGAAAGAAAGGGACAAAATCTTTCGTCAGTGGTGGCCACGGACACCACATTGCCACCCCCTGGCTCCACCTCTGATCGATATAATAACCACCAGTAATGTTCAGTTACTGCTTGTGTTTGTAATAAGTAATATTTTTGTACTTATCTGGAGTTATTCATTCATTTTACAGGATCAGTACAGATTTGTCACTGGATATACAGTGTGGAATCACAGACCCGTATTGAAGAGGTGATGTTAGAAGTTTTTTAATGAATTGTTGCCCAGCCAGCTCACCCTGATCACACATTACAAGTTAAAACTGCCATCAAGTTACTAACTATCCCTATGGCTTTTAAATGCTTTGAATCTTTTCCATTTGCAAGTCATACATTCCCACCTGTGCATTTACAGATCCCCCTCTAATCATCATAATATTTTACAGGTAACAAACCAAAGGACGAGGGCAGCAGCTTTGCCGTGCCAGCCGTAAATACAGGAACATCCTTCATGAAGATGAGCGAGAGAAGCTTGCAAGGCAAGATAAGGAACCATTGAAGATTACCTTTCTTCATTTTTATGGGTTTTGGGATATTGATATATATTTAGGTAATTGATAAAGTTATATTTTATTTCCTGTAAAGTAGGAATAATAACATTTATTAAAATGTTATACATTTTTAAAGCCCAGTGTCAGTATAGATGGTGTGGTCCAGGGTGCGAGTTACGGGGGAGCTAGGGGGAGCTCGGCTCCCCTTAATCAGACATGGGCTATGTGAAATTTTGGGGGGTCTCAAAAAATGCTAACAATGTGTTATTTTGACGTGCAATTTCAGTTTTGTGTAATGTGATCATCGTGGATTATTATGTGTAAAATTGCAAAAATATCATTCATTCATGCATGACGGCGATTTAAACCTAATTCACTTCAATAAAGATAACTATACATGCTATTCTTGTCATGAGCATCAAGGTGTGGGGGCGCTGCGGTGCAAATTCCACTCATGTTTAGTACATGTTAACTCAAAGATTCTTAGAAGATTCTGTGTTAAGGTAAGGCATGTTATTCGCAATTATGTGTTGTGGCTGTGTTGTTATAGGTCTGCGTGACTCTCGATGTCTTAGGCCTAATTGAACGGAGGAATTATGGTATTCTTCTGTAGCCTGACGACGAGTAACTTTAACAGTTGTTCATGTGAACTCAAAGACAGCCTGATGCTTTGTTTATAGACTATTTGTGGGTGGCTGTTTGTTGTTTCACCTATCAATTCGTGTCGATAAAGTATAATAGGGTAAATCCTGTATAGTGATTTATCCTATATAGTGCTTGCATAAAGCAAGTAGTGCATACATTTGTAGCTGTTATGTATCTTTGTAAGTCATTGTAACCCCTCTTTTGAGCGAACCCCCCCCCACCCCCACTTTATTAAAAAAAAAAACAAGTGGACTCCCCCAAAGTCCACGGTATAGTTCGAACACTGGTGTGGTCAGTGGAATTCTGGTGTTTGTGGGAAATCTGCAAGAACATCTCCCAGCATTCTACAACGATGTTGCCCTGATGATTGAGGTAATTCATCTCTTAGGTGATGCAGATGTGGTCAAAACTTTACATACACCTTGCAGAATAAACTGCTTCATCCGGGCAGTAATTGCAATTTTTTATTATTCTACCCCTCTACCCTCTTATTGCTAAAAATATGAAAATTTTGCAGATACTGCAAGTTGTATATAAACCTTGGACCGCAACTGTATTGCTTTCACTCAATTGAGCCATTTAGAATAATGGACTGGATCTGTTTTATAATAATTGTTTTTCTTCTGTTTTTGTATGCACATAATAGTAATTTTTATACACATGCCTTAGAAAAAATATTACTGGTGTGCATCTTGAGACAAAACAAAGGAACTGATATATTTTATGATCAGTCAGTCCAAGTTTCTTTTAGTTGAAACGGTTCAGAATTACATTTTGGTCTGGGACTATAGGCTTAAACCTTGTCTGTGAAACTGGGGGTATAAGTAACACAGTTTGGTAATGTTTTACAATAAGGTCTCATTTGTTGTACATTGAATTATACTTTTCCTGAATTTTTTTGCATGAATTGTGTGTGTGTGTGTTGGTTATTCTATACGTTATGGGGACCATATGATCCCCACAAGTAATACCGGTAAATTTGGACCTTGTGGAGAATTTTAGGTCCCCAATAAGGAAACGGCCTTATAAATCATACAGAATTATGTTTTCTGTGATGGTGAGATTTAGGTTTAGGTACTTAAGTTTTGTATGTAAGGGAGAAAATGATTTTACATTGTTCTCCAGACTTTCTAAGTGTGTATAGTGTTGGGTTTTTCTTGTGCATCAGCAATAAGGATTTTTGTGTATTTATTTTAGCGATTGTTTTGTCAATAAATGTAGAGGGTTTTCCATTTGGTGTTTGTGTTGATTGTAACTAGGTAATTAAGAGATTTTTTAAATAAAATTCTAAATGTACTAAATTCCAACTTCATGATTAGAGATATAACTAGAAATATATTTAATTATATAACAGTACATGTACATGACATTAAAGTATATTTTAGTTCACATTAATTGCTAAAATGATTAAAATCACATTAATCATTCAGAAGTACACATTTAACATATTTCAAAGTACATATAAAATATACTAAAGTCCCATTTTAAGTGGTTCAAAAATATCACTCAAAAGTTCAACTAACTGCATTTAATGTAATTTTAAACTGTGATATATTTGAAATCAATTACAAATAATATGCATTAGGTGATTAAAAACATTACATTTAATTCACACTTAAGTGTATTGTTAACTGACATTAAAGTATAATTTAGTTCACATTAATTGCGTGTCAGTACATTGATCACTACACTTTAACCATATTTTAAAGACACTAGAAGCAATTATGAAAGTACATATAAAGAGGTACTAAAGTCCCACTTGTCACGAATTCGGTTCATGGACTTCCGTTTATTCACCACCAGATGTCACCCTTTCCATTACATTGACTCTCGGCCCCCACTTAAAAAAAAACAAACCAACACAAACTGTTGCATAGCACCCCGGACTACATTTCCCATCATTCTTTGCACAATTTGCACACTGCCCTGATTGCACTCATTGCACACAGCTGTTTCTAATTACCTCATTCTCTATATAACACCCACTCTAACCACATTTCTCTGCTGAGTATTGTTTAGCCTTTACCCCTTTCCGAGTCTCCGTGTTTTCCTTGTTTTGCCTTGCCTTGCCTGTTTTTGCGGTTTTTGATCTTTGCCTGTTTTCTTGGATTTCTCCCTGTTGTCTGGCCCCTGTGATTCTGTCTGCTTTTCGGTGACTTATGCTAGCCCTGTGACTATTCTTGTTTTGCCCGCCATGTACCTGTTTGCCAGTGTTTTGACCCTGCCTGTTTACCACGTCTCTTAAAGCCTGCAGATGGATCCACATGTCTCACGTCTTGTCAGCCCCGTTACACCACTTAAGCGGTTTAAAAAATCACTCAAAAGTTCAACTAATTGCATTTAATATAACTTTAAAATGTGTTGCATTTGAAATTAATTACAAATGAAATGCACTTAAGCGATGAAAACATTACATTTAATTTGCACTTATGTGTTCTTTTAAAGTGTATTATTTGTGCAATAAGTACACTTTATAAAAGTATACTTAAGTGCACTTTCTTTTTCACAAGGGAACCTTTAGTTTGCAAGAAAAGGTGAACTTGAAAAAAGCAGATGATGTTTTCAGCAGAAGTAAGTGTGATGCGGGTGACAGACTGGCAAATGGCATATGTGCTTGACATTTATTGGTTCATCATGGTATTACCATTTCGCCCTATGAAACATGGCTTAGTTTCCCACACAGAGAGCTATATTTACATTTTCGGCTCTACAGCGAGATGTAGACTAGGTGCTGTACGCCACTTTTCGCAATGTCAAATGGTTACAGGAACATAAATGCTGGTTTTATGACTTTGTTTGGATGTTTATTTATACAGTCAAGCTCAAAACATGTGTACTGTACAAATATAGACTACTTTTGTTATACTTTTTTTGTAGCGTCTGCGTAGAATCATGCACGATCTTTGGGTTTTATGGCTTAATAGACCCTTTTAGCTTTTGACATTTGCATAATTACAGTTCTGGTCAGAGAGGTTACGTTTTATAGGGGTTTTAAATTGCCAATGGTTCTTCACCGAAAGAAGATTCGAACCACCCCCATATCATCTTCTCAATCTGACTTCAAACAAACACTGTTAAAGAGCGTAAATATACCCTCGATGGTCGCGGGCAGGCCAAGCCAACTACCCGCACACACACCACAAACTAACACACACACACACACACATAAGACAATTTCTTTATTTTAGACTATATTAATCAGTTATAATTGTATCTGGTATATTCATGTGGTGTGTACATTCCCTTGTTAGATTAGATGAGTTACCACTCGTTATTTGTATTTAGTTAAGCCCTAAACACTGATATTCAGGTGTATGTATGTATCTTTGGTTTAATCGATTCTAAATGTTCTTTCTTGGTATCAATGTTACCTGTTTTCATTTCTCGGACAATGACGTACAGTATGTGATTGTGAAACGCATCATATGACCCGTACGATATTTTGGGTTAAAACTACGGATATTCCAGACCGGCCATAAAGCATGCAAATGAGCCATAAACAAGAGACATAGAAATTTTCTCCCGCTCAAAATTCATGACTCTTATTGGCCAGTACACACAGAATAGAAATTCTCAAAAGCGATCAGCCCGAAATAATCTTTGCTCAGAAACCCTCTTCGTTTGAGACGACACTTTCCAAGACTCTCAAGTCTTTTCCTCTTGAGTTTGTTTTCTGGCAGTTTTTTATCTTCAAGTAACTTTAGTCGTTGTGGACTTTTCCTTCGTCAGAAGAACTAGAAGTAAAACTTCCAGCTGACTCCTCACAAACTCATCAAAAGAACTCCGTTATCTACCGCATCCGGACTCTTCTTCAGCGATCGAAAAACCAATGCAAGTAACCGCTTAAAATTATTCAGATGCGTGTTTAAGGTTCAGACCCTTTTAAGGTGATTTTTGGATTCTCTGATGATTTTCAAAGGTTGTGGTTTAGTGATGTGAAATACTGCCATTCTTTTTTTTCTCTCCCTTTTTCCTTACTTTGTTTCATTCTGTGTATATATGTTTTAGTTAGTTATATGTTAGATATAGTTTCATTTATTAAATCCCTTATATTCACAACGAATTGTCTCTGTTTACTGTTCACAGTTCCAAGTCAATGAATGTTTGAACCCTCGCTACATTTTGCTAAGAATTACTGCTAGCACTGTACAAAGAAGGACAGTTTATTGTTCCGTGGCCAGAAAATAAATATTCCTTGAATTGATAAATTATTATATTGTATGCTCGGTGGACGGACAGATCAAATAATTATAATATTGATTCTGCTACAGTTAATTCAAAGATATAATCTAAATATTTATTATTGATCTTAACCAGTTATAATTAGTCATAAATATTCCCCTTTTTAGAGCTAATAAATAATAATAAACATTACATTTTTTTTAACTGTATAAATCACCATTCATTTTGTTGTATGATAAAAAGCAGCTCAGACATTTTGGTTAACATTTTATTTTTGTTTTAAAAAAAAATTATGTTGATGTATTCCTTTAATATATTGCTTTTAGTTATGATGTACTTATTTGTCTTCAACATCTACCCGAGTCCTTCATGTATTTAGTAAATTAATTTGATATTGCCATTTATACAATTCTTTATAAGAACATTTTTTCTTACTGTTTGAAGTAAAAAAAATAGTAAAGTCATCCCAGAGTTTACTGATTAATGCTAATCAATATTAATATTTGATTCATCCTTGATAATACTTTGTGTGAGTGGATTAGTGAACTAACGTTTAAGCAGATAGAAACTATGAAACTGTTCCTAAAGCTACAGTTACTGTGATCAAAACTACAACAAACAAGAAAGAATCAGTAATGCACAAAATGCACAAAATCAAGTATTAAACAGGCCTTACTTAATGTCGTCGAAATGCAATGTCCTAGATGCAATGTCCTAGATACAACCGTCATAAATGGCTATGGAGATGTTTTTTGATTTCCTCAAACATAACACAGTTGCTTCAGAATTGGAAGAAAGTTAGCAAACTGTTGCACAAATGACAGGAAAGCAGAGAGGAAGTGATGTAAGTCCTGAGAAATTATGGGCGTTGGGGTAACGGATATTAGACGATGCAAATAAACCATGTTTGAACTAAACAGAGTTTAGGATAAAAGTTCCTACAATAGTCACTGAGCGCTTTAGTAAGATATGTTCGTCATGTTTTTTGATGCCAGAAACTCTCAATATTTACTTTTTCATGACCATTCCCACGTTAATAATATAATAAATAATAAATAATTATTTAGACATTTAGGCCTACAGTTAAACTGCTGTTGTGCTTTTTAGACTTTCTTTAAAAATCTCCTACACTTCACTCAAGGGTTCTTTACTATGGGATGATATTAGACTCAAAATGATTAATAGATGCACGCACAATTATCCATGTACTGCATACATTTTATGCATGTATCTTACTAACCACAAACAAATGCCTTTCAATTTGAGTCTGTGGAATTCGGGATTAAATGATTGTGCCGCGATTTGAACAAATGCAGACTTATTTGCAAATAAAAATGTTCTGTTCTGCATTAATATATCATAAATTGCTCAAGCAAAAAGGAATCCGTGCATTTGTGGATCAGGTGACACGTGCATTTATTGACATCTTGTTCGAGTCAATCTTGTTTGGTTCATTTGGATTTTGAGACTTCATTTTCGCAGTGTTGCAGCATTTCACAACACCCACACATACAACTACCAATGAACAAGGCCTAGTGCAATTCATTAAAGTGTACACGATTTGAAAAATTTGCAAATGTGCATCCCTACACTGAAACAAATGCTTTTCAATCGATGTCTGCAGAGTTAAGAATTACATTAATGTGCAGCATTAATAGAGACATAAATGTGAATACAAATGTCATAGTTTGTATTAAAGTATCATATTTTGTGCATGTAGCGCTATGACAATGTCATTGTGTGTGAGCGTCGTGAAATGTTGCAAACTGCGAAACTGTCTCAAAATCCAAATGAACCGAACAAGATTGACTCAAACAAGATGTCAATAAATGACATGATAATTTAAATGATTTAAAGTTAAATTTACTGAACGAAATTCAAAGATCCGATCTTGTAATATTTTGTAATATTTAATCTATATAATCAATATTATAACCACCAGTAATATTCAATATATCACCTCTAGAAATAATGTTTTTAATCTTCTTTTTGCATTTGAAGAGAGAGATGTTCAGTTACTGCTTGCTAACCCTAACCCCAAGTCACAAAATCCAAATGAACCGAACAAGATTGACTCAAACAAGATGTCTATAAATTCTGAGGATTTAAATTTGATTTAACCCTTTAGGCGCCAGGGTTTTTTTGGAAAATTGCTGGATTTTGACATCAAGATTTCAAAAGCTTGTGGCTTGAAAGGGCTTAAAGATAAAGATCTAATGTAAACTAGAAAAATGTTGGGCATGACCGAAAGTTTATGTGGGGTGTAAATATACTCATCTAATTTGCATATTATGACGTCATCAGGGGGCGGCCCTCTTGAATGTCATGATATTCAGGAAATAATAGATACTGAATTGATGTTTGAACTTACTTGCCTGTTTTTTTGTCTTTTTATCCTCATTCCAAATGATCAGAAAAGAGGAAACCAACAATAAAATAGGAGAAAGTACTAAATTATTACTATATTACTACACTATATAGTAGTAAAACGCATGTGAACAGTAGCCTACTTTTTGATCAGTTCATCAGTAATATTCAGGAAATAATATATATTGCCCTGCCACCCCCATCCCCATTGGGCAAAGGGTCGAAAAGATCACTTGTTTGTGTTTCGTGAACACTCTCGCCTTGCATGGTGGCACCATTGCGCTGCAAAGATGTACCAGGAGAAGCGGGATTATTAGACGACCGATCGTCATTTCCAAAAGGCAAATATTCCCCTTCAGAGTCAGAATCGGCGAATAACATTTTTGTTAACATAACAAAACAAAAGAAAATTTCCTTTTTGAATTTGAAGAGTGAGATGTTCAGTTACTGCTTGCTAACCCTAAATCACAAAATCCAAATGAACCGAACAAGATGTCAATAAATGCACACGTCACCTGATCCACAAACGCACAGATTCCTTTTTGCATGAGCAATTTATGATATATTAATGTAGAACATAACCGTTTTATTCGCAAACATGTCTGTATTTTCAAATCACTGCACAATCATTTAAGCCCCCAATTCCACAGACATCAATTGAAGGCAATTTGTTTGTGGGTTATTAATTCATGCATAAACTGTATGCAGTACATCGATAATTGTGCGTGCATCGGTTAATCATGTTGAGTCTAATATCATCCCATATTTTCAGAACTACGGTCACGATCTGTGCTGGGAGTCGCGGAACGGTAACCAGGAGACCTTGGCTTTAATAACAAAGGTCTTAAATCCTTGGAAAGACAGGGGAATTAAACATCCAATGAGTAGAACCGACAAAGGAAGACTGAACAAACAGGAACTTAAATACAAGGGATAATTATTAAACACAGGTGTCAGGAATCATAATCAAACTAACAGGACACACAACATGACAACATAAGCAAACAACAGTCACATAAACAGGGGCAAAACGGACACAGAACAGTCCAGCCTCCTGACAACTACAGTGTACTTCTGCTTTAGCTTACTACGAAATTTAGCATTGTGGTACTGCAAGTATTATTGGCTTTTGTATGATAAACTGCTTGTGATGTTCCTCATTTCTAAGATGCTTTGAATAAAAGTTATTAGTCTGAACATCTATGGTAACATGCGTTGTTGGCGCGTAGGCTAACAGTGGGTGCCACATGCAGTGCTTCTCAATCTGTGATATGTGGAGTGCCCCCAGGTGGTATGCAGCATAACTCTGGAAATTCATCATAATAAGAAATATACATTTGATTTGTCATGTTATTTTTTGTATGTTTTATTCTAATGCCCGATTTCAATTTTAATATAATTTAATGCAATTTTATTTTAATATAATTCAATAAAAGCCACATTTTTACATTGTGCCGGATGTGAAAAGGCATGTTCTTTTTAAGTTGCAACCACGAGCCTGTTAATATATGATAATGCAAGACTGATAATGTAGATATTATTCTGTTTTTTTCTTAATGCCCTTAATGTCTGTGAGCTTGATTTCCTGAAATTTCTGACTCTTAAAATTTGGATTCAGTTGTTTTGAGCATGATATAAGAATTAAACCCGACAAATCAGTTTTATTAGTGTGTTTAAAGTGCACTCTAAAAAAATGCTGGGTTAAAAACAACCCAATTGCTGGTGAAAATATGGACAAACCCAGCAATGGGTTTTTTTTTGACCCCGGTTGGGTTTACTACCCAGAAGTTGGGTTAAACATTTACCCCAACCGTTTGGTCAAAACAACCCAATTGCTGGGTTTGTCCCCTATTTTACCCAGCACTGGGTTGCATTAAACCCAGCGTTTTTTAGAGGGTGGATATCAATATGGAAGTGGTGTTTTTTAAAATAATGATTGATTGTATTTCATAACTTGAATTGCTATTTTGATTATTTTAGATGCTGCTCTGGTTTGTTCTTCCACAGATTCTGCTAAAGGTCCAGTGGATTTTCATTCCACTTAGAGTTCATAGAGTCTCACACCTTAAATGTTGGGTTAAATACAACCCAGTGCTGGGGTTTTAAAAAAAAAAAACAAAAAACAATATTGGACAGAACACATGCTGGGTTATGTTGACCCAGCAGGTTGGGTTAAATGTTAACTCAAGCCTTCTGGGTAGTAACCCAACCTCTGGGTCAAAACAGCCCAATTGCTGGGTTTGTCCCTATTTTACCCAGCACTGGGTTGTATTTAACCCAGCATTGTTTAGAGTGCATCATTGGGATTTATCCTTACTAGATGGATACTGGAAGGATATTAGTAATAACCAAAATATAGTGTATGTTGTCAAATGAAATTAGCTTTACGCACAAAGGGACTCGGTGGTTTTTGGATTGAGAACCATTTTGTTAATGTATTCATATTAGAAAGTTGTGGTGGTTTGTATCCTGCCCGTTTTTGCTATATATCAAATAACAAGATAAACATAAACATTTCTCTTATTAAATGCTGACATCCTGTGAAGGGTCACACCCAGAGCAGGACTACATTTGTTTAACTTTCAATCATGCTACTCTAGATCAATTTGTCTGCTTGTGTGGTGGTTAGAAAATTATTATCAGTTTCTGTTAAACCACAAAGAGGGAATTAGCTTGTTTTTTTTCTAAATATATTTTAAAAAGTGGGTGGAGAGCAATTGACACATTCGCCTGTCATATATATTGCACAATTTTGTGTGAAATTATACTTTTATACGTTTATTTAATTAAATTTTTTTGAACTAAATCATACAAGTGTGTCTCAATGTGTTACAAATTTGCATACACATACAAAAATAATCCTGTTTTGACTTGGCTTCTTGTGGCACCAATCAGAACTGCAGTCTGTCTGAGAGCTGTCTGGATGGGCTCAACCAATGGTGTTTGACAAAACATATTTCATAGGAGAGTGTTTAAAGGTTTGTTGACAACAGTCATTATTTTTGCAATTCTGTTTGATGCCATCAGGGACACAGAAATTTCACACTTTAAGCACTATCCCCATACATCACTTTGTCATAAGTGAGATCACCTCAGGCTCATTATCTGTAAAAAAGTTGAATGTTTTATTTCAGTGTGCTAGGACATACATATATTGGACTGGCATTTCACCAATGTCAAGAATAAAAGGCTGTATAATTTAACAAATTACACTTAAAATGTAGTATGTGTAGGCATTTATGCAGTTAAAATAAAACACTTAAAATAAAAGCATATTACAAAAACTAATAAACGTATTAAAACAGCCACACATTGTACGTTGGGAAAACCACTAATTTCTGATGAGACATGCAATATTATTTTCACAGCACATTATGTTAAGGGAGATGGAACTTCTGAACTGCATCTAACTAACAGGGTTTTTCTGAACATTTCTGAATTATTGAGGAAATAGCACCATCTACGGAGAAGTGTGGGCATGGTGGAGAAAAAAAACTGAAACTAATTCTGCAAGATAAAGCCACTCAGTCATGTTTATGAAACTAAAACAAATAAGATGACTCCTGTCTTACTTGTGTTAGAGACTAAGTGCAAGTACTTGGAATAATACAGTTTGGCCCATGTCCTCACCAAAATTGAGACTGTACTCATGATATGTGACTTGCATGCTCAGCTATGTCAATATCCTAAATATAGCTATATTTCACAACAATGCAGTGGTGCCAGTTTATCTCTACACACACAATCAGACTTTAAGCATATTTAAGCCAGGGAAATGAATGAAATCATCACAAGTAATTAATCACAAGTAGGCTACAGATTAAGTGATATTAAAGAGAAGGGCTTGATGTTTGTTGTTAGAGTTCCTAACTGGTTTTAAGGAGCATTGATTGTCTTAAAACTGTCTCTTTTACAGGTTTCTAGAAACACAATAGTGTCCACTTTATATGATCTTAAAAGGATTTCAATTCTTTTAAATGCTGTGCAATCACCATAATCTTTTACAGAAGTTAAACTGCAAACACAAAATGCAATGTGTTACGAAGTGCTCTCAGACAAGAAAAGATCCAATTGCAGCCTTTTTAGAGAGTCCAAAAACAGTAAAGGCAAAATGCAAAATGAAAAAAAAAAAAAAATGCAATGTTCCGAAGTCCAGAACAGAAAAACAATAATCCAAAAGGAGTGCCCTCTGGTGGCTGACATGGGCACTCCAGCAGCTGGTTGTGACAATAAGCGCATGCTTTTGACAGAAATAGTTTATTAGACTGACAGGCAGGGTTGACTTAGATTCAGAGAAAAGATTCATATCAATCCAAAATCTATAAAAAAAAAATTGTGCCTTTACATAGGGGAGTAAAGTATGCTCACTCAAATGAATTGAAACTGCAATTCGCAAAAGTCCCAATCAGTCAGAATTAACACCCCACTCAAACTATTAACCTGTGCTACTCCTGAAGAACTGCTGTTAGTATCTTATATATATTATACATATGTGTCTGTGTGTGTATATTTTTTAAATTTATTTTATTTTACTTTGGTTCATTTATTTATTTACTTATTTATTTGCCTAATTTGCAGTTAGTTAGAGCCAATCTGCAGATTTCACAGAAAATTGCATAGTGAATAAGCACAATTTCATTTCAGTGGATATCAAACATGTTTTATATTTTGGGCCAATTTTAGAATGTAAATTTGTTTCATGGAATAGAAGTTTGGTCGTTGTCCTTAAAACATTGATTCATTTTCCCAATTGTTTGGTAGTGGAGCGTCTTTCAGTTCTGCAGCCTTTGCAAAACTATTTATCACTTACAACTTAAAATATCTGAACAAAGTACAAATGAAGTGATATTGAAGAAAACGTACATGGGTTAGTTGTTTTGAGATCTGTCTCCAGTGGACTTATAGGAAGCTGATGCAGAGTATATAATTTCTTTAAATCAATACAAACAATCAATGTGATTTATCTAAAAGATACAAAAAACTACATTCTCACACTGACCTTCATTTTATGCAAGACTTACCCTGACAAGCAACTAAATGCAAAGGAATCAATCTGCGAATCTGATTAATTCAAGGTACGCCAATGCACCGATGCTGATAAAACATGTTTATTCTCTCCACACACAATTTAGACCAATAAATAGGGTCTGCACTCAACCACCAGCACTAGACTCCTGGCTTTGAAAAGAGTCACTACTTGAGCTTCCATCACCTTACAGAGGCCAAATCTTCCAGAAGACACTCCAACTGAAAGCACCAGCTGCACTTCAACTGCTTTTTTCTTCCAGGAACTCTGCTCTTCTTTGAATGGCTTGTGGACTGGGCTCTTGGCACATACTGGCATCTATTTGGCAAGAGAAGTGAACTGTGCAAGGGGACCATCAGCCCTTCAGGCTTACTAACTATAGATGAAAAGCAAAAAAAAAAAACAGAGTGCTTTGAAAAGGTAAGCAAGCCTTAGTTCAGAGGGATTGAATTGTAAAACAACTTAAATGCAAAAATGTGTAATAGTGACTAGTTTCTTAACATACAGAATTTGATGAGTTTGAAGTACCCAGAAACCTAGAGGTTATTCCATTATTTGGGACAACTTCATGGCTTCTTGAAAGTTGCATTGGATCTCATCACTGATGGCCAGGTGCATTTGCCGAACAGGGTTCCCATCTGGACACCCTGTTAATGGTAAGGCAAACAACGTAAAGAATACACTATCTACAGCGGCAAGAAACAGATGGAGGCTCATCTCACGACGCAGTTTCCTAATGATACAAAGGCTGTAGAGGAGCTTTTCAAAATCATGAAGGTACTTATTCAGTGATTTGTTGACGTATGACCATTAAATACCCTATGAATTATATATGAATGTCTCCATTTTTCCCCCATATATATGTTCCAAGAAGATCCATCTGCTGTGTATGCTGAAGATGGTCCCACTCTGGTTTGCTCGCTTCATTCTGTGGAGTGAGAATGAAGTATGGAGAGTTTTTGTAGTTGGTGATGCCGCATGCAGTCACTCCCATCAGTATGCATGGACTGGGGGCCACACATGGATCAATGCTGTCTGCAGAGCACAGTCTGGAGAGATACCAGCCTCTGAACATTGCCATGACCAGGTGCAACACTCCTGTCAAGAACCTCTACCTGTCAGGTAATACTCAGAGTTTAAGTGATAAGACATTACACTAGCACAGCAATGTAGGAAGTCAATTTCTTGGATTATCTACCATTATTAAGAAATATTTGACTGCTTAATGCAGTGATTGACCAGTCAGAATTATCAGAAATATTCCGGAAAGCCTTATACTCATAATAAATATTTAAGTGGCATATATAGACAGTGACATGTTTTGCCAGGTGTAGGCTACTTATAAATGTAATTTCTTGTGCTTCATCTTAGGGCAAGATGTTTTCTCCACTGGTTACTCTGGTGCTTTACATGGTGGACTTCTCTGTGCTTCAAGTGTTGTGGATCACTGTCTTTACATTGACCGTCTGCTACCCCAAAAGAAACTGAAGAGGAAGGTAATCAAGAAACTAGAGTAAAAAAACTATAAAATATGTGAAAGGGCTACTGAGATGGATATATCAGTCATTAATCTATTTCATTCCCATTATAATGTGTTTTAACATGTAAAAACAAGCAACACAAACAGTGAAGGTTTGTCACTATCATTATCTTCAGTACAAACCCTTATATGTTCAGTGATGTCGACTTGCTTGCTTTGAGTAAGAACCAAAATGCTGTTAAACAGAAATAAGTTGAAGTACAAAGCTTGATCAAAAACCATTTCTTTTGATGTACATTTGTCTGATGTGCTGCGGTTGCCCCCTGCATTACAAATTTACTTATGATCAAACAGCCAGTTTTGCCATTTTGTGTGCTACAAGTGATCAATAATGGACTGTTGGCTTGCCATCTGTTGGCTTAGCTAGCTTTTAATTAAATTATATGTATACTCACATATACCAAAGCTACAGTTCATAATTGCAACGCAATATCCCCAGCACACAAAAGGAAATCTGCCTACTGTGCGTATGTAAAAAAAAAAAAAATGCTGATGCAATGACTCAGTGAAGGACTCATTCAAAACAAATCTCTTAAGTGATTTAATTATCACAGAATAAAATCTAAATGTAATCAGTGTTTCATGTGCTACTTTTCAGCAGCAAAAATAATGGCAAGAAAACACATCTTTCAGTAAACTGTGCATGATGGTTGCACGGACGCGCAGCGCGCCTAATAGGCTTCATTAACAAATGACTTCTTTGTGAGTCAAAAACACAAGCTTGGCTCAGTTCAATAACGAATTGTTTTTACATTTTTTCGTAAAGCAGAAAATTACAGCTTCTCGGCTAACTCGGAAGTCCTTTGAGAAATCGAATCCCGTTTGGATATGTCTCAGATTCATCCCGTAATTGTTTGGTGACCCGATTCTCCAACTTCCCCCCCCTCCCAAAAAAAAAAAAAAAAAAAAAAGAAAAAAAAACTCCCACCCACTGCTCCACTTTCTTCATGGATAGACCTATTTGTCATCTGAAGAAATATAACATGAAATTAAAGCTGCAAGCAGCGATGAAAGGGCCCTCGCACCCGGGCTCACCGCCACCCTGTGGCTTAAGAAAAAAAGCCAACGGTGCGCAATATGAATTTAAAGTGATAAATATAGGAGGAATATGTCAAAGTCATTTATATGTGCCAAACTTCCTACTGCCAGCTGGTGGCGCGAGACTGGTACCTGAATAGAGTCATGTAATGTCCCTGCAGAGGCCGGACTTCTTATCAGCGTGTGAAGTTTGGGGGAGATATAGGACATTGCACACTGAGTTACAGCAACTTCCTGTTTATTTGTGTTAATAGCATACTTTAGCAAATTAGCTAAGTGTTGCTAGCATGTTTTAGCATGTTGCTTGCCTATTTAACACTTGCTGACACTTTTTATAATATGGTTGCTAGGTCCATAACATGTTAACATGTCACTTCCTGTTGCCCAGCAGGTGGCGCTAACTATACCTGATATGGACCTAGACATGTTTTCATTGACTGAACTCCTAGCAATTGTGTGAATTTTCGGTGCAGATTTGGAGCATTGTTTGCCTGAGTTACATCAACTTCCTGTTTCATGGCGAAACATATAACTTTGTCAGGCCGCCAGGGACACTCCCTTTAACTAAAACTTAAGATCTTTGCAATTTAGCATCGCAAAGGCCTTATGTTAACACTCAGCGAATTTGAAGATGATCTGATTAAAACTGTAGGAGGAGTTTGTTAAAGTACGAGGCCTGAAAATGGCAAAACTGCACAAAAACCGTACAGGAATTTTAAAATAACTGACTTCCTGATGGGTTTTGGATTTTGTACCAAGAAAATTTTTTGTACTGTCTTGGTGTGTTACTGGTGTCCTATCCGAGGTTATCGCTACATTTCACTGTTGAAACGTAGGTCGATGGCGCAGCTGTCCGTTGAATTTATATGTGCAGCTATCAGAGCCATTTGCCACAACTAAGTCCAAACCCCTATAAAATTTTCGCCACGATCTGACGCGGTTGCAAAGTTTCGTGAGTTTTCAAGCATGTTTAGGTGCCTAAAATGCGTTCCAACACCATAGGAAACTTGGCCCTACATGTAAAAAGAATATGCCGATCATGGAAACTTGATGAGTATCAGTGGAACTCGGACATCTATAGGTTTCAGCGACTTAGAGAAACATTGGAAGATCAGAAGTTTTCATCGGTTGATGGTGTTTAATGCTACAAATATGGTAAAACGATGTGCCTGGGGTAGGCTGCTTGACATGGATTCCGGACAGCCGGAATTCCTGATACGGATGTTGCAATAGAATTTGGAATTTTATTTTATTATTCACATTCATTTTCTGGTTGTCATACTCTCATTAAGTTGAAATTTTCATTTGCTCAAGCAGCAGAATGTTAATGCCATCTTGTGCTTCAGCGAGGTAGCCTATCTCTGGCTCTCTGGCTTAAAGTTAGTGAGCCCATGCTAACGCACAAACCTTGGCTTGGCTTTCTGGCTTGTCTTAAAGTCTTGTTTAAAAAACTTAAATAGTTTGGTCAGTTAGATGTTCTAGGTGTTTGCTAAAGTGTTGCTGGTTGGTAGAATATTCTGGGTGGCTGTGAGGCTCTTGTTATGCATTTGCTGGGGTGTTGCTAGAGTATATGGCTGATTGAGTTTGTTCTGGTTGACATTCCCACCTCTGTTAATAACAGAAAATCAAACATTGTTTTCAAAACTGATACATGCAGTATATTAAATAAAATTGCAAGATAATCAATACCTTCAATCAATTGTTATTGTCTGTCTCTTGTTATATGCATTTTAAAAGCTTGCTTTTATTGATTCTCAGACTCCAATTGGCCTGCTCCCTAAAAAATGCTCACTTCAAATGCTCCACCTGGAGTGAGTGCGACATATTGATGGTCACCTCTCAACTTCACCTCTCAGTTTCATTAGTGCTAAACAAAAAAGCTACCTACCTTTGTGAGCAGAAATATGAGAAAATTGAGAAATGTTAAATTATCCAGCATTATTTGCCTAGAATGTTCTGTCCATGCAGTTGGTGGAAGGAAGTGTTCTCTGTGTGTGTGTGTGTTTTTTATTTTACTGTTTTATATCCCCTGTAATCACTGAAATTTTCTTTGTGATCGTTAAAGCTAGCTTGAATTTGTTGCAAATCATTTGACATTTTATGGTGCTTTGGAAACCTGAATTGCCTTCATACACAAAACACTGCCATCGACTGACTGGGCTCCAATCATCTTCCTTTTTGCTTTCAAATGCCCAGGGGTATTGGGCGTGCAGTCGGTCTTATCTCACATGTGATCGACCAGTGAATTTTAATGCTTGCATTTACACATGCACATTTGCAAGAGGAATCACACAGCACAAACATATTTGACATATTTAATTGGTTGATATCATGATACGAAATTCATTGCTTCACAGTATTATGAAAACAACTTGTCTTCCAAAGATCTGCTCTGTCCATTTCTCCAACAATTCAATGGTGCTATTTTATCACTTTACAAACAATCTGGTCCTAAAAATAAATGTAAAGTAAATCAGTGACTTAACTATTTTTTCATCCAATGATTTACTATAATGGATCCAAGTAATAATGAATGTATCTTAAAGAGACTGCCTGAGGTTAAATTGTTTTGTTTATGTTGGCTGTCTTGGCAAACTCCTCTCAGGAAAAATTAGGAGGAAAATATTACTCCAAATCAATTCAACTTTATACGCTGATTTGATTACTTCAACCCAATGGTTTTTAAAAACTCCTGCTCTCCCACATTTTATGCAAAACAAGAGTTAATCATTATGAGCAACTAAAGCAATCAGTCTGTTAAACTGTCAGGTCAAGCCAATAGTAGTCAAACAAGTTAATTCTCTCCACCCACAATTTAGACTAATAAATAACTCAATCACCAGCTTTAAGCTCTTGGTTGCAGTCTCTGGGAACAACAGCTCCTTAAGTTTTCAACACCTTATTAAAGGTGTAGTTTTGAACAGCCACTCCTGAAACTGAAAACACCAGCTGATCTTTTTCTCGCTATAGAAGATGTGGTGGTTTCTGCTTTTCTTAGAATGGCTTGTGGATTGGGCTCGTGGGACATACTGGTATCTGTTTGGCAGGAGAAGTGGCCTGTGCAAGGGGACCATCAGCCCTCCAGGCCCACTAGTTGTAGACCAAAACAAAAAGGACCGACTTCTTCGGAAAGGTACATAAGCTTTAGTTTGCTAGTAGTGTTGTGTAAGTTAACGCTTCACAAACCTGTCCTGGTGACCTCCAACCACACTGCCCATTTTGTATGTCTCCCTCATAGGCTGCACCCAGTTCGTGTCTTGCAGTCTCTACTAATGATTTGATGGGTTGGAATCTGTTAACTGAGGGAGATATACAAAATATGCAGTGGTTGGGGGTCCCTAGAACAGATTTGAGAAGCACTGGTGCAAGTTACTAATGTCTATTGCTAACTAATGTTACTTGGCTTATAGAGTTTGGTGAATTTGAAGTACCCCAAAACTTGGATGTCATTGTGATTGGCAGTGGTATCGGTGGTTTAACAGCAGCGGCAGTTTTAGCCAAATTAGGAAAGAAAGTCCTATTGCTTGAGCAAGATAAACAGGCTGGAGGCCTGTGTAAGACCTTCACTGAAAAAGGATTTGAGTTTGACTGTGGTAAGATGCTCTCATTGATATTCATTGAGCTGCGTTAATGATCTAAAGCTGAATGTCTTCTATTGCTGACTCAATGAATGGTTTTTGTCAGGCTTCCATTATGTTGGACAACTTCATGAGAACAGCTTCCTGAAAGTTGCGTTGGATCTCATCACTGATGGCCAGGTGCATTTTGCTGAGCAGGGTTCCCATGTGGACACCGTTGTTATTGGCACAGGAGCTCAACGTAAAGAATACACCATTTACAATGGTAAGAAGCAGATGGAGGCTCATCTAAAGAAGCAGTTTCCCAATGATACTAAAGCAGTCGAGGAGCTCTTCAAAATCATGAAGGTATTTTTAGAGTGGCCTAAAGCTTATCTCCCATTAGTTTATGGCCTTTAATATCCTGTAAATTGTTTCTTTAGATCTGTTCCAAGAAGATCCATCTGCTGTGTATGTTGAAGATGTTTCCACTCTGGTTTGCTCGCTTCATACTGTGGAGTGGGATAGCTGATTTAATATCCCCAATTTTCAGATACTCCCGCACCAGTACAACAGATGTAGTCAAGTCTTTTACCAGCAACCTGGACCTCCTCACAGTGTTTTCTCAAGTGTTTTATGGTAAGACTAGAATGCCTACTACCGTTTCCAACTCATTTTGCATTCAATGCATTTGTGAGTTAACAATTACCGTTTATCCAAGGTGTGCCACCCAAAAACTCCAGCTGCATGATTGATGCTCTCTTCCTGCACCACTCCAAGCGTGGTGTGTACTATCCTAAGGGTGGTGCCAGTGAGATCCCATACTACATCATCCAGGTTTTGGAGAAGCATGGAGGGAAAGTCCTTGTCAATGCTCCTGTGTCCAGTGTTCTCGTTGATGGAATACGAAAGGCATATGGTGAGTTACTGTATATGAGCTAGGGCTGTGTTGTAAGTTTAACAGGTTGTGCCGTCCATTGCATATTGGGCTCCACTACTTGCGGATGCCTAAAACTAGGGTTGTTATATTGGTGTTCTTTTTGACTAGGAGTGACCGTGAAGAGCGCAGGTAAAGATTTTGAAGTTCGGGCTCCTGTCATTGTTTCTAATGCTGGCATGTTCAGCACCTTCAAGAAGCTTCTGCCTCCAGAGGTTCTGGCAAATCCAGGTAAGTGACTGAATGTCTTCAATACAAGCTGTACAATGTATTGCAGTAAGTCTTAACGTGAAGTGCTTTATTACTGGCTAGATGTTTCTGGGGTAATGCGTGTCTGCTTCTCCTAGAGGTCCAAGACTATTTTCATACTTTGAAACCAGGCAAAGGATTCTTCCAGGTATTTGCAGGCTTCAATGCAACTATGGAAGACCTGGGCATCTCCTCAACCAACATGCGACTATATAAGAGCAACAACATGGATGAAGTGTAGGTGAACACATCCAGGAGTCACTCGTGTTTAAAAGTATCTCCATAATTTCCTTTATTGCTTTAGGATGGAAGAGTACTTTGATTCCGACAAGGAAGCTGCACCTGACAACATCCCCATGATGTACGTTTCCTTCCCCTCTACTAAGGATCCCACTTCATGCACCCGTTTCCCAGGTTAAATTTCACTATCGTATACAGTGGGTACGGAATGTATTCAGACCCCCTTAAATTTCACTGTTATATTGCAGCCTTTTGCTAAAATCATTTGAGTTAATTTTTTTCCTCAATGTACACACAGCACCCCATATTGACAGAAAAACACAATTGTTGACATTTTTGCAGATTTATTAAAAAAGAAAAACTGAAATATCACATGGTCCTAAGTATTCAGACCCTTTGCTGTGACACTCATATATTTAACTCAGGTGCTGTCCATTTCTTCTGATCATCCTTGAGATGGTTCTACACCTTTGTTTGATTATACTGATTGGACTTGATTAGTAAAGCCACACACCTGTCTATATAAGATTTTACAGCTCACAGTGCATGTCAGAGCCAATGAGAATCAGGAGGTCAAGGGAACTGCCTGAAGAGCTCAGAGACAGAATTGTGGCAAGGCACAGATCTGGCCAAGGTTACAAAAAAAATTTCTGCTGCACTTAAGGTTCCTAAGAGCACAGTGGCCTCCATAATCCTTAAAATGGAAGACGTTTGGGACGACTAACCCTTCCTAGAGCTGGCTTTCCGGCCAAACTGAGCTATCGGGGGAGAAGAGCCTTGGTGAGAGGTAAAGAACCCAAAGATCACTGTGGCTGAGCTCCAGAGATGCAGTCGGGAGATGTAGAAAGTCAACCATCACTGCAGCACCTCCACCAGTCGGGGCTTTATGGCAGAGTGGCCCGACCGAAGCCTCTCCTTAGTGCAAGACACATGAAAGCCCGCATTGAGTTTTCTAAAAAACACCTGAAGGACTCCAAGCGGGTGAGAAATAAGATTCTCTGGTCTAATGATTGACCATATGAGAATGTTTTTTGGCCTAATTCTAATCGGTATGTGGAAAACACCATGCACGGCTCATCACCTGTCAATAACAGTCCCAACATGAAGCATGGTGGTGCATCATCATGCTTTGGGTGTGTTTTCCACTGCAGGACAGAGGCCGAGCTGGTTGTCAAATCGTAGGGAACGATGTCATGCGGCCAAGTACAGTGGATTCTGGACGAAAGACCTTCTCCAATGCTCAGTACCCCTTCAGACTTTGCGACGGTTTCCTTCCAACAAGGACAATGACCCTAAGCACACAGCTAAAATAAGGAAGGAGTGGCTTCACAACAACTCTGTAGCTGTTCTTGAATGGCCCAGCCAGAGCCTGACTTAAACCCAATTGAGCATCTCTGGATAGACCTAAAAATGGCTGTCCACCAACTTTACCATCCAACCTGACAGAACTGGAGAGATCTGCAAGGAGGAATGGCAGATGATCCCAAATCCAGGTGTGAAAACTTGTTGCATCTTTCCCAAAAAGACTCATGGCTGTATTAGATCAAAAGGGTGCTTCTACTAAATACTGAGCAAAGGGTCTGAATACTTAGAACCATGTGATATTTCAGCTTTTCTTTTTTTTAATAAATCTGCAAAGATGTCAACAATTCTGTGTTTCTGTCAATATGGGGTGCTGTGCACATTAATGAGGAAAAAAAATTAACTTAAATGATTTTAGCAAATGGCTGCAATATAACAAAGAAATTTAAGGGGGTCTGAATACTTTCCGTACCCACTGTATATCCAAAACCACTGATCTAAAACCAACTAAAGTAGTTTGTTTTAGGGCAGTCACGTATGGTAATCCATACCATGGTCAATCCAAAGTGGTTTGAACCGTGGAACCACATCAGTGAGACCGAAAGGGGTGAAGAATATGAAAAGTACAAGATGAGATTTGCTGATAATCTCTTTGAATGGGCTTGTGTCCACTTCCCCAAACTGAAAGAGAAGGTAAACTGTCAGTTATATTTGAGTGCAGCTTCATGAGCTGTTGCAAAGCTACAAACCTGTAACCATGTGGTGATTTGTGGCTTTTTTTTGTTTCTCTTGTAGGTGGCAATGTTGCGTGCAGTCACTCCTATCAACATGCATGGGCTGGAGGCTACGTATGGATCCATGCTGTCTGCAGAGCATAGTCTGGCGAGATACCAGCCTCTGAACATTGCCATGACCAGGTGCAACACTCCTGTCAAGAACCTCTACCTGTCGGGTAATACTGAGTTTCAGTCAAAGGATGTGGTCTGGTTTATGGAGGTTGCCATATTAAGATGTCGTTTCACCTCAGGACAAGATGTTTTCTCTGCTGGTTACTCTGGTGCTCTGCATGGTGGACTTATCTGTGCTTCAACCGTTATGGATCACTGTCTGTATGTTGACCTCCTGCTCCAACAAAAGAAACTGAAGCGCAAGGTGGTGAAGAAACTAGAGTGAGAATATGAGGGATACTATTTACACTATACCGTTCTCTTGCTGTAATGTTTTGCTGCACGTTTGATCTCTGCGACTCTGAATAAAAATGTGACTATTGCACAATGTTACTGGTAATTGTATTTATAATGGAACTTGTGTTCACGCTAGGTCTCTAGACGTGTAGTCTGGCTTGGCAAGTGGTGCTAATGAAAATATCCCAAATTTGTGTCCCTAAAGTAACTCTGAGGTGTCACTAACCTGGCAAGCCTTAGCATAACCAGTGACTCGGCTCTTCATCTACCTACCTGATGTCTTGTGCACATTAGCGTAGCTCTTTAAATTGACTAAATTATTGGTTGGATAACTATCCATGGTTTGTCACTAGATGGCAGCATTATGGTGTTGCATCTTCTGCTTTATACTATAGTTTTTCAACGACTTCAGCCCACAAGCAGATGCTATGGTGCTAGTGAAATTACTCTTGGTAAAGCAAGCCATCTTGTGCAAAATGGGCTGTAGCCTGTTACACGACAGTTGCATTAGAATATGCTGATGCATTTTGGGATGTTTTCATTTGTACCTTCACTTTGATTTAGGATATGTTGTGAACTGGTTTTCACATGGAATTTAGTTGAAGCTTCAGGAGCTGGAAGATGGAGAATGTCACAGATGTGCTGTTAAACCGTGTGGTCTGAAATGCTGTGTAAATGTTTGCTAGTGTTCACTTGTGTTTTCAGAAGCAGTTTGCTCCCAAACCAGAGAATCACAGAGCGTTTAGAAGGAATATGTAATTCTTGAGAGGGTTCTTGGATGAATAAGTGGTCTTTAGTGGGTTTGACCTTGTCCATTTCTGTTATAACTACAAAAATGCATGCTGTTGGTTGAACGTTTTGAATGCAGAGGCCAAGCATTCCAGGACCAGTTCTTAATTGGTTTTTAAAGTTAATCCTTCTACAGTTACTAATTATGTTTAAGGATTTGTTTTAAGGAGAAGCATTGATATCTAAAAGCTCATTTTGTTTACTTTATTTTTCTTAAAGTTTCTGGTTTACTATCTGAATACTGTGCAGCATACAAATTATTGACTTTTTTTTTTTTTACTTCTGGTGACTTGTGTTTAGGATTCAGAGTTCATAAAATTGTGTTCAACTGAAGTTTATGAACCATGTATAAGAGTCACACTTTTGTTCGTCACAGCGTATTTCCTGCAATCTAAAAGACAATGGTAAAATCCTATTGAGTTTTTCTCCAGGGAACCAGTGAGATACAAAAATATCATCACTGCAATACACTATTGGTCTTCTAGTTAGTCTCTTGTATGCAGAAATGTGCATACAGTGTAGAATATACATACTACAACTCTTTGTGGGAATAGTATGTTAGCATGCTAAATCTAGCATTACCTAAATGTCTGACCCCATGTAGCATGGTATTTTTCTCCATTCTTGTTCACATTGTAAATAGAAATGTCAAGTTGCTTGCACTGCATTGAGATGGTGTAGTGCTCAGTATTTTAAAAACTGCATCTTGCACTATATGCATACTATAAATGGTTGAATGCATTTCTGGTCTGCTTCACCTCCATTGTTTTTTATCAGGCTTTCTTCGCCTCTCCACCTTCGTTCAGTGTGCTGCATACAGATCACTGCAGTAGTGTGAGTGCAGCAGCAGTGCTATTAAAAGCTGCTGCTGTATAAATAGCCCAAGCATATAAACGGGAACTCTGACCGTATTAGATGCTGTGGCCAGCTCCCCGCAGGAAGCTGTCGATGTAAGCCAGCACGCAATCCATCTCAACCAGAGGTGAATGGAGCCTTCTGCACCAATCCAATTTTAATATTTAAAACAAACACTGCAGTATAATTGAATGTTGTTATTCACGCTCTTTATTACCAGGATCGGCTCCCGCTGCTATTTCAGGAGCTGCAGGGGTAGGCTACTAGTAAGTTTTCTGTGAAAATTCGGGCTCTGATTTTGCCTGCTCTATGCAGATGGTGGCTGTAGCTACAGAAGGGGATATAAATAGCAGCAGTTTGTGCGTCTCTCTCTCCACACACACGCTGTTGTACACCCAATGCAAACACGCTCTGAGTGTTTCTGTCTCCTTCATACATATTCTCTCACCTCTTGCTCATCAGTTTGACTTCTAGCTTAAAATATTCTTTCTTCACTGCATCTCGCCCTCTCAATCACTTCCCATAAGAATGGCGAATCACAACGGATATATTGTTTAACCTATATCTTTTTCTCCTAGGCAGCTTTTAGAATAAATGGAAAGCCAAATCTGCCACAATGTAATGCATGTGGGCTTTGTGTTAAATATAGTTTCTTAGTTTATCATAAATTCCACCCAAATAAGTAAACACCATGTCTCTGTGGTCAGTGGCGGCTGGTGAAAAAAATTTGAGGTGGGGCTGTGGCACATTGGCACATCAAACAATTACAGTAAGCGTTGCAATATGAATTGCAATGCAGACATAAGTTTTCTCATCTTATAGTTATGCGAATAATATCAACATTGAAATATTCTTTTAGGAACAAGTATCAAGACACACCCTTAGAAAATGAGATAGAAGAGTACATTTATAGGAAATTAATTGATGAATTTGTTCACATTTTAATATCATGTGTTGTCTTATAGTTCTGTGAATAAAACCAACATCCACATGTTTGAAGTTAAGATAGAAGAGCGTATTTACTTTACATTGATTGATGTATTCGTTGACATTTCAATATCACGTGCTGTGTTATAGTTTTGTGAATAAAACCAACATTTAAATGTTCGTCTATGAACCAGTAACAAGACACACCCTTTGAAGTTGAGATGGAATACTGTACGTTTTAAAAATTAATGTGTTAACAGATTCAAATTTAACGTGCATCCTGCGTGCATCCTAATTTACATATGATGGTAAAAGATGGCTGTAAATATTTTTCTTTGAACAAGTAACAAATTTACATATCAAACTGTGTGCATTCTAAATTAAGTTATTTAAACTTCTGAATGTCAAACTTGGTCAAAACAAGTGCAACATCTTCCTCTAGGGGGCGGTAAACTGCACAATCTTTGTAATGCTTCGCAAGCTTTTTCTCAATCGTTCCATTTCAATAACTTCTGTTGTGCTATAGTTCTGTGAATAAAACCAACATCTAAATGTTCTTTTATGAACAAGTAATAAGACACAGCCCTTAGATTTGAGATTAGATTTTTCACAAGTGAAGCATTTAGATGGAAAGTGCTTTTTGCTCTTCGTTTTGCACTTTGCAGACGGTCCCATTCTGCGCTTTTACATTATACGGTCTATCAGTTACAATACCTTAAAGCAGATTAAAACAAATAAAACACATTGTGTGTTCTCTTCTACATTTGAAAACAATTATAACACATTGTTTCTTGTCAGTTTGCTAAATCGTTAAAGAACTATTGAAGATTTCCAAGGCTGAATCTCTGACAAATGTCAAACCTCAAACGTCGAACCAACTTTATATCGGTCCTAGTGTTCTCATGTTTTCTGACTTTCTCGGACAGATGCTTCATATCTCTCACTCCCGTAACTGTCCATGCTGGACAAGCTGGATCTGCCCCAGTTGCTTTAAACAGCAAGCACGGAAAGCAAAATATGGCATTAGCAGAAACGCACACAATAGCCAGGCCTTTTTGGTGTAGCAACTGGAAGAGTAGCTTCGCGTGTACTTCTTCCCTTTCTCGCTTGTCTGCTGTCTGATTAAGAGGTCAGGCTGATCTGGACCCAGCTCTTTTATCTTCAGTTTTTCTGCCAAAGTTCTCTTCTCAAACGGACTTTGGAGTAGAGACTTTACAGAGTTAGGTTCGTGTCCGGAATTAATGACACCTGAGCACGCCATTAACACATAATTGGAAATTGCGCCACTACAGACCAGCGCTGATTTTAGCAGTTTGGGGCGACAGAAAAATCGCCCATTTCAGATAAGATTTGAGGACGCTGATTGGCTAAATTTTATGTCACATCTTGAATATAATTATATCTTGAATCAGCATTTGACTAAATTCTACAAAGACCCGCCTCCTGTGGGCGATTTCTCGATTGCCCCTCAGCTGAAATTGAGACGTGCCGACAGGCAGAGACGTCATATTATGATGGTAAAAACATATTTTTTTTTTTACAGATGTTTTCTAATATATCACATCAACAAATATACATTTAATATTTATATAATTATATGTGTGTGTGTGGTCCGGGAGGGCGGCGCCCTAGCGCACCTCTATTGGCAAGCCCGCCACTGCCTGTGGTGCTGTCAACAGATTGCTCTGTTTGTTTGAATATCCCAAAAAGCCCAGCACAGCAGCATCATTGAGTATGTAAAATTACTATTTACCCAACCTAAAGCAGTGTTCAGGAGAATGAATAATGTGAAACATAAAGGTTCTTTATTGGCTTCTGTGTTTCCGTGAAGTATCATTAGCATCTAATGTTTTCATCGCACAAAAGGTTCTATAAAGTGGAAAAAGTTCTTCAGATTATTAAAATATTCTTCACACTAAAAAAAAATGGTTATTTTAAGAACAGTTCACTGAAAGGTTCTATGATTAATCAACAATGGTTCTTCCTGGCGTGAAGCCATTTTTATTTAGTGTTTTCGATATTTTTTTATAACGGGGTCCCTTTCATGGGAACTTCGAACTGCGTCCTTTAGGGGTCGCTATGGGGAACGCCTCGTCGTGACCAGTGTCTGAAGCATACATTGAAAAAACACCAACTCGTTGGCCGGCGACAGCCATGACGTCACTACCGGTGCGACTACAGTATAAATCGGTGCCGGGAGCTACACATCATTCTCTTCTTCGTCTTCATGGACTGTTCTGTTTGAAGCGTGCATTTTCAAGGAAAAAGTAAGAGCTATCTATTTATTATGGCGAGCACTAGTAGAGCATTTAGAAGGTGTGTGCATCCGTGTCAGCGCTATTTGACACCAGATGACACACACGATCTATGTGTTGTTTGTTTGGGCGAGGAGCACGCACGCGATGTCCTCGAGGGGGCAATCTGCGTGCACTGCGAGTTTTTTCCAATGAAAAAAACTCCGTTCTCGTTTGTCTCTCTTTTCAAGTAAAGAGGGGCAGCCATCTGCTTCCCGCGGTTCGGGACCCTCGATGCTGAGGCACGGAGGAGAAGGAGTCGTGGGGATCTCAGGTGGACCTGGCCGATGAGTTTAGAGAGGGGCTTTCCTTCTCGCGCTCATCGGCGGGGGGCGAGAGACAGCCACTGGAGGATGATGTTCTCTCTTTAACATCATCTGATCCAGGGGCCAGTGCTCTGCTGGGTTCAGCCCAGGAAGAGCAGGAAATGGATGATGAGAGCGAAGAAGCTGAGGCTGAGCTTTCTCAATCCTCCTGCCCTGCGTATGATGAGCTCTTAGAGGTTATGGATCGCGCCACGGCAAGACTTGACTTGCCATGGAAGCGGACTAAGGAAGTGGCGTCGCGAATTCGTCTCGACGAACGTTATCTTTCTGGCCATAACCCTCCAGCTCAGGTGAGTCTTCCTTTCCTTCCTGATCTCCATACTGAGATCGAGAAGGAATGGAAGAAGCCGTTTTCCTCACGCATCCATCGGTTTCAGCATACCAGTTATGCGAATATCGAGGCGGTGCGCGAAAACGGCTATGAGAGAATGCCCCCTGTAGAAGAGACGCTAGCTAGCTATCTCTCTATGGGAGAGACATCATCTCTCAAAGACTACCCCTCTTGCCATCCATGCCTCTTCAAGATACATCTAAAATGATGGAAGGCTATACGCAGCAGAGGTCAGGCTGTTGCGTCACTTGCACACGATGTCGGTGCTCCAACGACTACCAGGCTGTCTGCGGAAAGACTGATAAAGGCGAGGGCCTTTCTTCTGATGAGATGGCTGAGTTACGCCGCACCACGGATCTTGCTCTTCGTGCTACTAAGCAGGCTGCCTCTGCCATGGGCAGATCTATGGCGGCGATGGTAGTAACGGAGAGGCAGCTGTGGGTAAACCTGGCAGACATCGGGAAGAAAGAAAGGGGTTTTCTTCTCGATGCCCCGGTTTCGCCCTCTGAACTTTTTGGTACATCCGTTGAGACGGTCGTCGAAAAGTTCAGGGAGGCGAAGGCGCGCTCGGCGGCCTTCAAAACCTTCATTCCACGCAGGTCCAGGTCTGAGCCCGAACAACCCAAGGGGCCCTGGCCGTATCGGTTTGAGGATCAGAGACGAGCACAGAAGGGTAGTGTCGCGACTCGCGCTCCTCCTCCGCCTGCGGGTAGGGGTGGGAAGTATCGTGGGTCGAAGGGAGGTAGGCAGGACCTGAGGTATGTGATCCAGACAAGGCGTCATCGCTTTCGTCCAGATCAAAGTGATACTTGAGTATCTACTAATTTCCTTCGGGGGTGTCACATCTTCCCTTTTTCTTCCCCTTCCTAATTCCACTGTAACCACCATATCTCCTGCATAACAGTCTCCTTCTGGACCTATGATGTTTTGGTTGGTTCTATGGTTAATCATAGTAACCACCTTACTGAAGGTCCGGTCTAGAGGCTTTTCCGGACAGAGCTCCAACGCGGGAGCCGTGGTGGGTGAGTACGATCCATGTCTAAATATATGTATATAAATATATGTATGTGCTATGAAACTGGGGGTTGTGTGTACCCTTCTGCTAGTTTCTTTGCAGTGGTTCCCGTGCTGGGTTCAGAAACCGGGTGCTCGATTTGCAGTGTTTATTTCACTCGTCGAGTTATGTCCAGAAGGTAAGTAAGGTTTCGGTTTCATACTTCCCGGATCATGCGGCCATAACACAGGCTTCTGCAGGAGTTTTGTGATTATCAGGCCCCCGGTGTCACTGCAAAAATTTCCTGGACGTCAGGGCTGGGGTTACGCTTTCATGCTACCCTGACTGGTCTACCGTATCTGGGTCGCCCTGAGGGGTTTTTCCCGATCACCAGGATATCCCCTTGAGGCATCACCCCCCTCACCATTGAGGGTTATTGTGAGTATGATGTTTCTTTCGAGCGTTAATCATCTCTGAGGAGTTGAATTCCTCGCTCCATGGTCTGTTCTCGTGGTAGTGCTCCCCTTTTATCAAAGGGTTAACTGGAATGAGAGTCTGGCTAGACGGCAGTATGCTTACCCCTCTGATTTTTCAATCATGCTGCAGGTCGAGCCCCCGCTCGTTGAGAGCTGGGTTTGTGCTCCCTCAGCCAAGGTAAACTACTGCTAGCGTTCCTGCATTGGAACATGCTGTAGGCCGAGCCCCCTTCTCGACTGAGAACTAGGTGTGTTGCCCCCACAACTAAGTAAACTATTGCTAGCTGTTCCAACTTTGGAACATGCTGCAGATCGAGCCCCCTTCTCGAATTGAGAACAGGGTGTGTTGCTCCCTCAGCTAAAAAACTGCTAGCTGTTCCACCATTGGAAAATGCTGTAGGTCGATCTCCGTCTCGATTGAGAGCTGGATGTTTGCTACAGGTTTACTGCTAGCCACTCCAGCATTATAGCAGTAGATATAGCGTCTGGGGATACGCTATTTTTATCTATAGGCTGCCTTTTAAGGGTGCCAGAGAACACCTAGAACGGTATGCAAGTGTATGTGAACGTTATGCTTTGCCCACTTTCTAAAATCAACATACTGGTAAGTGCGCCCGTTATGCTTTGCCCACTTTTCTAAAAATCCTGTATGGTAAGAACTACGCTCAACATCTTCGTGCTCTTTCTGAGTGGTTTAAAAACCCCGGTTCCGCCTTGGGCACCAATCCTCCTATGTATCCTCTGGATACCTAATTAACAGGGTATTGCTACTAAGGATCTGTCGAGACAGTTCCTTCAGCACATGCAAAAAGAAACGTGCGGTAGCCCCTGTGTGACAGGCCAAGACTAGTATGATTCTAGGCTCTTGGTCGGATTTCCTTAAAGGAATCTATTCCTGATTCCAAACCTTGAGCTCTAACCCGGGCACAGGAGTCTGGCCCTAACAGGTAAGTAATATTGGGGTATGTAGCCTAGGCCTTTGGACATAGGGAATAATGTCACTGACAGCCATATAACGTCCCAGTGGCAACTCCCATGGCAATATGGTAGAATTGGTACTTAGTGCTCGCCATGGTTCTGGCTTGCACTCCACTCAGCATGGTGGCGTGGGTATACCGTTCCCATAGCGACCCATAGAGGATGCAGTTCGAAGTTCCACGAAAGGGAACATCTCAGGTTACTTATGTAACCATGTTTCCCTGAGTAGGGAACGAGACACTGAAACAAAAGGTTTCTTGCCATGCTGCGGACGCAAACTTCAGACAAAGAAGTGAATGATGTGTAGCTCCCGGCACAGATTTATACTGTAGTCGCACCGGTAGTGACGTCATGGCTGGCGCCGGCCAAACAAGTTGGTGTTTTTCAATCTAGGCTTCAGACACGGGTCACGACGAAGCATTCCCCATAGCAACCCCTAGAGGACACAGTGTCTCGTTCCATACTCAGGGAACCATGGTTACATAAGTAACCTGAGACGTTTTGTTTCAGGTTTTACAAGAACAAGCAACATTTAACTTTTTAGTGATTTAGAGTAGTTCTGAACCTGACCCACTGCGTTTGTTTGTTAATTTTTGTAATTTGGATTTTAAACAATGTGATTTCAATTGTTTGAAAGTACATATCTATTTTAATGTTATAAATAAACTATTTTATATTGTTTTGCCAGCTGATATTGTTAGACTGAAGTCCTGGTCCAGTTAGCATCCTCTTTTTTTTGTTTGTTTTTTTTTTTAGGATGGAGGTCAAGAATGTTTTTTTTTTTTACTACAGAAATCTTTACTCCCATAGATGTGCATCTTGGACATTGATCGGAAAAGCAACTTCAAAGACTTTGTCAATACAACACACAGCTGCTGTATTGATCTGTTGATATTATCCTATAGTGCATCTTTAGTCCTTGATATTTCATTAGAGTTGATTTGCAGATTATGAACTTATTTTCCTCCATGTTGGAGAATGCGTAAATGCTTGACTTAGATCTTGGCACGAGGAACAGTGTACTTCAAAAGCTTTCAGTTTGCCGTTTCGCCATTTAGAGAAATAATTTTAAATACGAAGAGGAGTCCAAATGTCTGAAACCAGTAGTGAAGAAGCTTCTATTTAGCTATTTTTCAAACTCTTTCATTACAAATTATATCAGCCAGAATACTTAAGTAAAGGGTTATTTTATTAGTGATTTTATTTTTAGAATGTTTCTGAAAACATGCATTTTTTTTTCCAGGTTAAATTAGATTTGGAATTCTATCTGTCTGTTTATCATTATGTCCTTCTATGAAAATCATCCTTTTGTACATTTACTTTACATATACTTTTGCCCTGTGACCTGTTCAAGAAAGGCTTTGTCAAGTACACATTTAAAGTTTGGCTTGACTAACTTTTAGTTAACTTACACGCGCATGATTTGAATTCAGCTCAAATCATATGTTGTATGAGGGCTGTGATTAAAACCTAACATTCACAGAGTGAAAACTTTCTCAGCTGAAATTTGGATCAAACTGCTCTACATTTTGCGATAATTGACAACATTTCACTGTTCATTCCACCCCTGCTGGGCTTATTATTCTCAGCTTCCAGAATGATTTAGCACAAGCCTGCCTACTTGTTTTGACTTGAACAGGAATAGAAATGCATGCAGGATACTGGTGTTTGCGGCTATTATCCTTTCACTTTAACAGCAAATCAAGAAAAGGACTTATATAACGTTATTTCCATTTTAGTCTTTTTGTTATGTCATTATTTCCCATTAGGTTATTTTAAACGTGTCATAAAAATATCAAGAAAAAAAATACAGCATATGAAAACTGTCCGTTTCTTTTAAAATTATAGTAATGCATGTGCATTATATACAATTTAGAAGTTATTGCATTTTCATGCTTTGAAACTTATTTAGGGTATTATGTATATCATAGTTTTACTACAACAGCATATTTAGTTACACATTCTGAATAGCATGTAAATTTGATTCAAGTTCATCTTTTTTCCTCATTGTTCATTTATGAACACATTGCAAACAAAAGAAAAATAATAAACTTTAGATAAAGAAAAATGTACAAAGAATCGATTCACATCATATTATAGTATGCATGTTTTTTTCTGATTCGATTATTTATATATTTGTTATTTTCTACAAATATTGTTAGTTCAATTGTTAATATCTAACAGTGTTTTTCCTCATATATTTTTTGAGGAGTTTTAAAAGAATAGTTCACCCAAAAATGAAAATGTTTTCATCCTCAGGTCATCCAAGTTGCAGTTTGTTTCTTCATCAGGACAGATCTGGAGAAATTTGGCATTATATCACTTGCTCACCAGTGGATCCTCTGCAGTGAATGGGTGCCGTCAGAATGAGTCCAAACAGCTGATAAAAACATTACAATCCACAAGTCATCCACAGTCCATCAATCAACATCTTGTGAATGTTTTTAACTTCAAAACATTGCTTCCAGTAAGTCAATGTAAGTCTGAATAAGGAGAGAAATATGCACTGATCAAAATACTCAACAAATATGTTGGTGATTTATTTATTTATTAGAGGACAACAGGGGATGGACTTTTTCACTGGAGGAAGTGTTATGGATTATTATATACTCTCATTAATTGATGGACTGGAGTCTTGTGGATTAATTGTGGGTTATTGTGATGTTTTTATCAGTTGTTCCACATCAGATGTGATCCACATCTTGGATGGCCTCAATGTGAGTACTGAGCAAATTTTGGGTGAAATGTTCCTTTCTGGAAAGGATTTAGGTGAACCATTCTGAAGTTTTGTGATCGGTCAAAGCCTGTGTGCAGCCTAAGAGCTGTGTAATGAAATTTTCTCACTGTGTCCATGACACACTACTGTTTATCACCACATTGTTTTGGAATGAATCAGACAGGGTGATTCTGCATACTTAGTAGTTTATTATCCAACTGTGTATACAATGTGCCACTTCTCAGAAATCTTTTGCATTTAGGGGGAGGAATAAGTATTTTTCTCTGTACACCACCATGAAATGGTCTTCACTCCATCACCGCCCGCTCATGATTGTTTTTCCATTTTAATGGACTGCTCCAAACTTTACCTTGGAGAGTGTCCCTACTGTGCTGGAGTCTTTTGTGTTGGCACGGAGCTGTTGTCTCTGGAACATTCTCCGGATGGACCATCCTGTCTGCAGGCAGTGTGCGTGTTTGTGTGCAATTCATCTTTCTGAATTGACTCTGTCCCATTATTCCCATTCCAGTTCCCCACCCTGAGCGTCTCTCAGCAAACAGTCAAGACATTCCGTCAGGTGCTCGCTTTACTTAGGAATTCACATTAAATTGCTCACGGGTCATTAACACACACAGGACTTTCTATAAATGAGTAGAATCAAGGATTAGTCTCATAGATATTTAGAAAGGTGGAGGGTTTTCTCTTTTCGAATGCACTGTGATGACAGATTCTCTGGGTTAATCCCAGATGACTTCACTGAAGTCTGTGTATTTTGATTGATGCTCCCGATGTGCAGTTGTTTTGAACAGATTGATGGGGAAAAAAAGCAGTGTACTTGGTGTCCCTGTCCTTGGGCTATATTGATAAGACAATGAGACATTGGTGTATTCAGTAGTAGCTGAGACATTCTAAGGTGCATTGTGAGGGCTTCCTGTACTGCTGACAGGGGCTGAGATGGATAGACCACGTGTATAAAAAAGAATGAGACACTGAAAAGCTGAATATGGTGGCTAAAGGAAAGGAAGATGCACCTTTCGGCTAAAAGAGCCAGTCACCATTTGGGTGAAGGCAGAACTTTCATGATGTTATGTAGTGTATGCACAATTTGTCTGATTTGAAGTAGCTTTATTTGTTATTTAAAATATGTTTGGCCTTTCAAGCAAACACAAATGAACGAGTGAGCGAACGAACGAACAAACAAACCAATGAACCAACCTTCCTTCATTCTTTTGTTCCTTCCTTCATTATTCATTCTTTAATGCCTTAATTTTACAAGTATTTATTTTTCTTGTTTAATTTTTGGAATTCACTTTACTTTCTTAAATGTTGAAATGCCTTAATGAATTTGCTTATTATAAACACACCTTTTCACTTCACAAGATGTTAATGTACTGGATTTATGTGGATTACTTGTGGATTATTGTGGTGTTTTTATCAGCTCTTTGGACTCTCATTCTGACGGCACCCATTCACTGCGGATGATCTATTGGTGAGCACATATTGGTTCTCCAAATCTGTTCTGATGAAGAAACAAACTCGTCTACATCTTGGATGGCCTGAGGGTGAGTAAATCAGCAAATGTTCATGTTTGGATGAACTATTCCTTTTAATATGCTTCTAACTGCCTCAAGCAAAACTGTACTTAGTGTCTTTCATAACCATTGACAGTTCCTGTGATTCATTTCTTACAAAGTTAATACAAGCACTTTTGATAAACACTTTGTTTCCAGGAGACTGATAAAATCCTGTCTGTCCTTACTCCCAGAAGCTGTGTTAAGCCAGCCAATCAGATTAGAGCTTGCCAGATGCACCAGACAGTCACTGAAGAACTGTAGGCGGCTCTGCTGTATAAGGCTGAGACTAATGTGACAACATCCACGATGACAAACCAAATACACACCACCCCAGCTCCAAACAGACAAAGAAAAATCCCACACAGAAATGACATCCACAAGGACTCATCAGGGCTGAAGCCGCTAAGCTCACCTGGAAAGTGGTGCTGCTAAACTAGGTCACACACAAAGCAAAAAAGTTTGAAATTGACTTTTTGGCAGAATTGGGAGAGAGAGGATAGAAACATTCCATTCTCCTTCGGGACCTGGTTAGGTGAGAGATGGTCACACTTGAATTTGAACTGTGACATGTACAGATGGATTGGGACTGAAAAACAGCCTGGGTCTAATAGAAACCATTGACTCATGTATTATGCAGTATTTTCATAGGTCTGAAATAGGCATTTAGACATTCAACATTTCATATACTCACATACGTATGTATACATACAGTATATATTACTTTTTGTCAGGATTCTTTTATGAATAAAAAGTAAAGAACAGTATTGATTTTAACAGAAGTCTTTTGTAACAATATACACTATATATTCAAATGTTTGGGGTCGGTAATTTAAAAAAATATATAAATTAATATTTTTATTCAGCAAGGCAATGTGTTAAATTGATAAAAAGTGATAGTAAAGACTTATAATGTTACAAAAGATTTCTATTTCAAATAATGCTGTTCTTTTGAACTTTTTGTTCATCAAAAGAAATCCTGAAAAAAGTATCAAAGTATTTTCCAAATTACAACATTGATAATAAATCAGCATATTAGAAAGATCATATATGACACTGAAGACTTGAAATGGCTGGAGGGATGGCTGATGAAAATCAGCTGGCATCAGTGGAATAAATATATTTAACAATATTAAAATAGAAAAAACCGTTGGTTTTTTTTAAATTTAACATCCTTGCTGAATATTACTGTTTTTTCTGTATTTTGATCAAATAATGCAGCCTTGGAGAGCATAAGAGATTTCAAGGGGTCAAAGGATGCCCATTTTTCACAAGTTGATATGATTCTTTAGGGTCGTAATGAAAAGTCTGTAACATACTTTTGGTAAAAATTGTAAAAACAAAAAAAAAAAAACAAAAAAAAAAAAAAAAAAAAAAAAAAAAAAACAAAAAAAAAAAAAAAAAAAAAAAAAAAAAAAAAAACACCTTTTTTTACCTGTCAAAAAATAGCTCTTTTCAGATCAAGCTGTTTTTGTAGTATTTCCCTTTAATGTTAATGAGCTCTGCTGACCCCGACCCTCTCTTCCACTCTCAGAGAGACTGTTTACTTTAACCACATTCGTCGTGAAACTTGCTAATTAGCACATTAATAGTAAAGCCGATTTGCAAAGATTCATTACAAAACATAGATGAGGCTGGATCATGAATGATTCACGCGAACATAGACACATTTAGGTAGATCGGGGGAGCATTCCCTTCAAAAAAAAAAGTAATCCACTGTGTCTTCAGCGGCTCAGATGTCGGGAGTAAATGAGAACTGCTATGTTCATTATTACACTGCTCCAGAGGTGAAACAATGGCGGACCGATGACGGCTCACTCAGGGCGGGTCTAATGTAAGACACCAGTCCAGTCTGTGCTGAAACGCTACTGTCAATCAAACTATCGTGGGAGGGGCCTGTCTGTGTGACATCACACAGACCAGGCATCTGAGATCGGCTTATTTGGAAAGGGGAAAAACATTTAACGAGATTAAAAAAAAAAAAAAAAACACCGGGGACTTTTATCATTATAGGGTGGTGTTTACACACAATGCCACCAACCATTCAGGTCAAACAAACTGTACAAGTGAATGTAGCATCCTATGACCCCTTTAAGAAAAAACATAAAATTGTATTGATTCCAAACTTTTGAACAGCAGTGTGTATAATGCTTAATGTTTATGTGGTTGAACTCTTATTTATTTATTTATTTATTTAGTTAGTTCTTCATGAAATTTGGGAGATTTTAAAATCTGGTAAATTGTACTTTATACTTTATTTTACTTTAATTCAATTGTTTTACTTTCAGTTTCTTTTTAATAAATTTTATATTTATGTGCACATCTTCACAATCTAACATGTACCATTTTTCTAACATGCTAAGCACCGTTTTTGCAAAAAAAAAAAAAAATTGACGTCCCAGTCATGCTTAGTCAGGGGTGCAAAAGCACTCTGTGCTCTTTAAATAAAATGCCTGCCTGACAGAGCGCAGGAAAAAAAAATCTGTTCCATTTTTTCATCCCCTTGTCTCTTGTTTCATGTCCCTTGGGTGCTTGTTACTGGCGAAGAGATAAACTCCTATCAGAGAGTTTTAATTGGATCAATTTAATTACTGAGAGCAGCTTCATGTGATGCGCAGCATATTTATTGGCACTAAAGTACATTTGTACCTCACAGCAATATTTTTTTTTTTGCTCGTACAGAGTTTCAGAAGAACAGTTGGAGGTATCTTATGCCCAGTGTTCTTCTGGCAGTAAAACAGGTCTATTCTATTCTATTCTATTCTATTCTATTCTATTCTATTATCAGCATGGCTTAATTTGTGCAGAACTTAGTCTATTTTTAGCATTTTACTATATCTTCCACCTCATACGCCTGATGTACACTATTAAAATTATTCAAATAAAATGGTTTCCTGCAATTTTTATTTTTCAACATTTCAGATCTGATGGCTCCTCAGCTTCTGTGGCATTATGGAGTAGCAAAGTGTCCACTTGCTGTGCACTTGAAATTCTCAGTGGATGCAGTATTCATGCTTGCACATGCTTCTCATTTGGCATACTTTTTGCATATACTATATAATGGCAAAGTGCACCTATTTGTTTGCTTATCTGCTGGATCTGTTACCACTTCTTGTTCAGAGAAATCATAGTTTGTAAAAAGGTATGTGAGAACAGATATCTCAGCTTTTGAATGACATCCTTTCACTCTTCAGAGGGGCTCCAAACTCATTTGATAATGTGTGCATGTAAAAATGGATTAAAACTCTCAATGGACGGTTTTGGCCCTCCTTTTATGCTGGAAAGCTATGCTGAAAAATCTCTCTTCGGTACATTTCAGTGCTCTCTCATTTCCTCTTAATGCCCATCTGTCTCTTGCTGTCTTTCTCTCTCTTCTCTCAGGATGTTTGTGGTCCAGCAGTGATTGGCATTGCAAGTGGATGTGTAATCCCTCTTTATACTCATTTTTATAGTGCATGTTTTGATTTATGGAGAGGTCAGCTGTAGTGTAAAGGAGGCCCTTTATGTTTCCTCTTCCTGTAGTTTAGCCTGGGCCTGCAGTGCTTTGAACTGCATGAGTAGGAGGAGTGGCTGACGGAGCAGAAAGTGGCACCGCAGCCAAAGATCTGCATTAAATGGAATGCATTTCTTTGAGACAGATCCAAGAGGTGTTTAGAGTGTTTTTTGTTTCATTGGAGTATGTTGCCTTTGGTTCTTGATGTGAATAACTTTCAGACTTGGTTAATGAGGGTGTATAGAGGTGTTGATTAAGAAAAAACTGTAATATGTAACAGAGAAAGGCAGAGAAGACTTTAAAAAAAGTGACATTTTGCCTGAGGCCATCCAATATGTAGATGAGTTAGTTTCTTCATCAAAACCAAATGTAGCATTTCATCATTTGTTCACCAATGGATCCTCTGCAGTGAATGGGTGCCGTCAGCATGAGAGTCCAGATAGCTGATAAAAACATCACAATAATCCACAAGTAATCCATATGACTCCAGTGAAGTAAATAGCTGTGTTTTTGTAATAAATTAATCATTGAAATGTTTTTAACTTCAAACCGTTGCTTAAGATATCCATAATATTGCTTTCTCCAGTGAAAAAGTCATCTCTGAATGAGGAGAGAAATATGCACAGATCAACCACAAGTCCAAACCAGTTCTAAACATCTTTGACGGTGAACTTTGATGTGAGCAAAAAAACAGTGGATGGGCTTTTTCACTAGAGGAAGCCGCTTTATGGACTATTTTGGTTGAAATTGATGGTTTAAAGTTAAAATGTCTTAAAGATGGATTTTTTCCCCTACAAACATCCAGGTTTTCACGTCTGAATGCATTAATTGATGGACTGGAGTCGTGTGGATTAGTGATGTAATGCTGTAATTTCTCCATATCTACATCTTGGATGGCCTGAGGGTGAGTAGAATTTCAGCAGATTTTCAATTTGGGTGAACTATTTCTTTAAATTGTTTTATTATAAACTATATACTAGAACTGATTCAGAAGGGGTATAAAAAGTAAGAAAGATTGTAACATTCAATGCAAAAGAAAATAAATTCAGTGCAAAGGTGGAGCAAAATCCCCTTTTTATTAAAGATTCCAAAGCTTTTTTAAATAAGAATAACATTCATTGATTAATTGTACACAAGACCAGGAACCTGTTTTAACAAACTAAATATGGTCAGCTTTGGTTCTGTCTTAACTTGAAATGTCTGTAAGGATGATTTGCCAGGTTGAATGGTGCGTCAGTGCGGCAAATGCCTTCTTGCTGACTCAGCAGCTTCCTTCCCTCACGGCCACATGTGGGACTGGCTCCATGCGTGTAATTGCATCTGTTCAAGGACATTAGAATATTGCCAGTAATCACACTTTTGTCTGCTTAGTGTTTACAACGCCACTGTATTGCTCTGAATAGAAGGATTTGAAATCTGTGCTGCATAGCACATCTGAGGACAAAGCTGCCCGCAGTCAGCAACGCTTTGAATCATGCATGTGCTGGAGTCATCTATGCTGCAATTTCATGCATGGACACTGCCCCCTCCCACCGCGTGTATGCCGATGTCTTCTGACAGGTGACATTTTGCTAGTGAAAGGGGAAGCATGTTTGTCTCATTATGAGCTCAGAAAAAAAGCTGTCTAGACAGTGTGAAAATCATTTCGGTCTAATATAGGTCATATCGTTTGCCTTCTCAATGCACACAGCTCATTTGATTAACATGCACCTAAAAGTCAATGTTTTGTTGACACTGATGTCATTTGACAAGTGTAGTTTGCAGATGTTGTCTTGGTAGCATGACCAACAGGACAAACTGCTATTTTGAATAACTACAAAATCTAATTTCTCTTTTTTCGCTACTGTTCTTAGAAACTTTGTTCAATCTTAATGAAAGTTTGCTTTAGGCAGAAGGACACTTTTTATCCAGAAGGCAGTCTGGATGAGTCGACGCTAGTTGCCCAAAGTCAGAACCAGTCTGCAGATTTTGGGCAATTGTAGTTGATGTATTTCACAGAAAATCACAGTGTATGATGGGCACACACTCTGAATTTTTAGCTTCACAGACTCCATCCAGTCTGAGGATATCAAACATGTTTGATATTTTGAGCTGATTTTAGAACACTTGTTGTTTTTATTTGTAATGAGTCATGATTTGCAGGTTTGTATTAGTTTTGTGTCGCTTGCATAGCTTACTTGCAGTTTTATTAGACAAAATTCCACATTACTTAATGTACAATAAGCAGTTGGCCACTAGGGGTAACAGTGTGTGGAGCACTTTGAAATCTACCAACCATTACGTAGTCCATGTGTTTTTGTCTCCTAGCAATGAGGCGCAAATTTCTGTGAGTTTGTGTTCGGAACAACTTAAAAGACTGGTAATGTGTGATCCTCATTCATTTAGCTTGCAACGCACAGTCTTTGAAGTGTATGATGCCTTTTAAAATCTATTAAATTTATGAAGGTTGTGCATGTGTTCCAGGCTTTAGACGATCTTAAGACCAGGCCTCTGAAAATGTATCAATTAGATGTATGATTTTAAACAAACATTCATGAAAAGTGGCTTTACAAATGTTTTGCATAAAAAATGCTTAACAGAAGATAAGGGTATATCTTGACAACAGTTTGGTGTATTAACAAAATTAAAATTGAACAAGCAACCACAACATTTGATATATAGAGTTGAATGATACCCAATGTTCTATAGTCAGCATTACTTTCTGCCAACTAGTATAAAATGCTGTATTTTACCAAGGATTGTGTGTATTGAACTAAAATTAGTTGTGAAATTTAAAAGATAAATGTACAATCATTCTGAGTCATACTGAGTACAATGATGCCCACCTTTCCAAGGTTCCATATTGCCTCATTTTGAATTTTTATAGAAAATTGTTCATATGTAACCTGCATTATCAGGGTCAGTGACAATGTATGATATGGTCAAAAATGTTAGTACAAAATAGTGTAATATAAGCCTACTTATAACCTAAAAAGTTCTGTATTTAACTTTTTGACTGTACTAAGGCATACAAATGTATTCTTCTTTGAAATGTCCGTTCCATGTCAGAATTTCTGTTTTTGTTTTGGTCTGTGTGATTCTGGCCCACTGACAGTTTACCTAATAGTATTTTGACCCCCTGGGTTGCTTGTTGGTGGAAAACCCAGTCTATTGCAGCCATGGAAGCCAGCAAACAAACTGGGCTGGAGATTGCAGATTCTGCCCAACCTAAAAAGCTTGGGCTTTTGGCTAAAAAGCTCTATGACCAGAGGTTTAATAAAATGGATAAATCAACTCACAGTGTAAGGATTGTCACCTTCCATTTTTTCAGTTGCGTTTGTTCCTGTTGCATATCCTCAATCTGGCAACCCACCTGAGCGTTGAGTCTGGGAAGGAAAAACACTGCTCTCCAATATTTTGAATTTGAACTGCAGTACCCATTTCAACTGCTATCTGTGAAAATTACATACTGCACCTTTAACATTTCTGCATTGTAATTAAGTTATGCATTTTATCAATTCATGCATTCCCTAGGAACTGAACCCATGACCTTGGCGTTGCGAGTGTTATGCTGTACTGTTTGAGCTACTGGAATGCATGCATACCTTTCCACTGCTCTGTTGTTTTGGAATCGTTAGATTTTTCAGACATGCTCGTTTTGCGTGTCATGCTCCAGTTGATTTGCTTGATCCCCTAATTGCTGCTTGCACCTATATTATGATTAGGAAATATTATATTGTCAATTCAATTACTGAATTCTTAGGAGACCATTTAAAATTAACATTCAGCTTCTTCATAAGCGGTACTCAAGCTCAGTGCACATTTGCAATTAAAGTGGACAAACACAATACAGTCCACTACCTCCACTGAGAATATTGTGTTCAGTTAAACATGGCCTTTAAATATTAGTTTGTCTAGTTAATATTGGGTTTGTGTGGCTTGTGTAGATTAGTTTGCAGTTTTAGTAAATACACAGATTTAAATCCATTATATTTATCTATTTAACCACCTTCAAATCTCAGACCACTTAATGCACATGTGTAGCCTTACTGGTTCTTTCACTATTGCAGTCTAAGTTTCATTTCAGTCGTTTAGTCGTATAAAAACACAGACAAATTGACCCATTTCATACTGTAGGATAAGTAGTCTGCCACTAGGGGCAACAGTGTGCAAAGTGGTTTGAAATCTACCAACCATAACATAGACCATGTGTTTTTGTTTTTCATTTCATGTCCTTCTTTCTAATCTTAACTGGTCTGATGATCAGATCTAGCTTTGTATCTGCCATAGCTCTCATGTTTTTGATTACAGAGATCCTTTTTTCCATCTCCTCTAATTTGATCCATGTCTTAGCAGTTGATCAGCTCAACATAGTGTTCCACACCAGTGTTGTTATTGTTAACTAACTGCTAAAAATATATATTTTCATTATTTGAAATAAAGGTACAGCAAAAAATTCTTATTGAATGAAAAACCTAAACTTAAAAACTAAGAATTAGAATTAAGTCTAAATTGAAGTACTAAAATCACTAAAACTGAAATAAAACAAATCTAAATAGATGAACTAAATTAATAAAAAATGTAAAGTATATATTTTTATTAAAAAAACTGTATACAAAATTGCAAAAATGACAAAATCACAACAAATTCACAAAAAATTAAATTAAAGTTAAAATGAGAACTGAAAAAAGGCTAATTTAAAATAGGCTAGTATATGATTTCTACTAAAACAACACTTTTTTGTGCTTAAAACGGGGTACTACTATAATATAGAGCAATAGTAAAAGTAGCATGTAAGAATGATAGACTCTAGCTTATGGAACTGTTGTAAGCAATTCAAATCAAATAATTTTCTTGCACTGTAATTATAAGAATGAACTTTTCCTTAATAACATTCTCATGATCTCCTCTTGACTCCAGATCTCTCATTTTATGCAATGCTGGCCTGCTTGTACTTATGACAGACAGTCTGTGACGAGAGGAAAATTGACAGGGAAAATGACAAGTGGCTTCAAGCTAGAGGATGCAGGTCTGTAAATAGAGAACTATCATTTTTCGCAGCGTGCCGCGGGACAGACCCTCAGTGAGCGGAGGAAACATGATCAAGGCAAACACAGGCCCACCTGTGCTCTGTATCGGGTTCTGTGCTCTCCAATGGCAGCAGGGAGGTATGATAACAGCTTCCTCCTGATCCCTATCGCTCCCGCTCTCCTCTATAATGGTGGTACAACAGATTTGTTGTCTGTGCTGCGGTGGTATAGATAGATAACAAATGGCTGCAGTCTGCTTGTTGGTGGTCCGGGTCTTTCTTAACTGGTCACTGGGCACATGCCACCCTCCGCTGTCCTGATAGTGGCAGAAAAATCTACCTACATTTAGATTAAAAAATTAAAAAGCATGTGGTAGCCTAAAATTACATGACTAAAATATGGTCCATGGTCAGTGTAACAGTTACATTTGGGCCTGGACTATAGTGCTATTGTGTTTTCTTTGTCCTTTTAGTAGAATGGCAATAAAAATAGCCATCCACAGTTATTGTGGCAAAAAGCTACTTAAGTTCTTCATTCTCCTCCAGGCAAATAATATGGGGTCGGAACAACACGAGGATAAGTAAATGATGGCACAAATTTTCTTTTCGGTTAAACTATTCCTTTAAAAACTCAATGTATTTGGAGACAAAGTTTGTTGGATAAGTATTTTACTTAATTTCTATTCAACAAAGTCTCTTGAGAAAATGCATCACTGTTTTCACATATTAAGCAACACAACCAATTAACATTTATAATGTTAATAAAAAAAATATATAATTTCTTGAGCAGCAAATCAGCACATTAGAATGATTTCTTATGGGTCATGTGACACTGAAGACTGGAGTAAGGATGCTGGAAATTCAGCTTTGCATCTCGGGAATCAATTATACTTTAAAATATATAAAAATAGAAAACAGTTCTTTTAAATTATAATAATATTTCACAATATTACTGTTTTGACAGTATTTTTGATTAAATAAATGCAGCCTTGGTGAGCATAAGAGACTTCTTTTAAAAACATTAACAAATTTTACTTACCCCAAACTTTTGAACAATAGTGTACACATTCAAATTTATTTAGCACAATATTTACACCCTGTAATGCCATCTTTGCAGACTAGCTATGATTCCACAGACTGCTTCTAAACCTGTGCATTGTAAAAATGCAGACATTTGATTTGATAAAAATGTGAACTAGCTTACTTGCTTATTGAATCCAAAGAAATATGAATTACTTAGACACACCAACACTAAGACAAAACACATTCCCTACCATGTAGCCCAAAGTAGTCGCCTGGACTATTGAGCAATTTTGATGATTTGTTAAGTCTTATAGCCCCCGGCATACATTGCAGCATGAATAATTTATGCTGTTACTGTTATAGGATTATTATTTTGATTGTTATTTATGTTGTTAGTTTGTAGCTGTATAATCAAAAGCTAATCCTTTTACTTCTATGATGTTCTCTCTTTCAAGTTGAGGTCACTATATGTGTTGCTAATTGATGATTTATTCTGATTTGATCTTTAATTTTATTGGCTAAATGAGACTTTTTGCCTTTAGTAAGCAATCAGCCTAGAGTTACTGAGGACAGTTATTGAAAAATCTGCTCAACTGGTATAAGTTTTGATGCAGAAGTGAGCTGAAAGTCTTTATGAAGCTGCTATATATATCACAGCAAAGGTTATTTACCAAACTGATGAACTTGTGTTCACGAATAAGTGACGTGACATGTGGTCAAGTATGGTGACCCATACTTGGAATTAGTGCTCTGCATTTAACCCATCCAAAGTGCACACACACACAGCAGTGAATACACACACTGTGAACACACACCCGGGCAGTGGGCAGCCACAACCTTTGGGTTATGAGTCCGACTCTCTAACCATTAGGCCACGACTTCCCATAGCACATATTCCCAGAGTCCTCCGATGCTCTCCATGACATTTACATGTTTTCTTTGCTGGAGTCCCATCTGGGCTCTGACTTGCACCTGTCTGCAGCTTGTCAAGGTCACAGCTGAGCAGAACATGGAGGCCTAACGGAGCTCTGCTCCATGTCCAAACACTGTCTGCCCCTGCACATTCATTATTCAGGAGCCGCAGCCACGCTCCGACAGCTCCACTAGAATGATTGCCCCGGCTTCTCAACTGGACTATTAATTTGAAAAACCTCCGTGAAGAATTCCTGTTAGCTTTATTGAAATCTGTCGGCACAGCTACTTCCTTGCAATCTCCGCTGTTAACCGTTAGCCTCTCTTCCTCCGGGGCAGTAAGTGGCTCTCTAGACCCGTATTGGATTCTTATTCCAGGTTGACGGTGTATAAACCCAACGTATTTTATTCCCAGTTAGTTTAGAGGTGTTATCTGTGAGCATGATCATCTCTAATATGCATGATGAGATCAAATGTCCTTTTCACAGCATGATGCTTATTTACTAATATTGTCTTTTGCTTTAGCATCAGTTCGGTTTCTCTAGGGTTGTATTTTTCCTGTAAACAGTGTCTAAAAGCCTCTAGGTGCATGTGTTTCAGTTTATTTGTCACTTAAAAAAGAATCATTACCATATTTCATAACACTGCATGAGAGCGCCGCTCAGAAAATATTGCTAAATGCAGTCTCTCTTGTACCAACAATAAAAGCAAAGTGCATTTTTATAAATTACACAACAGAAATATTATAATATAATATAATTACATGAAAAAGCTCATAGGTGAATCTCATAAAACATGTCAAGAACATGTCCAGGTCACATTTCATCCCTAAACCTAAGGATTATAATAAGAATAACAAAAGAATACTAAAACCTTTTTTAGGACTATTTTGAAATAAAATATTTTGTCACTTTTTTAATTTTAATCAGCATAAATGGCAGATAATTCAATCAATAATATCATTCTGTATGAATACTTTACATTTTAAATCATATAAATAATAAAAAAAAAATTGTGCATTTACATCGGAGAGATTCTTTGATTACAGATGAAAATTTAATGCAAAAAAAAAGTAATTAAAAAAAAATTATTTTCTTTATGCAAAATACAATTTATTTCTTCGGGTTGATTTTATTTTTTTGCATGTGGCCTGGACATGTTCTTGACAGGTTTGATGAGATTTACCCTCACATGAAGAAAAATTTAATTAGCTCATCTTTCTCTTCTTTTTGTCTTTCTCTTAAACCCATTTATCACTCTCTTTTTATTCCCAGTGTGTTGTTAAAACAGGCCCACAGAACAAGCTATTGATTGAAATGACCTCTGAGCATAATGAGAGCTCATATGCTAATGGTGCTTATCATTTCTGTCAGTACCCTGCAGACAGTTACAATTAAGTACACAGTCAATGCTGTTTCCATTACAGAGAATGTTTCTGCTCCGCATAGTTATATAAACATTATGTAAATCCACATATTGTTATTCAGTTTGTCTCCCTTGCACGAATTTCAGTCTGGGCTTCCATAATTGCTGTGTTTATTTTGAAGAGTATATACAAGTGATATTGAGTTTATTTTACAAAATGAAATGAATTTCTGGACGATTTCAAATGTAAAACTACTTTTGGAATCAACATTAGTTATTAACCCCTCTTACTTAAAAAGTAAGACTGATTTAACACAGTGGAAGCTAAAAGCTTAAGATTAAAATTATGCAGAGGACTCATGTAGATATCCAATAAATAACTGTTTTTGTTTTAAGTAAAAATAAAATGTTAAGCTAAAACTACAATATAAATAAATAAAAACAAAATAATTGAAAATATTTTTTGAAATTGTATTTAGACATTATATTGTACAAAATAAAAAAATAAAAATAATACTTTTGATAAATATTACATTTAACATTTAATTCGTATTTGTATGTTAGTGTTATGACAGTAAAGCTAATCTAAATGTAAAAAAAAAGGAGTATGCACAATTAAATATTCAGTATTGGCTGATATATATACTGTTTTCAATATCCGTACAATATCAATATCAGTGTGAATTAAAAAAAAATCTCTAATAACAGCCAATAACTGATGTTGTGAATAACTAAGCATTATCATTGCATTCAAACATTTCATTGCCTTTTTGCTTTAATCCCACGTTTCAGTCAGGATAACATTTGGGTTGCTATGTGTCCAGTAGGTTTGACCCCCAGGTGCAAAGACCCCTATGATGCCTGCTCCTCCTCATTCCTCTTCACTGTGTTTATCTTTATGCTCTTGTCTTTTCCACACTCTTTATCTGTTATTTAATATGTTTTCTAATCAGTCCTTGAGGATGTAATATTCTGTTCTGTGCCTCAGTGTGAAGATTGAATTGCATTATGATTTGATTGTTTTTCTTTCTAAGTAGGCAGGATTTTGTTATTGAATAACCCTTACGCCAGTAAGGAATCAGTGGAACGGAGAAAGATTACACTGAAATTGTGTTATTTCTCACTCACACTCTCTACCCCTGACTGTTTATATCTCTACTTGTTCCATCCATTTTAGTGTGCATGGGCTTTCCCCAAAAGGATAACTTGGAAACTTGGAGGTCCATTGAGCGGCCAGTGTTAGATAATCAATCAATGCAACCCACGTCCCCCAAATGAGCGCTCTGATGTCACTGATGTGCAACGACATGGACTGAATTCACCATTGAGATTCCAGGGAGAAATGAGGTCATCTTCACTGGTGCTCCTGCATACGAGAACACAGCAATCCATAATCACACCAGGATATGATGCTTAAAACATAACACCCGGATATTATTGAGACACATACGACTCCCTAAAGCGATAAAGATTCCCATAAAGCGATGCTATTATGCACCACTTATACTATGCCCAAGCCCAGATGTAATCTGCTGACTTTTATCGCAAGGGGGAAATGTTAAATGTTAAAACTTGTCAAACTGATCTGAGAGTGCTATACGCTTACTGACAGCTGAAAGCATTATCACAGTATTGAATAATACTTTATAAACACACTGGATGTGAAGTAAAAGTTCACAGGGCACGTTTTATCTTATTATCAAGGTGCTTGTGAACTTGTACTTGTGGATGGAGAAAATAAGATGCAGATATCGATATTATTTCTTGTCCAGCAACACAGGCTATCGGGAGAATCCCTTTGTTTCTGGTCTGAATGTTGTCTTTCGCCATCCTGGCTTTTGAATGTTTGTCTGTGCAAGGCAGCTGGTCGTTCGGCTGGTGTCAATTACTGTCTGTGTACTCAGTGAAAATGGTATTTGTATTGACTGCAAGAGAGAATATGGTGACTCAGTGTGGGGGGGGAAATGATTTGATGAAAATCATTTGACGAACTGAGTCCATGTACTTCCTGTTTTAGAGTTTCATTTTAGCTGAAATGCATGCTGAAGAAACAATCATTTTCAGGCTAATTTATCTTACAACCCAGTGTTTTGAAATATTCCGCTGTGCGCATAACAGACAAGAAACCACAATCCACATTTGTTCCATAACCGATGCAGACAGATTTTAGTCACTGTTGCCATGTTCTCTTATTATAAGCTACTTTAAGTTTTTCTCAAAAGTCGCTTATAATTACAATATTTGAAGTTTATTTCCAGATAAGTCTTGTATCCCCCCCCCCCTTCACAATGAAGTGAGACAACAGCTAACTACAGCTGTCAAATCTTCCCACTTGATATATTATGTTATTATTAATCGCTTTTCCTTCCACATTTCTACCAGTTACACACAATGCACTTTCCTTATAGATGTATGCACACATTTACTCTTACAGGGATAGTTAACACAAAATGAAAATTCTGTTGTCATTTACTCACCTTCAAGTTGTCCCTAACCTGTATGCATTTCTTTCTTCTTATATTTTGAAGAATATAGGTAACCAAACAATTGATGGTTGCCATTGACTTCCATCGTATTTTTTCTTAAACTATGATTTTCATTTTGGGTGACTTTAAAATGGCTTAATTGATTAGATAGAGGTTTTACAGTGTACACTGAACATAATTTGTTAAGGATATAATTATCTTTTAAAAATTGTTAGCAAATTAGATTAGTTTTCGTTGCTTTATTTATTTATTTGCAAAAGGAGTTTTTGCTAGCGAGCCATAGAACGAACCCCCCCACGCCCAAAGAACCTTTCAGTGAACAGTGCTTAAAAGAACATTTTTTTTCTTAGTGTGAAAACATTAGTAAAATGGAATAGAATGAACAGAAAAGGTTCTTAATGGAACCATATATGCCAATGAAGAACCTTTATTTTTAAAAGTGTATAGCCCTTTTTAAATGCATGGTTTAACACAAATAATTTACTGCCTTTTATTTTTTAAGAGTAATCAGAATGAACTAAAATCATTTTTCAATAAGTCAAACAATAAACAGGACTTATTTTCACACTTTTTTTTAAGACCAGGTGGCTATTTTTATTCCAGATATGGCAAGCAATGTTAGAGGCTGTGCCGGAGCGACAGAGAAGGTCATGTCATGTCCCCGAGGAGACATGTTTGTGCTGCTGTGCCTCAATAGAGTTCCCTGCTCTGAGTATTATTTGAGAGGAAGACCTAGGCAATCCCATCACAAGAGAGAATTACATGAAGACGGCTGTCATGGACGGTGGAAGGGGGTGGGGGAGGTGTGAAGAGTCACTCACGGCCCTCATCAAACAACGTTATGAGAAACCTCTTCACTCCATTTTTTTCGGCAGGGACAGGAACCATCAAATCGACCCCCTCGATGAATGACTCGATCTATCATAGTTCTATTGCTGTGACTTTTTCATAGGCTTTGAAAAGCGACTGATCCAGAGTACTTCAGTGATTCTTGAGAAGTAATTAGCACACGACAAGGTACTAACAAAAGTAGTCATGACTTGAGCTATTGAAAGAGGGCAATCATAATTAGCATATTGGTTGGCAAAAAAAACTGGATGATTTCGAATACAATTAATATTGGTTTGGTGCCACGCATGTTATAAATATTTGGTGTAAAAAAAAACAATGAGCACAGTGGTCACCCAACAAAAAGAAAATTTGCTGATGATATTATCCAGAGATAATATTGCCTCAAGATGTAGACGAGTAGTTTCTTCATCCGAACAGATTTGGCAAAATTTAGCATTGTATCACTTGCTCACCAATGGATCCTTCGCAGTGAATGGGTGCCGTCAGAATGAAAGTCCAAACAGCAGATAAAAACATCACAAGAATCTGAAGCCAAAAGCTGTGGGTTTTTAAACTTCATACCATTGCTTCTGACTGAAATACAAGTGCGCTATCCATAATATTGCTTTCACTAAATTCAGTAGTCTTGTCTGAATCACGAGAGAAATATGCACAGATCAAGCACCATTTATAAGCAAAAACAACAGTCAAAACCAATTGTAAACAAGTGTATCAGTGGATTTTAATGCGAGAAAACAACGGAGGATGGACTTTTTGGAAGCATTATGGACTTACATTTTTGACCAGAAGCAATGGTTTGAAGTTCAAACACTTTAATTATGGATTTGTTTCCTATTGTAACCGAGCGATATCCAATGATCAACTTGATTCCGACTACGCCACCGGGGTTAGTTACCCACGAAAATAATTAAACACAGCAACACAAGTTCTATAGCTAGTGAATGTGCAGAGCATGAACAGAGATGTGACCTCCAAAAACACCACTTTTATTAACAATCAGTACTGAAATCTCTGAGTAAGCAATCAACTTCACATTTATAACCATCTAAAAAGAGAGAATCACAATTTTAAGATGTCTAGACTTTAAGTCAAATATTAAAATCATATCCCACAATTCCTGAATGCAAGATCAACCAAGCCTGCGGGAAGAAAAGAAGTCGTCACTGGGCCAAAGACCCACAACCTCAAGAGCACACACACACGAGCACTAACGTGCACCAACCAACAAATTTAAAAAGGTGTAGTGAATAATACAAATAACTCTACACTCTCAAATCAATACCCATGCAGTGCAGAAAACCTCACACCACATGCAGTAAAGGAAAGGCCCAGATGACCCTAGAGGAAAGTACTCCCACGCAGGCTGGCTCCTAGAATATAGAAAAATGGGTTAAAAACTCCCCTTTTCTCCACACATCATATAGACCCCTAGCGGTTGGTACAAACAGGACTCAGCTAACAAAATCAATAATAACAGATAAGAAATACTTCAAAATAAACATCAGCATATGACCATTAGCTTAAAACTTATATGAGAAAAATAAATCATAAGCAAAACAGCAGGGCCTAGACATCAGAGGTCCATATGCATAGAACTCCACTGAGGAAGATCTGCCAAACAGAAAAACATAAATACAAAACAACTTTATCAATCTTTAACAAACTATATAAACAATATAAAATCAACACAAATAAAACACCTGTCACAGCGCAACTAACACAGCGTCGTAACCACTCAAAACACAATCCTTTACATCACCCAATAATTATACATAAATATTATCACTATAACAAACCTAACCATCTATCACAAACACATACCTCTGCCGTAACCCAAAAGTGGACTAGAAACGCTGCATAATAGAGTGGAATAGAAGCCCTGCGTGATACGGCTCGTTGCTATAGGCGAAACACAGCGTCCGCAACTTGCATAATATTACATACAGCCCACGCGCTCACACTCTTGCATCAGGGGCTTACCTCTCTGCAATTAACATAGAATAAACCATGTAAAAAACAAAAACGTCCTTGTACAAGCTCTTACAGCATCTAAACAAATGCCACGCTCATACCTCACTATAGCGCTTCAGGGTCACAGCACCGGAAGGAGACGGAAAGGATCAAATGTCAGGAAGTGACGCAACCTGCCAACCTTTGCAATATTTATAGGGCAAAATAAATACCTATGCCCCACCCCGTACACCATCCTTATTATCCACTCGGTCACACTATAAACACACAGCTTTTGACCTCACAAGACAGTAATTGATGGACTGGAATCACTGGACTATTGATGTTTTTATCTGCTGTTTGGACTCTCATTCTGACGGCACCCATTCACTACAGAGGATCCATTGGATGTAATGCTACATTTCTCAAAATCTGTTTCCATTAAGAAACACACATTTCGGATGGTCTGAGGGTGAGAACATTTCCACCAACTTTTCATTTTTGGTTGAACCATTCCTTGTAGGCACAAAATTTAGCATTTTTGTCACACCACACTGCTACTTGTTTGAAAAAACAGATTGTAGATGGAAAACGTTTAGCTTTAATGGCAAAATCTAAACTATTTTTACACTACTGAAAACTATACCTAAAATGATTTACTGCTTTTGAGTTAGTTATTCTCCAGCACTGGGCAGCTCATTGTTTGCAAGCGTTTGCATAACTGAAGGTTGTGTTTGATTTTTATTTTAAGGCAGATAAATCTGTAAACTCAAATCAGACTTTCCATGGAAAAGATGTACTCACCCTTTCTGAAATTATTGTTTCATACTTCCTAATCTTTTCCAGATGATATTTTCTGGGAATTGAGGATGAAGATTAATCTCAGCATTTCGTTTATTTGTGGATTGCATGCATCATTTGATTGCACTCATCCGTCCTGGCAGAGCCAGTTCTGGACACAGTAATGGAAAAGGTGCATTATGGAAGAGTACGTTTTTGGTACTGCTTTGTAAAATCATGGACGGTACATAAAATTAAGGTACATCATAAATAATGTGCTCATTTATTAATTTGTAATCTTTCCATGTCTGCGTCTTCCATAAGATTTCAATATGAAATAAATTGGGATGCAGGATCTAGAGCCATCAGTGTTACATTATGGTGTACGGTGGCCAGATCCCACAGTGTTCCTGAACTCAGGTAAATACAAACTCTTGTTTTGCTACTTTCTGCATATGCAGCTTCCTTCTAAAGTGATTTGGAACAATTTGAATATAGAAAACAGCATTGTGTGTCATATAAAATAGGGCTCTGAATGTGAAGTGCACAGAATTACAATTTATTTAGTAGAGATTAGTGTTAGCATGTTGGTGTAGCATTTATAGTTTATATAAATATATAGACACGTCATGCAAATATTGTGTAATTTTTTATTAGATCTAGCTATAGATTTTATTCATACTTTTGTTACTGATTAAATTAGTACTGATTAAAAGTTTGGAGTCAATAAGATTTTAAAAAGTTTTTGAAAGTCTCTTCTGCTCAGCAAGGCTGCATATTTGGACAAAAATACAGTAAAAACAGTAATAATGTGTAATATTGTTACAATTTAAAATAAAACCTGCTTTCTATATGAATATATTTGCAATGTAATTTATTCTTTTGATGCTATGTGGAATTTTCAGTATCATTACTCCAGTCTTCAGTGTCAAATGATCCTTCAGAAATTATTATAGTATGCTGATTTGCTGCTTAAGAAGCATTTCTTAGCATTATCTATGTTAAAACCAGTTGTGCTGCTTCGTATTTTTGTTCAAGATTCTTTGATGAATGAAAAGTTTTCAAGTATTTATTTTAAATTAAAGGTGTTTTGTAACACTATAAATGTCCTTTTATATCTATTTTTTATACTTTTTATCAATTTAATGATCTTGCTGAATAATAGTATTAAAGTAAAAATCTTTCAGAATTTTATTTATAATAAAGTATCTCTTGCTTATGCTATTTTACTGAGCTTGTATCTACAGCTGTCTTCTCCGCAAAAGACACATGCCTTGAACATGACCAAAAATAATATTAAAGTTAATATTATAATCTTAAAATGCAGCTTATGTAGATGGGTTATCTGATTTTGAAAAAGAACCCCACCATATTCTCACAATGGACATTTCTTTTTTCTTCTCAACCTTTTGTCCTGCTGCAGATGAACTATCCAGACTTAATGGGAGTAGTTGAAATGTGCAAATCAGTATGTCACTGCACCTTGGCCTTATTTATCCTAATTACCTTAGGCTAATTCACAGTGTCTTGCTTTAAATGGTTTCCAAATGAAGTCCTGGAGGAATCTTGTGGCGCTAACAATATTCTTGAGATAGAGGGTCCGTGGTGAATTACCTCACTGCCTGCTGCTTCAGATTGCTGCTGCGAGATAAAACTGCTCCTTAATTGCTGGTTTAGGATCAGCTTCTCGTACACAAACTCAAATCTAATATGTTCTATAAGTGGACATCTAAACTACTGAATTAGACAGTATTTCCCTCCAAAAATATGTTAGCTGGTTCTGTCAAAAATTAAGGCTCCAGAAGGTTGTTTTTTTTGCAGCAATAGAAGAACAATTTTTGATTCCCCAAAGCACACTTCTTAAAAGAACCATTTTTTTCTTAGAGTGAAGAATATTATAATAATATAAGGAACCATTTTCCACTATAAAAACCTTGTGTGCAATGGAAACGCATTCTATAGGTGTTAAAGGTTCTTCATGGAACCATTAATACATAAAAATAACTTTTATTTTTAAGATTGTTGAAAAGATAGCCATTACTCTCTTTTTTCATTGTTAAGGTTCCACACTATTAAAAATAAAGGTTCATTGTTGGCATTAATGCTTCTATGAAGAACCTTTAACATCCATGGAACCTTTCCATTGCACAGCAGGTTCTTCATAGTGAAAAATGTTATCGTAGATTACGGAATGTTCTTCACAATAAGAAAACATGTTCTTTTTTTCACTGAAAGGGTCTTTGAGAAACGAAAAATGGTTCTTCTACAGCATTACTGGGGGGAAAAAAACATTTGGAAGGTTGTTCAAGGAACCACACTGTAAAAAATGACCGTGAATTTAATGGTAAAAGACTGTAAAAATGCTACAGTAAAAACCTGTTAAATGGATAATGGTAAATTCCCCTACTATATACGGTGAAAAACTGTATTGGACATTACATGTATTGGACATTCATTTTACGGTAGTATACCGTTTTTTGAAGTAAAAAAGACCGTATAATTTACAGTGAATAACCGTAAACTGACATTCCCAGAATGCCCTGCATTACATTTCAAATTTGATGTTTTGTTGTTGAAATAACTATGTTTCTTCTTAGTTTTTTTTTTATCAGTTTTGTATATTAGGGTTGTGTGTTACACCTAATGTTGTTAAATGAATGTTTATTGCATTATTTCAGTTTCATGTGTGTTACCATGATGGTGTTTGGTGTCTGTGTGAATGACACTGTGTACCTTCTATACATGTTATTATTTAAAAGCTGCTTGTGATGGGCTTTGGCTCATCATGGGACTTTCTCATCACCACCTGCATTGGGTGGTTATCAGTGTATTACAAAGGTACAAAACTTCAGATTTCAGTACTTCAATAGGTTGATATATTAACATTATATCAGTTAATGAAATTACAGTATTTAACTGTAAATTTAAGTTAAAACCGTAAAACCTAAAATGTTGCTACCGTATTTTTTACGGTAAAATTCCAGAAACCACAGCTGCCGTTTTTTTACTGTAAATTTTATGGATTTTTTTTATACAGTGCATAGATGGCAATAAAGAAAATTTCAATGTCAATCTTAACCAAACCCTACAGGGTGTTTGAAAAGCAGAAAATCCAACAAGTAAACTGTTTTTGCCCTCCAGTAGATCATCTTCTGATTCAGCTCTGCATCATCGCCAGCCTTGTTGCTAACTGCACAGATTAACATCTGCTCATATGTGAGCCAGTGCTGGTGTAATGTATAAGAGATATTGCTGGCAATGCCACTGAAAGCTAATGACTAGTCTATCTGCTCATTTTGAAGTCATAATTAGGCTGTGAATGTGATGGAGGCTGAGCCCACTTGGAGGTGCTGGCATGCTAGTGTCCACACAGCTCGCTTTCTCTACAGCTCACAGAGCCAGACGTCCTGCTTTGCCCTCGCTACGCCAAAGGACAGATTGTGGCAAGTGACGACAGATGCCTCTCAGTATGTGCGTGATAGAGTTAGAGCACTTACACGAGAGAAAGACTATGTTATACTTGTGTATATGGTCAGGGAAAACAAAGTAATTTTATGTGATGTTCAGACTGGAAAACTACTACTTGCTGAATGAGTTGGAGCACCTAAGGGGAAAAAATATGAGATGGGAGGACAAATTATATTTCAATGCTTTTGAATTCTCTCGCAAAAGTATTGCATTCCCCCAAGAAACTTTGCGTTCTCTCTGAAAACATTTGCATACTCTCGCAAAAGTATTGCTCTCCCGAGGAGACATTTGCGTTACTTGTAAAAAGCCCGAGAGAATAGTCCCCCCCACCCCACCCCCTCAGCTCATATTATATCACAAAAGTTTATTGGTTAAAAAAAGTTGCTTGTTGAAAATTACAGAAGTTACAGAACATTAAATAAGATTAATTGAAAAAAAAGAAAGCATAACTGAAAATATATGATGTATGTTAAAAAAAGTAAATATAATAAAATACAATAAAATAACAAGGTGGCTTAACAGAATAATAAAAATGCACATTTCAAGGGTTCAGCACAAGTGAATGCTGGTTATGAGATTCAGTCTAGTTCAGACAATAAAACATGTCCACTCACATATAGCTTAAAAGGGTTCCAAGCTTTATTGTACCATTTGGAAGAGCCTCTTAAAGCCTCTTTTCTATAGAAAAAATAAAAAAGAAGACATCTGAAATCTACTGTGTAAAAGTTAGACACCTAGGATCCTTCCACCTTAGCAAAATCAATAGTTTGGCTAAGGGAATGATAAAATCAATACAGTTTTAAATAAAATATGAATTATAGTTATATGAATCATGAATGATTCCAAAAATAGCTGTCAGCACACTGGAAATGTGGACAATGTGTTAATTTTATTTGATTAGCCTATAGCCCATAATCAGTGACTTACATATGAAAAGGAAAATGCTAAGTAAAAACAACCTTTTAATATTCAGATCACACTGTATCAGATAGAACAGCAATGATGTTGTCCTCAGGTGTTGGGCCTCTTTTCATCACAGGACATTAGTATTCCTGCAGCAGCGAGCTGTGATTGTGATTTCTGTCAGGGTATTTCTGTTTGTCTCAATAAGAGAGTACCACAGCGAAAGTGACTTCACCGAAGGAGAGCGGAGAAGGATGAAAATGCCATAAGGATCTTTGAGCGTGACTCTCAGCCACCCACACTGCCAGGCGTGGGAGGCAGAGGTAATTCTCATGTGCCAGACACACGCAGAGAGCCGTGCTGATGGCAGTAATGCTGCAGACCACCAAAAACCAGTGCTTTCCTTTTTTGGATGTTCCCTGTACTTATTGCGTTTTCGGAGATAATATGCCCCACGGTGCGTGTATTCTCTGGTTTCTTTTTGCTTGTGTTTCTGCTACCTGCCAGCTTTGTGTTTTCATAACGCAGCCCTTGACTGAAGCGTTAAACCCTTGGTGAAAATTATAATGGTTTAGTAAAACTTGCACTCATTTCCTGAGGGAAATAATGATGTTTAATCACAACCTAATGCGATTTTTTTTTCAAGAATCTATTAAAGTATATTGTTCAATAAACAGCTCACTCAGGCACGACACTTTTCGAAACTTTGAATTAATTGAACCAATTGCTTCACAAAATAATTCTGTTTTGAAACGCTTGATGGCTAGTGATGTCAGAATGGTGTAAATGCAACTAACACTCAACCCAAGCACAAACACATGCTTTACAAACCAATTACATATGTTTTATTGAAAGTATTTATCTGTTAAATGCAATTAACAATCTAATACCATTAAATATGTATATTCTGTATAAATACAGAATATTCTGTTTTAATTAAATTGTAGGACTTGCTTTGTTTGTTTATGGAGACCTTAATCAGGCCAATAATAGACTATTAACTACAAATCTTTTATTATAGAAATGTGCCATTTAATTGTTTACAAATGTACAATAATGGGGTAAAAAACACTGGTTCATGGGTTCACAGAGATCGCCTCCACCTAAAAATTGAAATTTCGAAACAGTTGTGATGTAATGAAGCCACGTTTACTGAAATCTGTTTGATATGCACTCTGAATTACTGATTTGAAACAAATGATTTGCAAAGTTTCGAACCTTTTATGAAGCAGTATTTCAGCGCCTATCACTAATTTGATGTCTTATGAGCAGATAAGTTAGTCTAGCGTTATGTGCTGCTGTTGTTTTGTCTTGTTGAAACTTGTTGGGTGACCCCCCGTGAGTTTGTAAAACCAGCGCGATTGGTGTCGATCGAGAAGTTTGGAAAGGTGAAGTACGACTAACAGAGAGATAACGGTGTAAACTGTAACTTGGCAAGGTTAGGCAAATATATACAACTAGTTTAGATATGGGCATTGTTACCAATATAAACATTGTTTGTGAACACCTCTATCCGCACCGGCAGCAAATGTGATCTGCCAATGCAAAACTAGTTTTATTACAGTTATTGTCACTTTCCTTTTGCTCTCATACTTATATTATACTTCTACTGTATGTGGTAGTGGCCTGACCATCTTTCCTTTCAGGTCTGTCAAAACAACAATGTGAATTTCGAATATTCGTAAAATTGTAAATAAAAATCCCATTTGGAATGCAAAAAAACGTCGAATGTAATTTAGGTGTGCGTTAAGGAGGCAGCCTTATCAGTGGCTCACAAGATCCAATGACGATGTAAGTGTCGTTGCATTTTAATATTTTTGTTAGCCTATCCAGTTGAAGCCACTAGATGTGGCGTTGCTGCGTTGTTAATTACAAATATTGCGCGCAAAAAGAAAACATCAAGGCGGAGAAGATCTTGTTTACGTCAAAACTGAAACCAAGCCGTTCACACAAAACGCATATTTTGTGCATTTTCTAGAAGGACATCTATTACCGTTCCACTCGCATCTCGCACAAAGGAGCCGCATGTTTAAAAGCCATGTAAAATTAATGCAAGTTCAACTTTGAAAAAACATATCTCGAGACTTTATGGCGGGTTTTTTCCCCATCCCACTGCAACTCGTGTTTTTAAATGAAAAATGTACTCTGTGTGATTGGTTTTCGGCCCTTTGTATGCATACATACATGATGCTGTTTTGTTTATAGTTGTTTAAGCAACTTAATTATAATTGGTTTATAAACATTATTTTAAACATTATGCACTTTTTTCACAGATAGTCATGTTATCTTATGCTGTAAATAAACGTGCATTAGTAATATTTTGCTTGATGCGCCCTCTTGTGGCCTCAGGAGAGAAGTCAAAAACTTTTTTCACCCTAACTGAAATTATGCATTTTAAATTCGAATAAAATTCGAATTTTGATAATATTTAAGTACAAAATTCGAATTTAGTTTTTCAGCCATTTTGACAGCCCTATTTCCTTTATTTACGGATATAACGTAACATGCACTGATGACAGATTAACATATACAGTCTTATACATATTAATAATTTAAGGCTTACTGCTTTTTGGAATGAAAAATATGACGTGAAAAGACATGAGAGAGTGAAAACATTGTGGGTCTTATTCACTAACAGTGCGTTCAAATGCATTCATATTTGTAACCATTTTGAACATAAATCATCAATATTTGTGATTATTCCAAATGATTTATAAATTGAGCTAATATATATATATATACAGTATATATATAATGCCGTTAATGTGATGGGACAGTAGAGAGGAGAAAGGAAAGCATTGGGTGGAGAGAGGGGAACGGGATCGGCAAAGGCCCACGAGATGGGAATCGGACTCGAGTCAGCGCACTAACCATGAGGCTATCGGCGTTGACAATATTATTGAAATGTTAACACGATAAAGCATATAATATTTCTGTAGCTCGATCTAGGATTGTTTCAGCATAGAAAATGCAACCCATCATGAGTAGTCTATGCAAAAGTTTGTTTTGTGAATGACACATTTATCTTTAATCCAAAATCTTGTCACTCATCTTAAGAGAGCATACATTTGAATAGTGACTATCACTGCGTTCTATTCAGAGGGGCTCATCCCTATGCTCTAATCCCTTTTAAGGGGTTTACCCTCCAGAGTGAGGGCTTTGAGGGGATGAAGGGTGTAGGGGACCAGAACGCACATCTGCATCATCTTCTCGAGCCAACTAAGAAGGGGCCGTCTTTGCACAATTAAACCTGCACAAAAAATCATGGGCGCTAAGTGTCCATCTGTTGTACCCTTCAAACCACTTCAGTATGGCCACCATGATTGTTCTCTCTCCGAAGTACTCTTTCGTAGGTGGATTCATCCCATCCAGCATATCATGACTTTATTAGATAGGCCCTTATATGGAGATGGTTTGGGTGTGTCTTATGTTAATTATTAATGGCAGGCTCACACTCCCTCATTTAGAATAAACTGTATTCATAATCATGATAACTAATTTATGTACAGACACACCTGTTGTGAATCAGGTGGAAGTTTTGCATGAGTGGTAAAGAGGAACGTGTGTAGCTCTCTGCAAAAAGTAATTGTTGTTTAGATTGTCTTGTTCCATTACCAAGCCCATGAATATCAACATGATGGCTGAATTCTCTTTTTCCCCTTATTATCTGTCATTGTTTAATACTCCGCTGACTTTCACATGACACAAACATAAATCACTATAAGCATTCCTGGACATATTGCCCATAGTTAATCTAAAAAGGCAATTTGGTAATTTATTCAGGCGTATCACGTTGTTATAGGATTATTCAGACCAGCCTCAGCATTTGGTCAATATCCACATGACAAATATCATCTTCCTTATGCAGCCTTAATTTACGCCTTTTTTCACCTCGTACAAACATTTTCTTTGGTGTTCTGCTAGTCTGTTGAGGAGAACAAATTCCGGCCCTACTGATGCCGGATGGCTTCCGCGGGATAGATATTACTGTGTGTGTCACAATCTGTAATTACTCGTGGACAGGATCTGAATTGATCCGCTGGTTTAATCCCCGAGGGCTGTGACCGCTGTGTCGCTCGGGTGGGGTTCAATTCTATCTCTCAGAAATTCACTGGCTTTTGTCTAGATGCGTGTGTTCCAGTGAGAATGAAAAGGGCAGAGGATGAGTAAAAAGAAAATCTGATTCACTAGTTTATTAAACCGTTTTCTACAAATCCACAAGGGAAAATGAAGATAGAAGAGGAAGTGAAAAAGATGGGAAGGGGCTAATCTGAGTCCACTAAAAGAGCAGACAGATTCTCTAATCCCATTCACATGGAAAGATGACTTTGATAAACTGTTAGTCTGTGGTGATCCTTTGAAATGAGGAGGCAAATCTCTTGTTTGTGTTTGGTTTTATTTATTCCAATTCCATTTGGTGTTTTGGGGATTAAAAGCATATGAAATACCATTTTACCTTAAAATATATGATCTGCTTCATCATTTTGAGTCACTTGACCCATTTTAAATCGCATGTACTAAAATAAGAAGTGTCAGCTTTCTGATTATTATGTGTCTAATTCAGACTGTTGCTGAGATATTACCATTTCAGTGGTGCTATAGACTTTTCGTTTCACTTTAGTGCAAAAGAGTCAAAGTGACTCAAAATGATGGCGCAAGTCACGTAATATCAACAAGTACCATTTAATTTGGTCACCTACTAATGGCTAAATGTTTCAACCTGCTGGACAGACTACAAGTCTTCCTTTCCCACATGCTTTGATCGATATCAAACTGTGTTTGCCAATTTAGACCAGAGGAGAACTGGTTTCTTTCAGGTTTTTTTCTCTATATGTGCCACTTGATGGAGTTTGGGTTTCATGCCACTGTCATCCGGATTGCTTAGCTGGGGTTTAAAAGACACTTAATGTTCAGTAATGTCATCAACTGCACCTGACACCATCGTCTGAGAACAAAATTAACTAAATTGAACTAAATTAAGCTGAATAATGATACTGTTGTCTTCTGTTGAGCAGCTTTATAGCTGAATAAAAAATCTTGTGGCATCAACAGTTATCCAACTGAACTGAACCAACATTGAACTGACTCGAACTGAATTATGACATTGCTGGCTTCTGTAAAACTGCTTATAGCTGAACTGAACTTGTACTAAAGTAGATTTAACTTCTTTTGGAGCTGCTTTACAGCAGAATCTGAATTGTCTCTGCTGTTTTCCTGTTTTGTATTTTGTGCATCTTATTTATTTTTATTTATATCTTTTTTTTTAAAGAGAGAGAATTAGTAAACAAATCCTCAGTAAACAGCAAATTAAATTATGTGTTTAATTTAACCTAGGAGTGGTCACTAAAATCGGGTTCAAGGTCATTTAGTGTGAGTGAGGTGTTTACTCTGTAATTATATGAAGTCCTCCTGGGAAGATTCTACTTATGAGTTGTGAAATGGACTCACTGGACAATTTCATCTTTTTTTACTGACTAAAACGGAGCGTTTTAGTGCCAGTGCAGCATAATGAAGAGCCAAGAATACATATTGGATGTGTACTTAATGCTGGATCTGTTTATTTTGTCATTCTTGTGCTGCCACATGAATTATGGGAAATATAGTTTGATCATATTAAATATTCTTCATGTACCTAAAATGCGTACAAACTAAACAACTTATGATCGATTATTTAACAGACATGTCCCTAACTTAAAGAAAATCCAGTTTCCCACTTGTAATGTTCCACTTTGTTAGAAAAATGTAAATGCTAGAAAATAATTTTGATCCCATATTTAGTAATATTTGTTTTGCATTATTTTTGTACCGTCAATGATTTTAAACTTTTTTTGAAGATGCACTTCTTCCCTTCTCTCCATGAGAGAAAATGTGTGGAAGCTTGTTTTTCTTTTTCTTTTTTCTCTTAATTCTGACTTTTTTCTCATATAAACTCAAAATTGTGCGACATAATATATCTTGCAGTTCAGACTTTTTTCTCAAAATGTTATATCTCAGAATTTAAAAATAAATAAATTGTGAGAGATATAAACTCAGAATTGTGAGATAAAAGGTCAAAATTACTTTGTTTTTTTATTCAGTGGTATAAATGGACTTCCATAAAAAATTCTCCAGCATATTCTGTAATCTCATTTTTGCTAGTCTGCTTTCTCACAAAATTAATCGTAATCATTTGCATTCAAACTATCCTGACTCTCTCAAATAAGTAAAAATTAAATATTTGCTCAAAGCACCATCCGTACATGGTGGCTTCTCTGTCTGCAGCACTCTCATGTGTCTTCAAACTTAAACCTACCCATTTCATAGCACTTTTCAGGCCTAATCTCTTTGATATCAGTCACTTGCAATCTATTCTCTTCCTTGATGTTATGTTCTTTGCTACCTTGTCTGTTAAAAATAGCATGTGCATCAATTATACATTGTGTAGGCTAGCATCTCTCCATTACATCCATCAGTTTGTTGCTTTCCGGCTTTTATCTGTGGCATCTTCTGATAAACACACTTTTCGTTTTATCTTCTGGTGCACCCCTTTGAAAGCCCCATGTGGTGTTCTTTTTGAGGGATTTGGGAATAGTAGAGTGTGGGTTTATGTGCTTCCTGCTTTGCAAATGCAAAATCTGTTGTTATACAACATGTTCTCAAACAGCTAGTGCAAAGTAATATCCAGAGACATCCTGACTCTATTTATAACCACTTTCGCTGTGTCATCATGGACAGAATGTGTGTATCATGGCATTTTGCAGCACTGATTGAATTCACATAGACTCCATTACAAAATCAAGCAAAGCTTTTGATGAATTCTTCCTCTAAAAGTAGCAGTTTGGTATATTGTAAAAGCAACTTTGTTTCCAGGTGGACAAGTAACCCTTTGGCCCGTGATAAAGTGCATCTGACATTGAATATTTCCTTGTTTGTTTGTTTGTAACAGCTGTTGTTGTTGTTATTTAATCACTCACCCATGGAGTCAGTCTAGGTCTGTTAATTGCAATAATTATAGCCACTGTTCATTTGTCTGTGTGATTACATGTGCTTTGGGATCCTGCTACTTTAGTCCTGTAATTTGTGAATCAGTGGTAGTTAGCCTTCAATGGAGCAGGATTTCAGCATTTTATAAAAGTGATTCATTAGAAATGTCATATTTACTTTAGAAAAAAATAAATAAAAAATAAATAAAAAAATTGTATAATAATAATAATATATATTCACAAATGTATTTAAATAGGTGGGTTTTTAGGCACAAATATGTGGATTTGTTATTTTTTGCAAATTTCGTTCTCAAAAGCAAAAGAAAAAGGAAATAATTTGGAACATTTGCTTTATTTTTCAAATCATCTTAACTGTAATGCAACCAGTTGTTTTAGTTTTAATTAAAATTTTACAAGTGCTTTTACTTCTCAAAAGTTGAATGTGGCCAGTAGGTGGCGACAGGGGACTTGGCGTTATGAGGCACTCTCTAAGTGATTTAGTGAGTGACGTGACATGTGGCCAAGTGTGGTTGCCCATACTAGGAATTAGTGCTCTGCAGTTAACCCACACACACCTGGAGCAGTGGGCAGTCATTTATGCTGCGGCGCCCCGGGGAGCAGTTGGGGTTCGGTGCCTTACTCAAGGGCACCTCAGTCATGGTATTGAAGGTGGAGAGAGCGCTGTACATTCACTCCCCCCACTTACAATCCCTGCCGGTACGAGACTCGAACCCGCAACCGAGTCCGGTTACGAGTCCAACTCTCTAACCATTAGGCCACGACTTGCCCCTATCAACTGATTCATTTAAAAACACTGATTCATTCCTTAATGAAACAAGTGACTGTGATCAAATGAGTCACTGAATCATTCACTCATACAATTCATTCCAAAACACTGATTCGGAAACAAAAACATGGGAGTGGCTGCTGTTATGGAGAAAGTAAAAAGTACATTTAATAAGAATTATTCAAATACGATAAAAATGTATAGCCTGAATGCACTGTAAGTCGCTTTGGATAAAAGTGTCTGCTAAATGCGTAAATGATGCATAAATAATGAAAAAAATAAAAAGTACTATATTGCTATTCCGATGCAAGGGGGTATTTGGTATTTACAAAACACTGTTTTCAACTAAATTTGTGAGTTTTGGCCGTTCATTTACACGGCAGCAGTGTTTTTGTTACCTGAAAATGCTAACTATTGACAGGTTTCAAAATGCAAGTTTTTGAAAATGATACTGTTATCATCTCAGTGTAAACTATGAAAACGCAAATGTGTAAAAACGGTGATGTCATGCACGTATGTACTACGTGTTCAGTCTATAGGAATGTGTATATGTGCGCAGGCAAAATGACTTCGCCAACTACTGGCCTGGCATGCATAATGCAATTTTATTTTATTTTTTTGGTGTTTTTGTTTTTTGCGAATCTGTGTAAATGGGGATCGTTTTGACAACGTTAAAAAACCAAAGAAAAAAATCAGTTTTCAGTTCCAACGTGCCTATTTTCTTTCAGTAATTCACTCAACCAATTCAATCAAAAACACAGATTCTTTCAGTGTTGATTAGAGATGCAGTGATTAATGCTGTGAATTTGTTTGAAACTAACTGAAGTTTAAACCAGTTATCAATGATAATCTCATTCTCATCCTCCCTGAAAGATCACTTCTAGCCCAAAAATATGCTTTAACATCATTATTATCATGCCCACCTGAAAAGGGCAGACACTTTCAGAAATTACACAAAGATGAATAACTTAGCTTCATTATTTAATTTTTTTTCAGTCTTCCAGTAAGCTATAATGCTAACGAGATTCCATTATCATTTCATAATTTAGCCAGAGGTCTTGAATACTCTGAAGTAGGCAGTTCCACTTTAAACCACTTCTTAATTACCGACAGTGTTTTCCCGGTAAATGCCTGAACGCTCAAACACTGCCTATAGCAGGTGCTCTTCACAATAACTCTAAATAGAATTTTCACACCAATGCGTGGAAATTGCATTAACACATTGCAGAAGACTGTATGTGAGTATATTTAGAGCGTGTGATGGTGTGGCTCATGGGGAGGATGTGTGCACAGGGACCAGAGTTTCCAAAGCTGTGAGTATGACTTTGACACATTCATCCTCTGTGAATCTCATTAAACAGGCTGGTTAGGGTTTAAGGGGCATGTTGCTCCATACTGTAATGCAGCTGAGCTTCCTCTACCTCACTGTTTCCCAGCACAGATGCCTACCTGGGACTATGGGTGCTATTACAGCCCATTACATAAAGTTCATGCCATAATCCAGGCTACTTTGATTTGAGTAATTAAAGCTGTTCGTTCGATTCAACCCTTCCCCTGCCCCTGCAGATCTCTTTGATTTCTGGGTCCAAACCACAGTATATTTTTGCACCATTAATGCAGCACTACCATGCACACTAACGTACTACATAAAGAAACTGAAGGAATTTTTTTCTTTCAAGTTTCACTGTCTTATTCAGGCATTTCAATTTTTATATTCACAGATGGTGAACTAGCCAATCTAAGCAGCTCATAATTACAGTATTAAATAATTTCACTACAAAAAAAATAACCTAAAGCGTTGTTCAGTGAGCTGTGGGAAATTAATTGAGTTATGAAATAAGAGGTAATTACGACTTTTTAGCTCACAATTCAGTCTTTTTTCTTGCAATTCTGTGAACATGGAATTTTCTGAATGGAAACAATAAAAAATTTTGAAAAGAACAGGTATGTATGGAGGGAAACCCCAGTATATTCAAAATTGATTTCGCGATAGATAGATAGATAGATAGATAGATAGATAGATAGATAGATATAGATAGATAGATAGATAGATAGATAGATAGATGATAGAAAAATGTAGTTTTGTAGAAAAAATTTTCTTTTGCTACTTTTAGTTAGTTACTCCCCAGCACTGTCGCTTCCGTTGACTTGCTAGTGCACATTAGTTTTCACACCAACTAAATGAACTGAACACACCAAAAGCCCTAGTGTGAGGGCTGGAGACCAAAGCAGCTGGTAGGCACGCTTTACTAAAAAACTGAAGCCATTGGCACAGGGAGAGATGTGTTGGATTAAAAAAAGACCCCCCCCCAAAAAAATAAGGCTTCACAGTCCCCGAGGATGAGCAGAGTGCAGTAATTAAAAAAGAAGAATTAAGGGAGTGCACTTGCTGTTCTAATTGCTTCACTGTTTTATCCATGACAGGAGGGGAGTTGGCATTAAACGACCAGTCAGTATTCATAACTTCAGTGGTTTGATAGTTTGCCCATCATCTTAGTAGACCCCAGGGGCTTGCATAAGACCTGCACCTGGTCTACTTGATCTCATTAAAAGGATTTGCTCTAATATCTCATTTCATGCTGGTAAACTGATCGTGGTAAAGCTAATTTCATCCCAATAGGTCCATGACTTACCACATCTATGCTTATGATTTCTTCATATGTTTTATCTTTTAGATTGCCATCACCTCTGTAATGGCAATATTCTTCCTGCTTCATGTCTAATAGCTGTAATTTCACTATACTTCCCAGTTTGAGCCCCACCATGCCACCACTTCCAGAGTCCGGCTTGTTTTTTGTTCGTATCGGTTTGTTGTGCTTGGTTTCTGTCCAGCTCACTGGTGGCATCTGCCCAGCCCGTTGCACAGCGCCAGATGGTACACCCAGCTGGTGTCCTCGCTCAGCCCATCTTTTCACGGGTCATTCAGCCATGACCTAGGAAATACAGTAGAAAACTTAACCCAAATGACCTTCCTGCATTGCACATACCGCTTTTAGAGAGGGTTGTGTAGCTTTCGGAATTCTGTTGGGAATGCCTGAATATGATTTGATATCAAACAGAATGAAGATTTGTAATTAGAATTTAAAGAAGTAGAATTAAAATTTAATTCGATTCTGATGCAGCTATAAGTGTAGTTTTGCATTTTTTTTTAAATGCCTCCTATCAAGTGTGTGTGTGTGTGTATATAACACAAGTCGTATTTTAGTTTAGTCTATAGTTAATTTTTCGATAAATATACAGTTAGATATTATCAATTAGATTCCATAAAAGTTTATATGTAGTATTCCTATATAATATATTAATATAATGATAGTATATATAATATAATATAATATAATAGCTAGTATAGATTATTATATTTATTAGATATATAGAGTATTTTATTGTTATATTTATTATATATGTTGTATAAAGGTTTCATATATGATATATAATCTATAATATCTATATAATATAATATATATATTATATAGAATATTATATAATGACTGCATTTTTATGAATATGGGTATTGCTGAAATTGAGGTTTTTGAAATTGAATGTATTATAATACTACATAATACATAATATAATAATATAATAAATCAACAAATCTTATGATTTCTTTAGTGAACATATCTAGTATAATATATGTTACTTGAGCCATACTGATGGGGCTATAGCACACCAAAAAGTTTTGAAAATCCTGCTTTTATTGACTCCAAGAATTGAGCTAGACAACATGAAAGAGGTTTACATGTCTTACTAAGTTGTTTACTTTGCCCATATTGTTAAACCAACAAACTTTTTTTTCCCAATTGCATTTCAGTGAATTTCTCTTATTCAGCTTCTGAATTGAAGAGGCACCCATTCTTTTTCTGAATTTCCCCCAACCCCATTCTTTGCACAATCTAGAAAAGTGCCAACAGGGAAAACAGACCTCTTCCTCTAAATGAAAGATTTCCCCACCTGGAAAACAGACAGAAAATCTTCCCAGCGTGAAGCTGCTTCCATGTGTGCTGCTGTACTCCTTCAGCGCAGAGTGTGTTTGACTAGTATACCTCCTCGTAACCTCACACTTCCTCATTTGCCCTCAGGTTTAACAGCTCGATGAGAAAGAAATGAGCAGCAAAACATGCCTGGAGGAAATACAGGAGGCAGTATGCGCAGTCAAACCAGGCCGTTATGCTGAATGCAGGACCATGGAGTTGTAGGAGAAGTGGCCAGAGAAGGTCAGTGTGTTTTTGTAATTAGTTGGAACATGACCTCAGAGTATACCTCATGAGCTGGAGGCTTTAATGAACACTATTCATCACTGGCATCCATGCTTCATGGTACAGGTGGCAGCTGGTGTCAGGACTGAGATGAGTCTCATCCTTCATATGTTTTGTGGGAGGAACAGTGGACTATTTTTGTATCAACTGACATTCTGTTACATAACACTTATAAGGTGTCTACCACCCCAAAAGCAGCCAATATTTACATGCTGCTGTCCGAGTTGTGAAAAGACTGTCATTTCTGACTGAGCGTTTCCTGGCGGCTTCATTATAATGAGTTGTGTTCATCTGAAGCCTCAGAAATGATGACTGAATTATCAACAAGCACATCTGAATTTACACATAAGTCCATCTAAATAAACATTGTCCACCACGCAATATTTTGCATCACACATATTATCAGACATGGCACTTTACATCATATTCTTAAAACTGCCTAATTAGTGTGTGCCTTATTTATTGTATTAAGGCTATACTACTAGATTCTGATCAGACATGTTTTATAAGAGCCGTTTACACACAAAAAAAAACAATAGACAGAGCAAACTGGAACAGCGTAAAGCAGTTTTAAGAACAGTGTAACACTAATACATAAAAATGATTATGCAAAATGTACTAAGAATTCTTACAGATACATGTTGGAATTTTGATATGCTAACTTGTGTGTGTGGGTGTGGGTGGGTGTGTGTGTGTGTTTGTGTGTGTGTGTGTGTGTGTGTGTGTGTAAAATAGTTAATTAATAAGATTATAAATTATATTTAATATGTCATATTCAGTGATTTCCTACCAGGGGGAAAAAAGAATAATTGTGACTTTTGTAAAACTTTTGTGATTAAAATATTAAAGGTTAAATTGACTAAATCTTTGAAAAACAATTGTAAGAATTTGCTGTTTCAAGGTTCAAGGTTGTTTCAAGGTTGTCAAATTAGCTGTTTAAATTGTTTCCGACTAGCTAAGTTAAATAAATGATATTTTTTTGGTTGAGATCTATTATGCTCAGCAAGGCTGCATTTACTTGAGCAAAAATGCAGTAAAACAGTAATAATGTTTTAAAATATTAGCAATATATTACTAAAATGTAAAATACCTTTTGAATATGTTTTAAAATTTTAATTTATTCTAGTGATTCAAAACTGAATTTTGAGCAGCCATTACTCCAATCTTCAGTGTCAAATGAGTCTCTGGCAAATCATTGTAATATGCTATTATTTTTCTTTATTATATCTTATATGTATTTTTTAAATCCAATAAATGCAGCTTTGGTAAACATAAGAGACTCCTTTCAAAAATGTAAACAAAAAATTATCCTATTTTATTTTTTTAACATATATGTAAATGTAATTTACATCTATGTTAATCATAAATGTAATCAGATGTAATTTTTATACTTTTCATAAAACAAAATGAACACAAACACATTCTAAGAAGCAAATGTTCTGTGCAGTAATCATCTTTACCTGGCATTAGATCCATGCTCTGGCCTTTCTGGTGTAACTTCCACTGTCCCCATCTGCCTATCCCATGAAAGATGTCCTGGAGGTGCCACTGAATTCACCAGCACACTCTACAGGACACTGTGTATGAGACCAGACCCTTCAGGTGCAGCAGGCTGCCGTGAAGTAGAGAACAGATTGCTAACCAATGGGATGGCATTTAGATCAGCTCTCTGAGTCTCATTAGTGGGGGTGGAGGAAGGGTTATCTTCTATCTGTATGCCAAAGACATTTATTATAATCAGTTTGCAGAATGCAAGTATATGATGTAATACCATGAATGGAAAGTCGTGCTGATGAATAGTCTATAGTACTTTAATATATTTCATTATATATCACTGACAGTCTGTGTGCATTAGTGTTTTTAGTTACTCTTTCTGTAGTTACATATTTACACCATCAGGTGGCTGTCTTTATGAGTGAGTAATTCGAATCATCATTCAACTGATTTGTTCAGGAATGGAAGTCACTGAATCATTTGCTCAACCATTTTGTTCAACAATTATTTGTTCAAAAGCTCTCAATATTAACTTGTGTTTAGATCTGGTATATAAAAGTAATATAATACTTTTAATGTGATTCATCAGAGAAAGTACCAAGCATGTCAAAAACTAAAAACTCATGTGTTTCCCTTGTTTAACTGTTGATATAGTTTAAATTAGTTAGCTACAGGTCAAAAGTTTGGAATAATTAAAAACTTAAAAAAATGCATTTTGAAGTCTTGTGCTCACCAAGGCTGCATTGATTTGATCCAAAATGCAGTAAAAACAGAAATATTGTGAATATTATTACAATTTAAAAGGATGTTTTCTATTTTAATATGTTTTAAAATGATTTCCATTACTTTTATATTTAAAAAAAGGTATTCCTGTGACGCAAAGCTGAATTTTCAGTATAATTACTTCAGTCTTCATTGTCGCATGATCTTTCAGGAATCAAAATATTCTGATTTGCTGCTCAAGAAAAACATTTCTGATTATTACCAATGTTAAAAACAATGGGGGGAAAATCATATACAATAACTCACGCTTGTGGTACAGGAGTTTTTAAATTAACTAGACATTTCTCTATTCATCAAAGTATCCTGAAATAAATAACTTTATTCATTTATTTAACTTTGAATCAAACATGTTTTTGTTGTTTTCTGTTTGCAAAATTAGATGGTTTTTCTAAATGGTATTTAGACTGGTTTTGGCTTCATCATTTTGGTCCTCCAGTAACGAATCAGGGAAAGCCTGTGAGCAGCACACCCTCTGTGGCTTCCAGCTGAGCCGAAATAGTCCCGTTCTGCCTGACTGTAATGATATGCTTCAAAAACCAGCATACTACAGGCATCCAAAAACCCAAATAAACACCAGACTTCCCCAAACTCGGGCCAAGACACCCAAATAAAAGGATTCTTATTAGACTCAATATTTTATATTAGTTTAGGAAAATAACCGGAGGCCATGGCATTTTCTGAGGTTTACCGTGAAGCTACGACCAGTAATTACCATCAGATGGTAAACTTATCTGTCATATTATCTGTAATATATTTCAGTTTCCAGACATTCCTGGATATGTGGGTAGATTGTGTGGAACCTTGATCCCATTTGGTGCTTGCTCCACATCAACAAACCGATTCACATATCCTGTCTTTTCTTTACAACTTATAAACTGGAAATACTAACAGCTTTTCTGGATTTTTAATGGCTCTTCAGTTTCTTCTTCTCAGGTTGTATTTCCATTTTTTTTTTTTTTAAGTGAAGTGTGTTATTTCTCTACCAGTGGCTGAAAATTGAATTACAGTCTGTTGTACGATTTGATTTATGTGATGCTTGCAAATAAAAAAAAATTCAATTTTGACAGCAGTAATACAGTCATAATACAATAACAGATCATACTAACCAGCCAAACTTTGATTTGATGAGCTTGACTGGGACCATCTTTGGCTCAACCAATGGCATTAATTTGTGGGGGCGGGACCACCTGTTTGGTCCAACAATGGAGAGGGAGGAAGGGTTCGAAATGTATTTTAGCAAAAAATTGTTGGTGCTGCTAGTGGTACAAAAAGTACACACTTCATCTTTAACATTATTATATGAGAACAGCTTCATTATATTGAGCTGCTTTTACCTAGAAACTCATTATTTTTAGATTAATGCACTGAATGGAAAGTCTCTGCTTTTGAGTGATATGATTATTATGACTCTGTTTCAAAGATAATATGTCCAGATATAACAATGTCAATTTAAATGTCATTTTTTTTTACTGTTTAATATAAATGTATGTATATTAAATGGTAAACAGTTTATTGAACCCTAGAAATCTAAAAAAAATAAAAATAAAATGTTTGTGTGTGTGTGTGTTTTAGTAGCCTATTTTTAACATGATTTTCTAAAAAAACAGTATATGGATAATCAAATAAACTATGAAATAAATAACAAATAAAATAAACTCGAATAAAAAAATAAAAGTTGATTCCTGAGCTTGATTCTAGTAAATGTTCATCTTAAATAGACTTACTATTACAAAATTACTAAACATCAATAAAGACTTCACAGCAAACAGTATCACAACCTGAAGGTGGATAGTTTTACAATTATACTATTAGCCTTATACAAAAAAAGTTGATAATTTAGAGACCATAGTAATTAAAATATCAAATATGATGCTGTATGGGGTTATAAATGCATACATTATATAAAACAAAACTTAAATATCATGTTGAGATACTGATGTCTTACACATAAAAAAATATATATAATGTTGTGCATATTTAACAACGTAGAATGATTTTACAGATGCATTGTTTTCTGCACACAAAAATTACTATTTATTTATTTATTTACTTTTCTATTTATTTATTTTACAAATTCTAATTATATGTCTGTTTTTCATTAACGTTTGAAACAAAAGATCCATTTGTTGCAAATTCGTCCAATCTGCTTTGAGGTTGAAAACCAAACTCTGCTGGAAACATTTTGTGGTGGTGAAGCTGGGATTGTTGTTGATGTATTAAAATTCACAGCGCTGATCATTTTAGATGCTGGTGCATAATCAGAATTCCTGCTGTGCGAATGGGAAAACAGTCTTCTGAGTTTGTTTTTTAGAGGATTCTTTCTACTTTCTTCTGTGGTTCTTCTGGCTCTCCTCCACTTTAGCTTGACCCCAGGCCTAAAATCACACTTAAGCTCATGCACATTGTCATGCATATCATGCAGCGTACCATGCCAACATCAACAGAACAGCACATTGAAAACATCACACAAGGTGGTCCTCCATAAAACACCTCATGAAACATCTTTAGATTTGATCCCTGCTCAAGCCTGAACAGTTGCAAAGAGGAAGTATCACTTTATCTCTCAGTCATTTGAGACCTGAGGAATTTTGGCTAGACAGATGTATCTCAGCACTGTTTGGAGGAGACTTGGACTAATTGAAGGGATAAAATGCAGGGCAGAGGATTCGGCGTCTGATCTGTCAGTTAAGCACAGTGAAATAGGCAGGGATTTGAGAATCTAGCATAAAGCTTCTTGTATTTCCTTCTTTGCAAAGGGAGATTTCAGCTCCTTCAGATCATTTGTTGACGTCTGGAGCAATTTTGGCGAGAAGTATTCATGTATGAGTATGCTTGGTTAGGGCATTGCAAGTCTGTATTTCTTTTGAACACTTAAATGCATTCTTGAATTACTGCAACAGTAAGAAACCTCAATACTAAAGGTGCAATAGAGTTACCTTCACTTTTCTGTTATTTAGCCAGATATGTTGTTGTTTATGTAGCTTGTTTAGTTAAATTACTCTCCTCAGCAGTGGCGGTTCTACATTGAATTACACCCTGGGCGAGACCCCCTTCGAGCGCCGTTCCTGGGACATGGTTGACCTCAGGTACGACTTGATCAACTTTAGTTTTGAAAAGCTCCTCTCTGCTTGAGCCACAGTGACTGGCAGAGTAAGTGCAAGCCTGAGAGCAGTCCAAAAGTTGGGGTAGATCTCCGATAGATCCTTATCATGCATAAAAGTGATAAGCTCAAGGAGGCTCATGGTCTTTGATGGCAGGTCAGGGAAGTTCTTAATTTCCTGCACAAGCTCTCTACTGTCCAAATCATGATCGGAGATGTTGGTTTATGAAATACAATTTGAAAAGTAGTCCGATTTAAATTATAATTACACAGATTTGAAAATTCCGTTGGCTAATTACAGGGCCTAACGTTAACCCAACTGATAGAAATAAATAATAACTGAACTTGTAACAGTTTTGTTGCAAAGCACAATATTATGGTGAAATTAGATCTCGTGTTTGTTGAGTTGAAACCAAATTATTGTTGTATAAGCATAGCAAGGATCATTTCCCATCCCCCAACACTGTCACTCACGACCAGAAGTCAAGACTAAACCAATTCACCTTGGTGACCACATAATCGTTTTGTATTACCTATTTTTATTAGCCATTTCACACAATTCAGAAAAACAAAAATGTGCAGGAACTATAGGCCTGTATTTATAATATTATGAATGAAATGTGCGTTATTTGGAAGAAAGTCGAGGTGTGACTTTAGTCCACTAATTCCATTAGAGTATTGCTCTTTACAGTGGATCCCCCGTTACCTTGCATGTTATTGAGCCATAAAAAAAAATAAATGTATTTGGGTAATATTAATATTTTTATTCTTTTGGTTGTAATAGTTGCAAATGTATTTTCCAAAAACAGGCAGTAATTTAAGTATCTTCGTTTTACGAAAAACGTTCCATGAACAATGTACAAATAACATTTTTGTGCAAGCATTTTGAGAACATTATTAAAGAGCAGATAACTTTCAGCAAAGATTCTATTAATGTAACTGTAAGAATGTTTGTTCATAAATTTAAAAGAACCTTGCCAGAACGTTCTGAGAATGTTTCCGGGTTAGCGGGGGCAGCTACATTTTAATATTTGCATAAACTATTCCTTTAAATTATACTACAGAATATTTCTTGTTTAATTTTTGGTTAGAAATTAATTCAGAACATGAAAATGTGTTCAAAACCAAATTCAAATTTGGGTGGGCGGAAAAATGATATGTCAGTGCTTTTGCATTCTGCTGCAAAACTTTTGCGCTGTCCGAAGAAACTTTTTTCCCCCCTCTGGAGCAAAACTTTTTGAGGTGGGATGAAAAACTGTTTCAGTGATTTTGCAAGCTAATGCAAAATATTTTTAAAATTCTGTCATTAATTACTCACCTTCATGTCGCTCTAAACCTGTAAGACCTTCGTTCATCTTCAAAGCACAAATTAATATATTTTTGATAAAATCCGAGAGCTTTCTGACCCTGCATAGACAGCAATGCAACTACCACGTTCAGAAACTTAGTAAGGACAACAGTAAAATGTGACATCAGTGATTCAACCTTAACTTTAAATTTCTTCTCTTCTGTTCTAGATGTTATTAAATGTTCCAAAATCTCGACTTAAATCCAAAGGTGACAGGGCTTTCTCAGTTCTTGGTCCAAAACTCTGGAATTCCCTACCATTGTCTATTAGTCTATCCCCTACTCTATCCACATTTAAATCTTCTCTTAAAACATTTTTTTTTTCTCAGGCATATGCTTAATTTGATAATATTTTAGCTTTAATTTTGTTTTATTTTGCATGGTAATGTTTTGTTTTGTTTTAACTTTATACATTTTTGTTCTGTTTTCTTTTGATTTATTTTATTAGTATTTAAATTGTATTGTATGAGGATGTATTTGTCTCGTATGTTGTGCAGCACTTTGGTCAGCATTTATGTTGTTTTAAAGGGCTATATAAATAAACTTGACCTTGACCTTGACCTTGTGTCAGTCTTTGACATGCGTTCACAAGAGTACCACGACACATGCGTGTGGTGCTGCTAATGCAGGAGCCGGCGTTCTGTGCCTTGTTTACAGGCAGAGAAAGATGAACTCTGTACATAAAACAGTCATGTCTGAGAATTTCGACTGAGAGGATGACTTGCAATTTTTTGCCAGCCTCACTTATTTGAACCAGAATATACAGGCGATGAACTAAGAGAGATGGACGTTCTACGTCTGAACGCCGGCTCCTGCGACATGAAGGTGAGTAAATTATGACAGAATTTTCATTTTTGGGTGAACTTACCCTTTAAACCAATGTTTACAAAAGAACATAAAAAAAAAACTTTTACAGGAAAATTTAATACTTTTGCAATAGAAAGCAAATGTTTTGTGACAGATCTCTAATATTTTGTGAATTTAAAGTGCCCCTATTATGGATTTTTGAAATCTACCTTTCATGCAGTGTGTAACACGGCTCTAAGTGAATGAAAACATCCTGCAAAGTTTTAAATCTGAAAGTGCACCGTGTATAAAGTTATTGTTTCTCAAAAGAAAGAGTCGACTCTGAATCATTGAAACGAGTCTTTTTTAAAACGAATCCCAAGCCGTTTCATTTTGACGTCAACATGAAACATTAGCATATTGGCCGCCCACTTGTTGGTCTTTTCACAGGAGAAGGGTCTGGCTTCAGAGATGCACTTGCACTCTCAGACACCTGCACTTCCGCGAGTGACGTCAGTCTTTTTAAAAATTTTTATATAAGTTAATTTATTAATTTTTTTTTAAAATTGAATCTCTTAACAAGACGCTGTCCATTGGCAACACGCACGATTCGTGTCGATTGCAAGTTGTCGCGAAGCTGAATAGCTCTGATGTCAAGTACCTAGTTCGGTGACTATACGGTTTCCTGTTCGTTCTTGTCACATTCACCGTACCCTGGCTACTTGGGGTACAAGGTTGGAGACAATAAAAAAATCATTACTCAAATTACCCATAAAATAAAAAATACTGCACGTGCGTGCAACATGTTACGTCTGCGGACAGTGCAGGTTTCTGAGAGTGCACGCTGAAAATGCGCGCTGTGTGGCAGGTCCCTGCAGCCCGACCCAATTCACTGGTGGTTGAATAAATGCTAATTCATTTTTTGCCACTAGGTGTCGCTTTTAGAGCGGTAAAAATAGCGGTTTCCTCACAAACGCTGCTTTATCAGGCATCACAGGCATGATGAAATGAAAATGAGACCAATCGGACCAATCACCACAGATTAGCATCACACCCCCACACAAAGGAGGGGTTTGGAAAAATGAATCATTGAGCGAATCGTTTGGGAGTCGTTGAGCAAGTAAGGTAAAAATAAATGCATATTATAAGACAATGAAAGTGTTTTTTGACCTTGCATGCATGTCAACCTGTTGTTGGGGACTCCCAAAACCAAAATATAAACCTTTCATTACCCATAATAAGGGCACTTTAATGTTTCAAAAGCATAAAAATAGAATTTGAAACTTTTATGAATTTATAAAACTATTACAAATCCATTGCTCCAAGGCAGCAGGTTTTAGCTATGAAGCTTGTTAAATTTTTCATTGGCAAACTAATTTCGCCAGCATTGAAATTTTACCATGTTATTAATCAGCACAATGTCCTCAAAAAAGCATCCGCCTCCACAACATGCGTGGGTAACCTTTCTCTTTAATTATATCTGCAGCAACCTGACTAGATGTATAAGAACGATATGTCCCAACCTTGGAGGGAACATTCACAAATTTATTGTTTTTAATCTTTTTAGCACACAACTGTGAGCGAAAATGAGTCCCCCACTGAAGCCATCAATCAACGTAATGGATATGAGGCAGGACACCTCTAGAGATGCGGCTGTGAAACGCTGAACGGCAGCCTAGGGAGACCAGGAGCAGGATAATACCAGCCTTTCACTTGAGCAAGGTGAATACTAACAGACCTTTTGGTAAAGCACAGGCTTTTGATAAAACGAAGAGTTGACTGCTCTTAGCTGCTCGGTTTTTAAACAGAGAAGAGACATGGGGGAACAGGGTATCGTCCTTCAGCTGATGAATAACCAGACGTGGCTGTCAAGGACTCTGGCATGGCTAATTACAAAAGCTATCCCATCAACATCCCAAAATAGGCTCACTGGAGCCCTGACACTTCATTTTACAAAGTCATGGAAATGCTGATATATTGATTCCATTTGTTTTCCTCAAGCCAAACGCGGGCCGGCTGATTCTCTAAATCAGTCACTTTTAGCACATTTTTATTATTAATTTACTGTTTTCAGGTTGAACATGATTAAGCATATAATGAATACTTTATATAATGATTTTTCACAAAACTCTTTTGCATGCGTGAGCAGAGATCTGACAAGACATTTGACAGCAATAGTGTTTTACTTAAAAGTGGAGCTAAACTTTTTTGCTTTATCTATGCTGCAAGCAATTCATTTGAAATAGAATCCATAAAATGTCCACAGCACCTGAAAGATGTCACTGAAATATGTGTCCTGGGAAATAACATCAGTCTCTGACAGCCCTAGGCTCTGTAAAACAACAAAAAAAGACTCTTTATTTGGATGACTTGTGGTTGAAATTAGCAAAATGGCGTAAGTTAGCAAAACTCTTTATAGCCTTCTCTCATTTCAGACATGTTGTTGAGACTGAAATACCGGTCATATTATACAGGCAAAAACACATGGGCATAGTGCATTTTATAAGGCCTCCAGCACAAAATAAAAAAAAATGGATGAAAATGAAAAAAACTGACAAAATGGATGACACTAATTATCAGGAAACATTATACAAGTTTATATGATACATGTCAGGAGACTGTTGAATATGAATTAATAATATGTTTCACATATAAACGGTAAATAATTAAACTAGAATTACAGGCATCAGAATGTACATAATTCACAAAACCCACCATATAAATATCAGACCAGGAGCAAGTAAGATTATAAAAGCAGTTATGATATTTATTAGAAACAGTTGTTTTATGCATAGGGCATATTAAATCATCCATGTAAGCTTCAATTAACGTCACTCTCCAGTCCAGTAGGTGGCGGTACGCACTTAAGTTACAACCTCCTGGTAAACCCAATGAGGCAGAAGCATGTTGAGTATTACCTAAAACTAAAAAATGTGATACTACTAACTCAGTTACATTTTTTCAGTAGTTTTCCACTATTAGTGCCATTATTCCAACAACAAGCTACTTTTTTCCAACTAAATGTGGCATGGGCCTACTTTAGCTTTAGCTAGAAATGTGTTTTCTAAGGTCTTTTTGTATTTTATACAACCTGACAAAAACTCAAAATAAAGATATTCATATTCATAATTGTAGCGAATTTAGCTCACAACAGGAAATATGAATAATTAACCATAACTAGTTATAATTAACTATTCATATTTTAGATCCGCTGTAGATATTTAGCTGACCTCTCAGGGTCAACTGTCTTGTCAATTCTAAGAACGTTAATTTCCTGGTTAAGGGAAATAACTTTCTTACTGTACAATTCTACAAAAGCTTGTAGCATAAATCTGCTTGATTAGTGACTCCAGTTATGAGCACACAATGAACACGTCAAGTGTGATACAAGTAAGGTTTTATTAACGACAGTACACGTAAACTGGTCTAACATACTACATAAACACATAAACTGGTCTAACACATATACACACACACACACACACACATACAGTTGGTATAGGAAAGGGTTAAAGTTTAACACTAAAGAAAGAGACATAAGGAATGACATTTATGGAACCATTTGCATATTCAGCAGATCTACAGCCTGAAGGAAACGTCAGTTTCTTAGTTCAAACACACCTTTTTAAAAAGGTGTAACTGATACTTAATGTATCAATTAATAAGACTAAGTTTGATACTTGCGAGTCTCGGCGGTCTGAAAGAGATTCCTGATGCAATCTTAAGGCCCAGGATCTTGCTGAAATTAGTTGATGAAAAGAACCAGTTTGAGTCAGAGAATCTTTTGGTGAATGGAAAAGTCAAGGCCGAAAGGCCTGGCACTGAGCTTTGATATCCTGAAGCGTTTTCTCACATCTTCATCTTAGCATCGACTGAACCACCAACTGGGGCAGGTGTCACATGGAGTGTGGCCCTTAAAGCCTGCAGAGATTCACGCCTCTCAGGATGGGCTTGTACAATGAGAAAGTCCGAATCTCAAATGGGAGTTCTGCGTTTTTATGGCCCTTTGTTTCTAAGCATGGTATTTCGCATATGTAATTCGCTTGGGTGTTGATGCACAAATTAGTAAAGATTCTTAGAACATCAATATGTTGCATAGGTATCAACATATAATATACACGCTTGTTTCGATCATAAGAAGGCAAATTCATAGATACTAAACAAGGTAAGATTACATATAGTGAAAAGGGATGATCAGGAATGGGTTCCCTCACAAGCATACTAAAATAGTCCAAAAATATCAAAGACAAAATACACGATAACAATAATATACACAATGACCTGAAGGATACACTGTTCAGTCAAAATAAAGTTTTTCCTATGAATTATTAGTAGAAAAGTCCATTTCTGCTCAATCCTCTCCTTGGGACAAAGAGTGGGTTATCCTACTCACATTCCTGGGGGGTCATCAAACCAGTGATATCATGATTAGTTGTCATGGTGACCAGAGGGGGGATGGTGTTCAGCAGAAATCCTGGCATCCAGTTTATTGAGTGAGGGGACTGTGACGATTTGTTAATCTAATGAATAAATTGATTTGTTAAATCAAATAAAAAATAATGTGTTTGATTGGTCCAGATGCTACAGTCAATATGTATAGTTTTGTATTCATCTTTTTGTTGCTTGTATGTTGTAGTAATTTGCATGTTTCTGAGGTTATGACCTATCAGAGGTCGTAATTAAGTTCTCTTAGTCTAATTCAGATACACGCATACTATCTCATTCTCAGCGATTTTTTAACCATAGATTTCTTAGGTCGGGAATAGTAAGAGTAGTGGTCTAGTAACAGCAGTTTCGATTTAAGCATTGGTGTGTCAAAGTTTCAAACACAGCCTCAGGGTACATTCGGGTGTCTCACCCGCATTGCAGAAGTGGAAGGCCTTTAATGGGGTTGGTTTTTGTGATCCGCCGTGTGGTGTCATTAAACTTCCGCCAACTTGTGATGATACGTGACGCCTCGGTTTGTTCGATCACGGGCACTGGGCATTCGCCTCGCTAGGGTGTTCTTGGTGTTTTTTTCTCCTTTCATGTCCTGAGACATTACTATTCTACTGTTCTTATGGACATTGTGTTAATCAAAGAATCCTGAATAAAGATCACAGTTTCCACAACATAACTTTTCCAACTTTCATTATTCAAGCGTTAATAATAAGAAATGTTTCCAAATCAGCACATTAAAATGATTTTTGAAGGATCATGTGACATTGAAGACTGGAGTAATGATGCTGAAAATTCAGCTTTACCTTCACAGGAATAAATTACATTTTATAATATATTCACATAGAAAAGAGTTTTTAGGTTTGTAGGTTTTTTCCATGCTTCTGAGATGCTATACAGACTTTGTTTCGCAATGTCTGAGTACAAACTAAATGAGGATCTGATGATATTCATATTTCCAGGTACCACAGTCTATAATCTTGTATATGTTGAAGATGTCCCAATATGATTTTCCCAAAGTAAAATGAGCTGTAAAGAAATCAATCTGAATGAGAGATATTAAATACATACCACTGGGGATGGGAATATCCTACTGAACTTTGATCAAGAATAATGCCACTTTTCTTCTCTGCTTTCCTGTGTGAGAGGGGTGTCATCCTGCCAAGAAGCAAGATCAATAAAAGGATCAAGATCAAGAGCTGTAGATTGGGGTGAAGGGGATTTCTGGCTTTAGAGAGAGGCACAGTGTAACAGGAATAAAACCTTTAGTCCCAGCCCGGTCCTGGCCATGTGTGACTCAGTCCATGAGTCACACATAACCTTTGTGTCAGACAGTTTGTTATGAATTTTTCAGGTCTTAATCATAGTGTTAAAGCAGTATTTCATCTTTTACTCATCCTTATGTCATTCCATACCTGTATGCATTTTTTCTTCTGATGAAGACAGCTGATTTTTTTATTAATCAGAATTAATAAATCAGAAATCAGATGTTTTCCCCTCAGAAATGCAAATTCAGATCATGCAATTGATCCTTTGCAAAGATCCTTTTCATTATTGTTGCTATGTCCGACATGCCATGGCACTCTCACGCAACACTAGTAAAAAATACATTGCAGAGCAAAGAGGAAACTGACAACGCACCGACAAACAAGAGTAGGTGAAACAAAGTTTTAGCTTTCAAATTTAAAGAAATTCCAAAAATAAATACCATTTTGTGGCTCTTTACTCACTGTAGCGCCTCAGTTCAAGTGGCAAGTGAACCGATCGTCAATGTGGATATTTATTTTAAATTAGACGAATATTCAACATTCAATTTATTTATTTTGACAACCCTAGATTGTGTTGTGATTGGTGAGATCACCTGTCAATCAAACTCCCAGTGAAAGGTCAATTGGAAATTCTGATGTTTTTCTCCTAATTCTGCATGTGCATGCAGTCAGGTCAAGTGTGTAAATATTTTGGGGAAAAAACTGAACAGCAAGATATAAACTCAATTACAAGAGAAAGAATTGTCAAAATCATGAGAAGTAAACTCAGAATTCTGAGAAAAGAACTGTGAGATGTAAAAACGCAATTATGAGTTTATAACTTGCAACTGAGAGATATAAACTTAAATTATTGTAAGTTGCAAGTACCTTTTTTTGTATTTTTATTCCATGGTGGGAATAAACCTGCATACAGTATATTACAGTGAGTAGATTACAAAATTTTCATTTATAGTTAACCAATATTTTTTTAACCTTAGTTTCAGTGAAATGCCAACAACTTTTATTTCTTTTCACACAAATTATGATCACAGGGGCAGATTATCGAATAATAAAAACATATTTTCAAGCGGTTACTTGCACAATACTACGTTATGACCTCAAAACATTTTTACCAGTGCATGATTTGCAAACTAATATATTTTGATGTTTGCATCACATAACCAGCTTCATATGTTTGGCTTTTCTGGCATAGTAAACTTGCTCATTAGCTCACCTGGTACAGCACTGTAATGCTGGTCGCTCCGGTATTGTCAAAGCAAGGCCAGACACAACGGGTAAGTGAAAGACAGGATGGTTTATTGACATAAGATGTAGAGGAGTGGAACGGGTTAGGTTAAGGCAGGTGAGTGTCAACAGTGAATGATTCCAGGGTTCGCACTGGTAGTTTCTGACGGTGGACTTATCTTCACACAGGCCGGGTTGTTGTGGTTGGGAGAGCGTGGACAGATTTCTCTCTTGGCTTACTTTTGCCGTGACTGTCTTCTCCGACATCTCCCTGACACTACCCCCTCCTCCAGGGGCGGCTCCTGACACCCTCATGCGGCGACGGGTGCGGCCACGGCTTCTGGGTGCGGGGCGACCAGGATGGGTGCGATGGAAGTCCTCCAGTAGCAACGGGTCCAGAATGTCGTCCCTGGCCACCCAAGAACATTCCTCCGGTCCATAACCATCCCAGTCTACTAAATACTCCAGCCGACCACCCCGTCGCCGCGAGTCCAGCATGTCTCGGACCAGGTAGCTGGACGGTTGGTCAAGGATTTCTGGAGGAGGAGGTTCGTCGGGTTCGGTGGGTCCTGGAGCAGAGGGAGAGTGAGGTTTAAGGAGTGAAACATGGAAAGTGGGGTGAATTTGGTACCTGGGTGGGAGTCGGAGTTCATATGTGACCTCGTTGATCTGCCTCTGTATTGGGAACGGACCAATGTAGCGGGGACTCGGCTTCTTACAGGGCAGGCGGAGGTGCAGATCCCGGGTGGACAGCCATACTTTTTCTCCTGGATGGTAAGTGGGAGTGGAAGTACGCCGAGCATCTGGTTCCTCTGCAAAGCTTTTTATTGCTTCTCCCCACTGCCGTTGGAGACCGGGTACACTGAGTCCCACGACTCTCTTCATCTCAACTGTCCACCATGGTCCACAAAGCTGGACCTCCGACGGTTCTCCTGCCACGGGGAAGACGGTCGGGCTTGGCTATAACCTGGGCTGTATGTCACTGTGAGTAGCGGTACTCTCTGAGGCTGGTGGTGGTCTGGGTCAGGGAATTCTGTGCATACTCGGCCCAAGGGAGGAAACGGCTCCAGCTGTGTTGGTCGTCATGACAGTATGCCCGGATGGTAATGTCCGAGTTCCTGGATTTTCCTCTCAGTCTGGCCATTTGTCTGGGGATGGTAGCCTGAGGATAAGTTGACCGTGACCCCTAGTAGTCGGAAGAATGCCCTCCAAAGCGGGAGATAAACTGAGGTCCCCTGTCAGAGGCTACATCCTCGGGGACTCCAAAGTTTCTGAAGACGTGGGTGAATAAACTTTCTGCAGTGTCGAGAGCGGTTGGAAGTACTGGGAGGGGGATTAGCTTACAGGCTTTGGAAAAACGATCTACGACTACCAAGATGCAGGTATAACCTTCTGAGTTGGGTAAGTCAGTCACAAAATTGATTCCCAGGTGAGACCAGGGTCGATGTGGTATCGGCATGGTCACTAGCTTGCCTACGGGGAGGTGACAAGGGGTCTTTGACATAGCGCAGACTGAGCAACCTCGGACGTACCTGATGACATCCTGGGTCATACTGGGCCACCAGTACCGAGCTTGGAGGTGCGAGAAGGTCCGTTGGCTGCCTGGGTGTCCAGAGCCCGGTACATTGTGCACTGAGCCCAGAAGGGATTGTCGCTGGGAAGTGGGTACATACGTTTTCCCTTCTGGGCCTCCCAGCAGAGTAGGTTTGGTAAGAGTGGCGGCTCGAATGTCCTCGTCGATGTTCCATTGAATGGGGCTTACAATCAGGGCTGGAAGGAGAATGGGCTCAGGATCGGAAGGGGTGTCTGGGGAGTGCATGCGTGAGAGGGCGTCGGCTTTATTGTTCCAATTCCCGGGGCGATAGGTGATGGTGAACTGAAACCTGGTGATGAACAATGCCCAGCAGGCCTCGGCTCCATCACTTGGTTTAATCTCGGGTGTTAGTGTCTCTGAGCTGAGATTCTTGTGGTCGGTAATTCTTGACGTGCGTGCCAGCGGATGGTTTGCTTCTCTCCTTCACCAGGCCGGTCGCACTTTGTTTTTCCTCCAGGGCGAGTTTGATAGCCAGCAACTCCCGGTTGCCAACGTCGTAATTATGCTCCGCTGGGGTCAGTTTCTTAGAATAGTATGCGCAAGGCTGGAGGCGAGGAGGCTCACCATAATGTTGGGACAGCACGGCCCCAACGCCGGTGGTAGAGTTGTCCACTTCCACTACGAATGGAATGTCCGGATCAGGATGATGAAGGATGAGGGCCGTGCTGAAGGCTGTTCTGAGTCTAGTGAGAGCTTCGTGGGCACTGGTGGTCCAGGACAGGGACTTGGGTTGTCCTCCGTCGGGGAGCAGGTAGGGGTGCAAAGGGAGGGCAGTGTGGGAACTGATCATTGCCTTTGTGGGAGGGTGGTCGATGCGGAGATGTCGATAGAGTCTGTGCTGCTGAATCCTAGAAATCTCTGAAGCTCCTTTACGGTCTGGGGAAAGAGGCCACTCCTTGACTGCATCAACCTTCCCCTGATCCATCTGAATTCCTTCCTGGCCGATGATGTAACCCAGGAAATGTATCATGGGGCAATGTGTAATGTCTCTGATTACTTAATTTTAGGGAATTAATTATTATTAATTTATTCAGGTTTTGAAAGGACTCGAATCTGAAAATTCTAAGTCAACCTGATTAGAACTGATTTCCAATTTGATAGTTTACACTTTAAATCAACGGTCGTCTAGCGAGCCGTTGACATCAGTATATTTTAACAATTTGAATATTTGTATTTCCCTGGCCACGGGCTAATATGTTCTTTGATAATTTGTAAGCTCTTAGAGAGGTAACATGATCTTAGGGTTTGACTTTAAACTTATACGACACCAGACAATGATTCTTTATAAATGAAACACTAATTTTATTGGCTATTCTAGATTACATTAAAACTAAGCTAAATCATACACACATACATACAGATTATTAGAATGAGATGAGTTAACGGAGTTGCATGATGTTTTCAAAGTTCTAACTCGTTTCCACGAGTGGTTTTAAATTCAACCTGAGAGAATTACAAAGCAGAGATTTTCTTATCTTTACTGCTTAACTCAATTCACCACCAATTTCAGCAGATGTATGATTTGTTTGTACTTGCGTTTTCTGAAATGGGATTCCGGTTTTGGCTGCTGGGGGGAAATTCTTTTGCTGATTGGCTTTGCGGTGACGTCAGGATGACGTCCTTTTGGGAAGACCGTCGTTAGTTGTTTGGTTGCCATGTTTCGAAGAACCTCGAGTTCGTCTAAGAGAATATTTTGCTTAGGCTTTAGGCTTTGAAGTCGTAGGTCGTGGAGTTCAACTGAATGTTTGAGTTCTGGAGTCTCTCTGTGCGATGTTACGGCATGGGAGTACACATTGTAGCGCTGCACCACGTGAAAGCAGAGGGTCCTTGAGATAGAGAGAGAGAGAGAGAGAGAGCCCGAGCGCCCGAGAGCCCGAGAGAGCTTTGTGTCCCTTTTAAGCAGGCTCGATGTTGGTCCATCCCACAGGTTGTTGTCCAATCAGATGGTGGCTGCGGGGTTTAGCCACGCCCTGTGTGGTTCCTTTTCGTGCACAAGTCACGTGCTGTTCATGGGGAGTATTTCTGCAAGTTTTTAAAGAACTTCTTATAAATCATCACCAAATAAATAATGCTGAATATCAATTATTCACTTACACCAATGTTCAGCGAATAAAACAAGCTTTCATTCAAAATCAATATCGGGTAGTTTGCATACACATTAATAATCTTAATTACTAAAAGGTGTTATACCATATTGGTTAAACTTGCACCGATTACAAGAAACACATCACACATATATCAGACATAAAACATTATTTGTGAATATAGTTGCCATTTTATACTTTTAAATGATTGTCTCTTGAATTGTCTGTGTAAGTTCTGTTTCTTTGTTGCAACGACCAGAGCACGGTTCTGTTGGAATGCAGGATGTGAGGGGAATCCTGTGTTAGTCACGTATAGAGCCCGTGTTTGCATGCCTGAGGGCGTCAGTTAATTTACTTCCTGTGCCTACACTGGGTCCATACATTAGCGATCACGAGGTATCTATATGTCGTGAAAGAACTTTTCAGTCCTGATACAAAATATCTCTGTGTTATCTCCTGAATGACAATCACAGAGCGGTGGAGGAACTCCCGGAACACCTCGTTCATGAATCCCTGGAAGACAGACGGGGCGTTGGCTAGCCCATACGGCATTACAAGGTACTCATAGTGGCCAGATGGTGTAATGAATGCAGTCTTCCAGTCATCGCCCTCCCGGATTCAAACGAGGTTGTATGCATTTCGCAGGTCCAGCTTGGAGAATATGCAGGCCCCACGGAGTTCCTCGAGGGTGGCCGGGACCAGGGGAAGTGGATAGGGCAGTTTCACCGTATGGGAGTTCAGAGTCCGATAGTCGATATAAGGCCGCAAGCCCCCGTCCTTCTTGCCCACGAAGAAGAAACTAGACACAGCTGGAGACGTGGAAGGTCGGATGAATCCTTGGTTAAGAGCCTCCTTGATGTATTTCTCCATTGCCTTGCGCTCCGGGATGGACAACGGGTATACTCTACCCTTGGGGAATTTTGCTCCAGACAGCAAATCGATGGCGCAGTCCCATGGCCGATGAGGTGGTAACTGAGTGGCGGCCTGCTTACTGAAGACATCCTGGAACGCCAAGTAATCAGATGGGACTGTGACCTTCTCCCGAGGTTCGGGGCTTTCGATGAGGGTAGATGCAACTTGAGCGGAGTGAGATCCTGGGAGCGGAGTGGGTAATGACATGAGACAGTTGCGGTGACAGTGCTTGCTCCAGCAAGTCACCTCACGTGTCCCATGTGATCTCTGGAGAATGGAGAACTAGCCATGGGCGTCCCAGGATGATATCCACGGTTAGGTCCCTTCAGTACCAGAAACGTGATTTCCTCCTCGTGTAGAGTGCCAATCTTGAGCCTTAGTGTCGGTGCTCGATATTTCACCCACCCCCGTCCTAGCGGTTTTCCCTGGATGGTCTCGACTCGGAGCTCCTGGGCATGACGTTTCTGGGGCAGATGGAGACGATTCAATAGGTCCTGGGATATGAAATTGCCCGAGGAGCCCGAGTCGACGAGGGCAGGGACTGAAACAGAAAGGTCTGGGGTGAGTAGTTGTACCGATAGCATTGACAACGTGGAAATTACAGGGTCTAGTCGGAGGGTATTCACCGCAGGACGTGGGGGTCTGACTGGGCAGGTCCTGATGTAATGATCCGCCGCAGCGCAGTATAGACACAGACCGGCCGCAAGACGACAAGCACGTTCCGACGGGGTGAGCCGGGAGGTGTCCACTTGCGTCGGCTCTGGTACTGGGGAACCCGTGCCGGGCGTGACAGACTGGTGGGCGGCTTCGGTGGCGTTGCAGGTGGACAGACACTGGGAAATTCGGTTGGCTTTTTGTATGAAGCTTTCCAGTCCAACGGAGTCATCATAGATAGCCATTTGAGCTTGTACATGGGGATTCAATCCTTGCTGGTAAGAGCTAATTAGGGCCACCTCATTCCACCCGCTAGTCGCCGCCAGCATTCTGAACCGCAGTGTGTAGTCGTGAATGGAAGACGTGCCTTGGCACAGCCGCAGTAACTGGTCGGACACAGATAGCACTCCTGCAGTGTGGCCAAAGACTTCTTTGAAATGGTTAGTGAAAGCATCATATGAATTAATTATGGCACTATTAGCTTTCCATATGGCCTTAGCCCACAACAGCGCTTTTCCATTAAGAAGTGATATCAGGAATGCTACCTTAGTGCGTTCAGTGGAAAATTTCTGCGGTTGCATCTCAATGAACAAGGCCACTTGCAGGAGGAAGCCGCCACACTCAGCTGCATCACCCGTGTATGAAGCAGGCATAGCCATGGGACTGACAGAGGCAGATTGGGAGGTTGTCGGAGGAAGCAGGGAAGCCCGGAGGTCATTTACAGCTCCTCATACTTATGCGTGTGTGTGGGGGGGGGGGGGGTGGGGGGGGGGGGGGGGGGGGGGGGGGGGGGGGAGGTTCGACTTAGGCCATGGGGTATTTGGTATTGGTCCGGTCTTCTTTCATAAAGCAAGGCCAGACAAAACGGGTAAGTGAAAGACAGGATGGTTTATTGAACAAGATGTGGATGAGTGGAACGGGTTATGTTAAGGCAGGTGAGTGTCAACAGAGTGAATGATTCCAGGGTTCTTTTCTGAGTTCTGAGGGTGAGTATCTGATGCCGGTTTTGTAGGAGATTGTGGAACAGATTCCAAGGAGTCGTTGGAGGATCGCGGGAGAACCAGAAGGCAAGTCTTTCTAGGAGAAAATCATATAGAGAGTCTAGAACAGTCCATAGGAGTGAACGGTAGACCGGACAGTGAGTGACTGTGATGTGTGTGTATTTGTAGTGTGGCTTGATTGGTGACAGCAGGAGCGGGTGATTAGAACTCAGGTGACTGTGATTGGGTGATTATCCTGGCTGGTGACTGCCGTGACTGTGATCAATCTCTGACAGGTATGAGTCCTGTGAAACACAAGTCATGACAAAAGAGCTCAAAGAATTAGAAACAAGATAAAATGCCATGCAAATGATTTTTTAATTGCGCTTTGCCGTTTTTAAAGGGGTCATATGATGTTGCTAAAAATAATTTTATTTGGTGTAATGAAATGTGTTTATGCGGTTTAAGGTTCAAAAAAACCTACACATTATTTTCCACATACTGTACAGTATTATTTCTCCTCTATGCCCCGCCTTTCTGAACGCGTCGATTTTTACAAAGCTCATCAGTCCTGAAAAGCAAGGTGTTCTGTGATTGGCCAGCTATCCAGTGCGTTATGATTGGCCGAATACCTCAAGCGTGTGACGGAAATGTTACGCCCCTTACCATATTGTGATGATGCCCTGTCAGGCCAAAACCATGAAAACCATTTATAAACAAGGCATTCGTTTATCCAGTGGGACATAAATTATGGATGATATGACTTATACTGTCTTTTTACGCATTGCGTTGCATCGCTGTATATGTAAACATAAAACCATGTCTGCATTTGTGATCGGAGAAATGACAAACAACAAGCCCTACTCTACACTGCCCAAAAAACTCGCTTTAAATATAAAAATATAAAATATAAAAACTCTTTAAATATAAAAAATGTACTTACAGTCTGTGAGTCAGAACAGCCGTCATTGTAGTCTACTCTACCAGGATCAGTAAACAGTCCTCCATAAAATGTGCTGCGCATATCTGAATATTTGGGTTGAACTGTTTTTGAACAGTGTTGTAAATACAACTTAAACCACTGATTTCTAGTCGTGTCCATTTTTGTAAAGCCAAACAAAGTAGTTTCGCTTTCACAACGAAACACAGCGTCACACACGGCGACCTAGAGTGAGCAGAGTCCGGGGGCTAGAGTGAGGAATGGCCAGAGGGCTAGAGTGAGCATAGGCGGCGGGCTTGAGAACGGCGCGGTCGGCGGATTCGACGAAGGAGCGTCCACATGTGATGACCCCGGGCTGGACTCCGCTTCGTCCATGGTGAAAGCCGATCCGGCGATCCACAGCGCAAAGTTGTTGTATTTCCTCAGCAACCAGCATGGATCAGCTCCAGGCATGACAAAGCATATATCGTCCTCTTTTGGAAGGCCAAACAAAGTAGTTTTGCTTTCACAACGAAACACACAGCATTTCTTCTGTGTTTGCTTCACGACATGGCGGCCGCAACAATACTACAGCAAGAATAAAAGTTACGCCTTCTTTCTTTGCGTGAACATTTGGGCGGCGTTATGCAAATCTTCCCAGATAGTGACGTAGGTATGTGGGGGCGTGTTAGAAGGAGCCGTTTTAGGTAGGTGTGTCTGACTCTTAACTTTTATAAAGAATATCTCTTTGGATTTGAGACTTTAGTCTTTGCAACTTTACAGTTATTCTTTATGCACCAAGAGCTTGTAACACTCCAAAGAGAAAGGAAAAATTTTAATCGCATCATATGACCCCTGTAACCTTATCGGTTAGGTATGGTGTAATAAAACATTGCCAGATTCACGATCAGCTGTTTTGGATACAACTGAACTATTTTTGTGCCACTACTGGACATTTCACTTTGAAAGTATTTAGAAATGTTCAAGAATAAATGCAATCTAATTTAGCAGAAATGCCACCACTTGTACAAACTTATAATGAGCCTGGGTTGCAAATAAAACGTTTTTTCACTGCTGTGCCTCTAAGAAACACTCCCTTTGCACATGAAATGAGCAACAGGGTTGAATGTTTTCTCCAATTTTACTCACACGTGTTTGCTGTGGTGTCAAATATAGTTAGTTAACTGAGCCATTCTTCAAAAATAGTCTCTTTGTAAACCTTGTATTGTGACAGATTCACAAAACAATCTGGGCCACACTGTGTAACATGATAAAGTTTTTCTGTCACTCAGTTTCAATAAATGGCCTTTCTGGGAAGGAAGTTTTGAGTTCTGCCAAGTTACACTGTGTTTTCATGGTACATCAAGCTCTTTTATCTCGAAAGATCAAGGGAAATTTGATTTGTCATGATATGACCCTCTGTAACTGGCCAATCCATCAATAACAGGCTCTTTTTAAAGCCTGTATTACATTGTGACGGGATCACAAAACAATCTGTGCTGAAATGTGCCACCCAGACTGTGAAGGTCAGCTTGAAACTATCAGGGCCCTTGTTAAAAGAAAGAATCACTGCCTAGCTAAATGTATAACTTTCCTCTGGGAAGATCTTCCCACAAAGACTGGAGATAGAAGCACAGATTGCAGATTTTTATTTAGTATACCTCAGAATATATGGTAAAAGTTGCCAAGTCCACAGTGAGAGAGCTGTTAAAAGTGATTGTCTGTTTCATATGTAAGTGTTTCTTCAAGTACAGGCACTTCAAATCCTAGCGGGTTGATTTTTAAAACTAAAACTAACAGGTTTCAACCTTTTTTGTTACATGAAAGTCACAATTAAACTGTCTTGGAGACACTACCATGCATTCATTATGTAGTTTTGATACTTTTAAATGCTTTTAAATTTTAATTTGGAATTTCTTGTTTATTTATTAATTTATTCTAATTATGTAAACCAAGTCTAAAATAATTATAAGCCATTTGAATGTCCAGTATCGAATATTAATAATATTCATTATGAGTATACTAAAGTGCCTATAGCTAAAGAAACACCAGTATAGGCTTCTTCTCAAAAGTATGTTGCTTCTGTAAATAGTCAGATCAATATTTGTTATATAATATATAATGTTTTCTGTTTTGTTAAACATATTTTGTTTCTCTAAAAATGCTGGAAAAACATATTGGCTGAAATACAGCATTCATACATGCTGTTTGATCATAAACTGTGAGAGACTAGCATGTGGCCCTGATCATTGTGTACTATCAATCATATCTATTCTACATTCTTAAACATACCGCTCTCACACTGGCATCTCATGTTCCCAGCTGTGTCTGTGCTCCTCTTTTCAACAGATTTTTCTGCCCGAGGAATTATCTAAAATAAAAGTAATAAATAAATAAACATAGCGATGGGGATGCACTTTCTCTCAGGGTTGAATCAGCTTGTTTGCCTGTGAAAGTGCTGTTCTCAAGAGACATTCGCTGCTCTGTGGCGGTGTAGCTTAAAAGGAATTTGAATCAAGATCCTATATGATTTTTATTGGTTTATTCATTTATGGTAAAAGCACTCTGATTCTTTTCATAATATTTGTGATGCCATTCATATATAATTCAATAGTCCTTTATTTCTCTGAAATAACAATGCTTCTGAAAATCCTTCTCCACGTATGACCTCCTTGCACCCAGGAAAAAAATACTTTTTGGTATTTAGTTTTTCTTTATATGAGCTTATGAGATTAGTGTTTGACATGTTATTTTTTATAATTTTATAATATATTGCTATATATTTGTTTACTGTTTTCCTATATTTAATAACTGTTTCTATAGTTTTTTTTAAATGTTATGTAAAAAAGTAAATATATAAAAATGTATTATTCAATAATTATAGTTAAAAAAATAAATGATCATTAAAACTATAATTATAAAAAATAATGAAAAAATGTGTTTACATGCATATTTTCTAATATTTTAGATATATATTGCTATATATTTATAGTTTTCCCAATATATTACTGTTTTTTTATTTTTGCGTTTATTAAACATGCTTTTTTTATTTTTTTTTAGAAATGTAACATTCTTTGAAAAACTATAAGAACTTATATAAAATATATTATTATAAAATGATAAAAAAATAACAAATTAAAAATAAATAAACCTGTTTATATATTTTATTATATATTGTTTATATATATCTGTTTCCCTTTCAGTTGGTCACTCTTGACGTCACGTCGGAGGACCGATGAATTGGGATCTCGTTTAGAGGGACCAATCTACTTCGAGTATAAACTAAACGAGCCAATGCACAGTGGCATGCGATGATTGCATCTAGCTGCCACTGATCACAGCATGAGCATAAAAAGGCAGCCTGTGCAACGCATACCAGCTTTTCGCTCCTACCAAACGCTTCGTGTTTGACAAAGTTTATTGCTCGCATTGGTAGCTCTTTGTGTTGGCGGAACGGCGCTTCAGCGGTGGTGGTTTCCAGTGCCGAGTGGGTTGCACACATCAGGCTGCAATACCCCCTGCTTGTGTTGCAGATGATCATCTCCCCTATGCGCCTCAGCACGCTAAAAGAAGCGGCATTCCCAAAGATCCACTTTATCTAAAAGGTAACAATACTGGTGGGTCTTTTTAAAGACGACGTCGTCTTTAAAGATGCCGTTTTCACCGCGTGGAGGTTTCTGGATGCAGTCGTTAACCCGTGTTCCTGGTGAGTTCCACATCGTGGTCTGGGCATGAACACGCTGAGCTTGCTTCACCAGATGATCATTTTCCCATTGCGGAATATGACCTCTCGAGCTGTGGGCCGGCTCCGTTTCCTCCAGGGTGGCGGATCTCCGTTTGCCTCTGCCTCGATCGATTGTTCGCTCCCTTGGCTGTTCATGCTCTGGCGTTAGGGGACTACTTCAGCGTAGCGCGGGCAGTCGAGTGTTACAGTGGTGGCAAACCCCTCAGAGATCCAACCCTCAGGGGACCATCGCTCCTCTCACGCTCCACAACCAGTCAAGCTGCCAAAGGAATGCGCTTGGCCCTTTTCAAAGAGCGTACCAGCGGTATCCCTCAGGGCTCGTCCCGATGACCGGATGTCGATCACTGCATTGGAGGGAGAGCTCTCTGGAGAGGAAGATTTGGTGGCGCTGCCGCCCTCCGGGATGGTGGCAATGCCTGAATCGGATCCGGAAATGACAGCTATGCTATCCCGGACCGCTGTGAGGGTAGGGCTTGAGTGGAAATCTCCACCGCGTCCCGAGCCCTCGAGGTCGGATGACTGGTTTCTCGGGGTGGCCTGCACTGGTTGTCAGCGCCCCACTCTGGTGCCATTCTTCCCGAAGGTGCATGGGAGCTTACCAGGTCTGCCGGCACCTTTTACTGCCTGAATCGCCCTGCTGGTTCCTCCTTCCCTCACCCCCTCGCGGTGGGGCAGAAGGGGGTATACAAGAGTCCCGGCCAGTGAGCGTCATTTGCAATGCGTTTGTCCTAAAACCGGCCTCCACCGGCAGGTGGAACCGTGCCTTTCTGCACTTACATCTCGGGTCTGTAGGTACTCGGCTGGCCTGTCCGGCGATGCTTAACAGCCTGTGGAGAAGCTGTCTTTCTCCTTCCGTGTCGCTTCAATCACTCTCAGTGGTTACTTCCTCAGTCTGTTCTATGCTTCAGCAAGGCACTCCTCGGGGACCTGGCACGAGGGTTGACTCTCTAGCGGGTGGTTCCACAGTTCTGTGTAAAGTAGTCGTCCGTGTAACCGCGACTGACCTTGCGCTCTGAGCGACGAAGGTCACCACGGGTTCTCTGGGTCGTGCGATGTCCACAATTTTGGTCCAGGAGTGTCATCTCTGGCTGTGTCTTGCCGACATGAGGGATGCTGACAAGTTCGGTTCCTCAAAGTCCCTGTGTCCCAGACTGGCCTCTTCGGCAATGCGGTCGAGAGCTTGGCCTGCCTCCACCAGCTGCTGCCTCCACCCGTCCACCGGCCGCAGCGCCCCATCCTGCTCATCGACCCGAGGGCGGCCCTCTGCATCCACCCCTGCTCCCGCGCCGCATCCGCAGCAGCCTCCAGCAAGTGGTGCCATGGAGCTGGGCGTAGGCAGGCCGCCCAACCCCTCCAGGTCCCTGTCAAACCTGGCGGTGAGCGAAAGAGCAAGAGGCCCCGGGATGGGTGACCCAGAGAGGATGGAAGCTGCTCTTTGGTGGATGGTGAAGGCACCTCTCCCTCCCCCGGAGGAGGGCCGGGTGGAGAATCTGGAAAATCTCCCCACTGCGGGTACGGCGGTGCTCCGCTGGAGAGCAAACTCTCCCCGATGCAAGAGATCTCTTTTCTCGGTATGCAGTTAGATTCGGTCGAACAGACAGCACGCCTCACAAAGGAACGTGCTGAACTGCTCCTGCGCATATGTCGTTGTAGGCAGGCAGCCAAGGTCCTACTGAAACTATTTTCTGCGGCGCCTTGGGTGGCGTTAATGTGCGCTGCATGCAGTCGTCTATTTGTCGCCGCTGTGTTGTTGTGACTTGCTTCATATGAGACCGCTTCAGTACTGGCTTCATGGCCGAGTCCTGAGGTGGGTGTGGCAGCGCAGCACTCACCAGGTCCAAGTCACCTTTATTTATATAGCGCTTTTAACAATACAGATTGTGTCAAAGCAACTGAACAGCATTAATTAGGAAAATAGTGTCAATAATGCAAAATTACAATAGTAAACACTAAGTTTTCAGTTAAAGTTGAATTCAGTGATGTCAACATCCAGCTCAGTTTAAATAATCTCTTTGCAATCATGTCAACGATAACGCTGGAAATGAAGTGTGC